>WAAB01016913.1:123790-256015 GCA_013389865.1 Piaya cayana | reverse complement strand
ATTTTTTTTTTTTTTAATTAACAGTCCCCAAAATAAAATAAGTAAGCATTGAGGAACTATTTTGTTAAAGTTTGGCCTGACTGAACATTTTTTTTATTTATATGTAGACAGAGCTTTCCATAATGACCATTTTGTGAGATGCTATCATCTCCTCATTCTTGTATAAGCTTGTATTTTTGATCTTTCCGATTTAAAATTTAATGGTAGTGTGCTTATATTATTGTGACTTGAAAGTACTGGATGAGTGCCTCTACTTATACCTCTCCCAACTGTAAGAACTTCTTTATACATATGCACTTCCCAAATAAAATAACTATTCTGTTCTCCCTAATTAAGGTACACACTCACTACAAAAGTACTTTATTTCTGTAACTCTGCTATTTAGGGAAGTTATTCTGTCAACATTCTCTTCCATTGCTTGTCATTGAGACACTTTTTTTTGTTCTGTTTTTACTTTTTCCAGTGGGTATATACACATTTGGATCACCTCTGACTTTTTAGGCATTGCTTAAGTTTTTACTGACACATACAACCTCTGCAGTCCCACACTTCTTGATTTTGATCCAGATTTCATGTACTAAAATACAAACAAACTTGCATTATTATATTTTCAACCTGACTGAAACCAATAAATCTTGGAAATTTTACACTGAGAACAGCATGTATAACAAAAAATGTTTCCTAGAAGTACCATTTCCAGTTTTAAATGGATTTACTTCAGTCTTGTTCAGCTTGCTTTCTGGTTCATATTAAGCAAAGATTTTAGTAAATATAGTGACAGATTATGGTAAAAAAATGATCCTTCTGTTGTTGGTGTTAGTGATTTTTTCCGAAAAGAATTCTGTTTTTTCAAACACATTTGTTCAAGAAAGGCAAGTTTAGAGAAGCTAGTCTTCTTTCAAAGATAAGTAAATATAATATCTATCTATTTATATAGATGATCATATTGTTGCTTAATTTACAATGAAAATTACCAGAAATCTATGTTAGGTATTAGCAAAATTGTATTCAGTAAATGAAGGCGTAAAAAGAACACAGATAGAAACTACAGAATAAACATCCACATTCATTATTATCCACAGCAAACTACTGAATCAAGGAACAAACTGAGGAATATCATTATATGTACTTGAATGACATGTTAGCAAACAAAACATCTTGCCAATGGCACAGTTTGAAAAAGAATCAGTATCCCAATTCACAGTCTCCTGTGACAGCCAAAAGATAAAACCACTACTAAAATACTAAAGGTCTTTGTTTACTTAATAGTACTTATAATATTATCAGGCATCATCTCAAAATAATCATGCAGAAGATTTTTCCTTTTGTCCCAAAATAATCATTTGCAGTGAAAAGTTGTGTAGAGCACAAAAGTAGTTCAAGTGACTGTGTTTCCTTCTATAAGTAAATGATTAAATTTTAGTTGCAAAACAGTAAACCATCGTGTGAGTATGGTTATGGTGAAGTACTGCATGGATTGTTTCAGAATGGAGACAAAAGTACTTCCTGATAAACCCCTTTAGAAAAAGCAGTCTTAGGCCTAGTGTCCACAAACTTTGTGCCTTGCAGCCTGATCCATATGTGCAATAAGCATTCCACTTCATCCTCCTCTTTATTAAATGGGTATGTTTGGGTTTTTTTTTCCCAAGAAATAAGAAGTAAACCATATCTTTTAACAATTCCTATACTAAGCATGAGTATGTGCACTTCCTTATTTTCAGTAAAACAAGCATGTAGAAGATAAATTGGATTAGGTCAATAAGGTAAATTAAGCTTGGAAGAACTCACTTATGAAAAAAAAGTTAAGCATAAAAATCCTTTTCTTTTACTACAAACAACCGTTTTGTCAAGAAGAAAACCTAAAAACTGGTTCTTTTACAAGTTTTAGCAAAAGGGTCTCCTGAAACACATTCCCACCAAAAATTCTGTATAATCATTAACTACATGGAGTCTGTCTTTAAAATCCAAAAAAATAACTCAGATAGCATGGCTATAGAACTGCAGTTTTCATGTTGCTCTTGGCTTTGCAGTTTTCTATGGCATATTCAATGTTGTTCCATAGTATCCTGGTACATACACATGAAGTGCTGCACACTTTCATGTGTTGCCTTAATTTTTTAAAAAATATACAAGATACTAAATTGCAAAACACAACTGAAACACTCCAAAACAGATATGGTAGACTGAGGAATACTTGTCATGTAAGGCACTTTGTAGATACCATTAGAGGTGTTGAAGCCATTGACAATATCTAGTCTTCAAAAAGACATAGATTAGCACAGTTATATTCTCTGAGACCTAATGGTTTGGCAGACTGATGATGCTGCAAGAAGCTCAGACACAAGGTAATTGCCTCTTTCTCTTTTTTAATATATATCAGCAAGTACATGTTAAGTAATGCACCAGCAATAATCTATCCTTTTCTCCTGGACTTAATGTGACCAGGTATTATCCTGTACAAGATTCTTTTTGTCTTTAAAGGTTGCAAATTTGCTTTCTGTCAAACCAAGATCCCTGTTCTCTTCCGCTAGTATATAGTGGTCTGTAGGGTCCCTGTTATGTTCACTGTTATTAGAGGGTGTTACTATTATGAATAAGAGAAGAATAGAATAGAACAGAATAAATTAGTCCTTGGGAAAGTGCTACTAGCATTGTGAATGAATAGGTAATTATGAGAAAACAATTTTTACAATCTCTTACTATCATAGGTTTGTAACAAGGTAATTCCTTCTGGATTAAATGTTTTCTCTCTCATTGGTATTGGATTTTCACCTTATGCTCAAGACAGGAGAATTTATTCTTCAGTGAAAATGCTTCTTCACTTTTTTATCACTTGCTTTGTTTATAAGACTGCTTGAAAAAACCTCCAGAACTGTAAAAAAAATCTCATTTTGTTGGAACTAGTTCTATAAGAAGTAAATATAGCAGGCCTAGGCGGTAAAAATAAGCAGTGGAAACTACAGTAGAATCTATTTCTCAGACATGAATTTCCTCAAATTCTTATATTTCCTAACTCACTTCAAAGTATTTCTTTGTCTGCTTATGTCACTGTCACCTCTGCTAGACATTCCCTTATCTTCTTCCTATGGCAGCAAAGAAACAAAGTATTTCACAGTGCTAGTTCAGTAGCAGTGTAGAACCATAAGCTAGGCTTCACCTGACAGTTGGATTCCTCTGTTTGGAGAAGTGAATGACATTCAGTACAATTGGACTTTTTGTCCTTATATTTTCCAAGAATGTTTTCTAGAAACTTTAGAAGAATAGTAGAATGAGATTAACAAGGTTATCCAAAATGCAGGAACCATGAAAGGTCAGTTTATTCAGTGGCATTTCCTTACCTTTTTTTCTTTCCAAGAACCACAGACTGATTTGGCTGGTAGCATCCTTTAAAAATCATCTAGACCAACCCCCATGATATTGGGCAGCGATATCTTTCACTAGGTCAGGTTTCTCACTGCCCTATCCACCCAGACTTTCAGTACTTCCAGGGATGGGGCATCCACAACTTCTCTGGACAACCTGTTCCAGTGTTTTGTCAACTTCATTTAAAAAAAATATTCTCCCTTATGTTTACTCTAAACCTACTCTTTTTCACTTTAAACGTATCAGACCTTCTCCTGTCACTAGAGACCTTGGTAAAAAGTCTTGCTCTTTCTTTCTTGAAAATCCCCTACATGTATTGAAAAAGTCACAATAAGATCTCATCTGAGTCTTCTCTGGGCTTAACAATCCCAATTCTTTCAGCCTTTCTTCACAGGAGAGGTGTTCCAGCCCTCTAGCTGGTTTTGTGGCTCTCCTCTGGAATTGCTCCAACACCTCCATGTCTTTCTTGTACTTCAGAGCTGCACACAGTACTCCAAGTAGGGTCCCAGTAAATCACAGAATCATCATAGAATCATAGAATTGCCAGGTTGGAAAAGACCCATCAGATCATTAAGTCCAACAAAAAGAAGAGTAGAGGGGCAGAATCACCTCCCTTGACCTCCTGCTTACGTTTCTTTCTATGTAGCCTAGGATATGATTGGCTTTTGGGGCTGTAAGTACACAGTACTGGTGCATATCCTATTCTTTGTTACCCAAGTACCCCAAGTTCTTCTCTGCAGGGCTGCTCTCAACCATTCATCACTGTTTATATTGATACTGGGGACTGCTCTGACCCACGCTCAGGACCTTGCATTTGGTCTGATTGAACTTAATGAGGCTCACATGGGCTCCTCAAGGGTGTAGAGCTCCCGATAGATGGCATCCTTTCCCTCCAGCAAATCAACCACACTGCTCAGCTTGGTATCATCTGCAAACTTCCTGAGGGGTGCACTCGATCCCACTGTCCAAGTTGTTGATGAAGATAGTAAATGCTATTTGTCCGAGTATGGACTCTTGAGGGACACTACTCATTCCTAGTTTCCACTTGGACATTGAGCCATCTTTGGATACAGAGAACAGCTACTTCTTTATCCATCTAACTGTGCACCTGTCAAAACCATATGTCTCCAATTTGATAGCCAGAATTCTGTGGGGGACCATAACAAAGGCCTTAAAGATGTCTAGATAGATTACATTCATAGCTCTTCCCCTGTCTAGTGATGCATTTATTCCATTGTAGAAGGTCACTAGATTAGTCACATGACTAATAATCCACAGAAAGTGAGGAATATGCATTGAGCATATAAACACAGTTGGAATCCCCTTCTCCAAGGAACGGGAAGAAACTGAGCCTTAAGACAGAGTTCTACCCAGAAGAGCATTACTTCCTCTCCAGAACCCTTAATAATTTGCATTGGTATTATCTCTCACACATTTGCATTGATGGAACCAATGACAGCAGTGCTAAAAAATGCATTTACAGCTCTGTCATTATGCTGGCTAACTGTTGTTCCTACTGACAACCTTATTCTCTGTTTCAGCAAAGTACTCTTAAGTAGTCCTTTCATCACTCTTGTTTTTACCCACAAAAATGGATTAATGATTAACTATTATATTTTGAAAAGACACTTGGAACAGACACTCATTCCCACACCCAGAACAGGTGTTTCACCCTGACCAGTACAATCAATTACTCATTTATTAATTAATGGTTTAGGTTTACAAGCAAAATGAATGTAATCTCACCAGACTTATATTAAGATTACTCCGTCTTGTGATATGAAACTTCAATTTCCTGTCATCTTTGTCCACCACAACTCCTGCATCCTCTGTAATGTGAACTATTTTCCAAGGCCTGAAATCACACCATCAACTATTCCCCCCGCCCCGGCTTCTAAACTTCACAGTGACTCTTGTAAGTTCAGATGACACCACTGAGTTTTGCCCAGCTCCCACAAGCTGACTATTCTGGATGCAGTTCTCTTAACTCTCCCTCCAGTGACCAGCACCATTTACCCCATCTTGACTTACTTTCCAAAGAGAGGAGTAGTAGAAACAAACAAACAAAAAAAAAATCACAGCACTCCACTGTTGATTCAACTAAATGAAGGAAGAACTTTTCATCATTCTTTCCTTATCTAAGCAGTCTGTGATAGATGGCAGATTCAGGTGTCTATTACAAAATCTGAGCAAAACAAACAATTTGATCTTAGATTGGTTCTATACAATTCAACAAGAGAATGCAGGGAGGCGAACTCCCACAGCCAGATGGGCTACACAGTGAGATCTAAGAAAAGATATGTGTGAAAATTAATAGGAAGGTGTGGCACAAACGGTATTATACAGAAACAAATGTGAATGGTATCTATTTATAAGGCTGGCATTCCTCGCTGTTCACAATACACTCATCATTGTAGCAGGTAATTTTCTGTGCTTCTATTGAAAAGGCCATTGAAATCCAGCTTTTTCAATTATCTTACTAAATCATTATATGTTCATAGTAATTTTTATGCCTTGGAATAATCTTGGGATGGAATTTTTTACTCTTTTTATTTAACTGGCCCTTGCTTGAATTTAGTGTTTAGGGTATCTATCTATATATTTGCTTATTTATTTATTTTCAAGCTTTTTGTACTGGTCAAAATACTAGAAACAGAAGAAGAAATCTTCAGTTCATATTCATGCAACTCCCAGAATTGTGACTTGAAAAAAACCAACCCCTAAAGCCTTGCAATCAATTTTTCAGTGTTCATAATTTGTTTTGGCATACGTTAAATTGTGTGCATGCATAGAGACATTATATCTGTGGATATATATTTTCTGCATATAAGAAATCACAGAGATAGAAACACAGGTACAAATGCTTATGTATTAGTGTTGACACCACACTGTTGCAACATGGATGGTAGCAAATGGGTACAAAGCAAAACTTTTATATGTGCTGAGTTATTACTGGTATCTGACAGAATAGTATAAGAGGAAACACTTTGCAGAAGCAGGTACAGATTCAGTGCATTTATTTTCCTTTAAAATGAAAGCATGGTTCTGTACAGGCAAATTCTCCTGACTGCTGTCTGTCTCTAAAAAGTATACAAGCTTTAACTGGATTAGCAGTCAATTTTGACAGAAATGTTTTTATGTAAATCTATTTCTAACAAAAGGTGTTCTGAGCGATAGCTTTCAGATTTTTATTATTCTGTCTTTATACAAAGACCTACAAATGGGGGAAAAAACCAAACTCAGAACATGAAATGAGGATTTAATTAATACTGTATTTTGCAAGACTGTACAGCAATACTGAGAGGTATGAGGGGTAGCTGAATAAGGAAATGAAATGGATTAAGTATATAAAGGTACAAATCCTTACTTTTATTCTGGATCCCTCAGTCCATAACATCAAACTTGCATGTCTTACCATATCCTCATACTCCATTTTCAACTTGGACTATAATTTCTAGGAGGGATACACATAACAGATAGGCATTCCAGCAATGATGGTTAGTAACAATAATGACTAACTGTAATAAGTCATGGATCTGCTGGAGAGGTCCACTGTATCGAGGACATCTAGCAATAGATCCCTGTACTTCTGAGAATGCTGTAACTACATAAACTGACTTATCGTCTCAAAAGGTCACAGTGTCATCTAGTTTGTGATCACAATGACTTTCAACTTTTATAGGTTATTATCATTTAAATATTGCAAATGTCTCAAAAACATAAGTAAATATAAAATATTACAGAAGAAAGTTAAAGCAAGATAAATTTTCTATCTTATTTATAAGTAATAGAGTTTGGAATGCCTTTTTAAATTTTTTTTCTTTTTAACGTGCACATCAAAATAAGTAAATAAAATGAAATACTCACTCCTGTTATGTAACGAGGTCTATATTGGATGGTTCCAAATAAGCCAAGTATGACTACAATAATGTGTATAAAATTTGCCAGAATGGGTGCCCACTGATAACCAAGGAAGTCAAATATCTGCCTCTCGAGCACAGAAACCTATGATTAAAAAGCAAAAGCATAAATAGATTAGAACAGACCAGAAAACATCTATTAGGGCATTTCCCCTTCCCATACCCAAGATAATTACCCTGGGTTAAAAAAGTACTTTAGTCAGCAGTAAAATGAAATGACTTCGCAATGTTTCAACTTCTTGTTTTAATGAAACCTGCATTTCTCACCGACACTTTACTGAGTTAGATTCAGTTAGCTAAAATATTCATGTGGGCAATTCTACCGAGATACTAAACTGTACACTAGGATGGTATGTAGGAAGAGAAATACAAATCATTTTGTTATATACTCCAGCAAATGCTGTAACATTCTAGGGTATCAATGCTGAAAATAAGTGGCAGGCTTATGACATCTTCTCAGCTACTTTGCTTCCATTCATAAACACCATCCTTTTGCCTAGTCCTGTCTCTTTACTTCCATTTTTTCTCTATCTTTTATTTTCTTCTATCTTCAGCTATCTTGTCAGTGGGATTTTATCTGTAACTAAATGCATGCAACTTTTTGACCTGTTTCTGCTGATAATGACTCCAGTTTATCTCTTCTCACTGTCACAAACATCAGCAAAAGTATAAACAGTTACCCAAGACTCTAGACTCTTAATTTTAAAAAGTGACCGAAGGGACAATCTTGGGCTCTTGATGTCTGTCTTCAGGCAATAGCATTCTAAGCAGATAGAACAGAATTTAGAAATACTGCATTCGTAACAGTATAAGTAGAAACCATTTCAGAATTCAAATAGTTGATGTCCCTTAACTGGTGTTCAGACGTTATAACAATATACAATACTGCACCCCATCCCATAGGCAGAATAGGATGTTTCAATAAAAATAATACTGATGTGAGTATTTGAAGGCAATATAATAGTGAAGTAAATTTAGACAGAAAGGGTAAGGAGTTTCTTTGACACCATTCCAACAATTTCACTAACTGGAATGGTGAATAGATGAATTCCTTGAAAATGTGAATTATAAAAATAAACCAAATAATAATAGTAATAACAACAACAACGGCACATGCACAAAAGAAAGAAAGAAAAAGCAGGCTTTTTTTAAATGACAAGTGACTATTTACTCTGTGAATTAGGTATATCTGCTACACATTCCAGTCATTTACAAAACAACTTATTTCGAGATCAAGTACTAAATGATTAATTAACTACTGTTCACCACTGGTTTTGCATGGTATAGCTATGGGAGAGTTTTTCAGTTTTCATGCTGCAGTCCACTGCCACACCAACAATTTCTTTTCGGAATTAAGAACGAATACTTGCCATTAAAAAGACAGCCTACACTTAGACTAACATTGCAAACGTCAAGAGTGTTAATTATATAGAACTTTTTGGAATATGTTGAACTTATAAATAGGGTTTGTAAAAATAACCCCAGGGAAGTTTGTTAACCATATAATTTTGAATTTGAATGTTCAAGGTTTCATGTCAACCACTGAATTCCTCTCTACATCAAAGATTCCTTTCCCACAACACATCCATCTTATATCCAGTCTTGGTATTGTGCCTTGATTTTATTTTACAGCAGAAAGATATTATGGACCTACATCACCTAAGACTTTAATGAACAGATTTGTGCTATCCTTCAACTCTCCCAACAGTAGAAACACCCAGACATGTTATTCTAACAGTGGCAATGTGATGGAGAAAGTAAAGGAAGGCCAAACTGTATAAGGAACTTCATGAAATCTGAGATTTCTAAGATTGAAATAACCAAATATTTCTTTGACTATTGACATAGTCATTTACATAAAAGAAGACCATCAAGTGGCATAAAATAGTATTCTGTAGGCCTGTGTGAAATCCATTGGAGATATATGCAAAATTTCTGCTACATCTTAAGCACTGTTAAACAGGCAACAAAAGGAAAAGTCTCACTTTGAGCACAGAGTTCTTATTTTTGGCAGTGGAACAAAGAGTGAATGACTATAGCAAAGCAGTGAATGACTATAGCAAAGTCTAGAATGCACAAACTTCTAGAATAGTATTGGTAGGAATTCAGCAAGAAAATATGCAAGAGATAATGCAAATCATTCAACCAGTAGGAAAAGAAACAGTCAAATATGCCAATTATAGAGGAAAACTGCAGCACAGTAGGTAATTACGTAAAAAAGTAGAAACCCAAAATTCTTGCTGCAACTTTAAATTGAAAGGAAACTGCACTATCATGCACCAAGCACATTCTTTTTGTGTGGATTATGCATTTTGGGGTTTTTTTTGTGAATGATACAGTAGTTCTACTTTAACTTGTGCATGGAGCTATACTAGATAAATGATTATTCTGTACAAAACTTCACTTCTCACATGCAATTGCTCCTCATTTTTATGACTAAAAATTTCTTCATTCTTGAGGAGACCATTCCCTCAGATTTTGTGGCCATGTTGAAACTTCAGGTGTTGGGACATACTCCTTGAATACTGTGTTCAGCTCTGGGCTCCTCACCACAAGAAGGATGTCGAGGCTCTGGAGCAAGTCCAGAGAAGAGCAACAAAGCTGGTGAAGGGGCTGGAGAACAGGTCTTATGAGGAATGGCTGAGAGAGCTGGGGTTGTTTAGCCTGGAGAAGAGGAGGTTGAGAGGAGACCTCATTGCTCTCTATAACTACCTGAAAGGAGGTTGTAGAGAAGAGGGTGCTGGCCTCTTCTCCCAAGTGACAGGGGATAGTACAAGAGGGAATGGCCTCAATCTCCACCAGGGGAGATTTAGGCTAGACATTAGGAGGAAGTTTTTCACAGAAAGGGTCACTGGGCATTGGAATATGCTGCCCAGGGAGGTGGTTGATTCACCTTCCCTCGAGCTGTTTAAGGCACGGGTGGATGAGGTGCTAAGAGGCATGGTTTAGTGTTTGATAGGAATGGTTGGACTCGATGATGTGGTGGGTCTCTTCCAACCTGGTTGTTCTATGATTCTATGATTCTGTACTGGAAAAAAAGGTGGCAAACAATGCAGATGGTAACTATTGGGTGCAACGAACAAGAAGATAAGTCCACACCACTTAGAATCACAGAAAAAATAGAATAGTTTGGGTTGAAATGGACCTTAAAGTTCATCTAGTTCCAACCTCCCTGCCATGGGAAGTGACATGTCCCACTAGATCAGGCTGCCCAAGGTCCCATCCAATGTAGCCTTGAACATCTCCCAGGATGGAGCATCTGCAGCTTCCCTGAACAACCTATGCCAGCGCCTCACCACCCTCATCATTAAGAAATTCTTCCTAACGTCCAGTCTAAATCAGCCCCTCTCCAGTATCTGCCTCACATTTGTCATAGGTAGACTTACTATTAGACTTCTATCAAGTTCAAGGAATTAGCAGTGTGTGGGAACTGCTGGATATACGAAATGAGAGCATTCTGGTAGACTGCAGTGATAAAATGCTGTGGCAACACAGCTGCTGTTTCTTAGAAGATCAGACTACCATAGCAAGGTACATCACAGATTTATCAAATGGAAAATATAGGACAGAACTAGATCTTTATTCCCACTACCTGAAGAGATGAAGGTGGAGAGAAAATAAAAACAACCTACAAGCAAACAGAAAACAATATGTACTCACTAAATGTGCTTGTTCTAATAAAAACCTCATTAAATCTCATTTGGTCTACAGTTCTAAAAGGGGAAAAGTAAAAAGTAGGACAAAGTACTGAAAAAATCTATTAAAAACAGTATTACGTAGCTTCCTCCTCTTCCACAGATGCCAGAATCATAAGGGATTTCCTTACATAGTAAAAGAAAATATAGACCTGATTTGAAATTTTTTTTCCCTTTATTTTAAGAAGTTAAACTTTTTGGTTAAACAACTGCAGTTCCTTCTCTTAATTGTATCTGCAAGCTTCAAATGCTTAATAAATTTTCAAGGACATTACAGAGAGAAAAAAAGACAGAAATATTAATCTTTAAATTCTAGGAATAGATAAAGAACTTTCAATTTTCTTTCTTCTTCTGGAAATTAGAGTTTAAAGTGAGAACAGGAAAAAGGAAAAAATGGATGCTTTGGATGAAAATGCACACTATGGTAAGAAAAATATGTTTCAATTCAACTTGATTTTAATGCTACAGTGAATCCAGTCTCTAGGGTTATGGAGAGTTCATTCCTAGCATCAGAAAATAAACATCCACCACATCAGCTTCTTAGGCTTCCAAATAAACAAAATATCACAGGCAGATTATCATATGTAATCACTGATAAAATTATAGAAGAGTTAAGTGTAATTACATTGAACCATTTTTACTCATGCATTATTTTTTCCAGACTTCTGCTAACAGTTTTAAAAATAAATACTAAATAAAATCAGCCTGTATGCTGTCAGGCTCAAACTATTTCCAGATTCTTGTCAGAAGGTGATTGTTAATAGGTTAACAGTGTTAGTGACCTTGAGGGATCTAAGAATTGAATTTCCAGAGGATAAAGAAAACCATTTGGAGATGATTCTTCAAGTATATTCTTGGACTAGAATTTCAGACAGGTACCACAAAGGAGAAACCAGTCAAAAGATGATTTATAACACAAACTCCAAAATGGAAAATGACAAAATGCCTCTCCTCAGAAAGCTCCTTGAGAAGAAACTCAACTACAACAACTTCACAATGAAACAGAATCAAAACTTCACATTGATACAATTTAAAGTGCACACAGATACACAGACACACACACATGTGGGTATGTATGATCCCCGTTATCCAGGGCTCCTGGACAGCACAAGCAGCAAAGAGGCATCCAGTACATCCCAGGCATCTGGGACCTGTGCCAGAGTCACACTCAACTGATAGTCTCACCAGCTGAGTCATGACAACAGGGTCTCATTTCACTCCAAAGTAGAAGAGCATTAGCTTAAATTGCAGTGAAGAAGAATTAAGCAACCGCGGTCTATATCATGGTGCAGGCTAAGAATGAACTACAGAAATTAAGCTCTAATCAGTAACTCATTAAGTCCCCTCAGCTCAGTTGTGTTGCATCAGATGCCCACAGCTTCTAATCATTAGCTTATGCTCTAAAGTTAGACATATAGTTTAAGGACTTTCAGTCCTTAGTTCTATGGCATAGAAAATTTTCAAAAGTGCCCGATAAATACAAGCAGTTGTGGGAGGTGCCTTATGAAAGAAATATAATGCTAAAGCCTACATGCATCACATACAACATCCCCAGTTTACCCTTCTCAAGCACTTCCATAACTTTCAGGTAGTATGCATATATTTGTGGTGTTCTTTAGAGAACTTAATTTAAATTTTCTTCAAAATTTAAGATAGTGTCCTAAGATACAGGGCCCAGTTACTCAAGGAATTCACCATGGTTACTGAACAACAACAACAAAAAAAACCAGAATAATATTTTGAAAGTCAAATCCATACAATATGCATCCATACACCTACAAGTGTGCATGTGTACATGAGTCAAATCCCTTACTGTGAGACAGCAGGGAAAGAAAAAAAGACTTGCTTTTTTTGTAAGAAGGAAGGCAAAACTAAAATAAGGTTCTGTGAAGAGCTGTGGACACAACGGGGTTCTTGGCATATCTAATAAAAAATAATACAAGCACAGGGAATTCAAGTTAAAATCAGGAAGGAATTATTTTCCATGTGTTCACTGGTTCCTTACCAAAACCACATAAATAAAACTAAGACCCTGTCCTTAATCCATTTGATGCTGCTGGGAGACAAAATAGGCCTTCATTCCACTTGATAAGAAGGTAATCAGTTTTTAAAAATCCTGTGTAGGACCACATCCCTGAGTCATATTGTGTACAAGTGGATTTCTGCTGTGACCTACTGAGGGCAACAGGGCTCTCCATGGGTACTCTACGTCTCAGCTACTTCTTTCTCTAACTGAACATAGTAATAATAAAAAGCCGGTAAATAAAACCTTTCTACAGTAGGTTTTTTGTTATGTAGTAATAAGGAGTAGAACTGTTATCTAAATAACACTGCAGTTATTCTTTCTTAAGACATTAAGATACGAAAGATTCTAGCCAAAGCTGAGCTGGTGAAGCTAACAGGTGGTTTAAATAAAAAAATATTTACTGTGCACTGAATATATCATCAGAGTATTATAAACATTTATAAACATTTAGACTCCACCATATCTACATGGAGACCTAGTGACTCAAACAATAACAAAATCAAACTCCTGTCTTCCAAGTACTTCCATGAAAGATTCAAACCTCCTGTGAGCGGCAAAAAAATAAAGAGGAAATAGCTGACAAAATCCTTGATCAACAATTTTGATTCTTGTAAGTTACTTTCTCAACACAATGAATTATGACACATGAATATCGAAGAAAGAGATAAATAATGGCAAAACAATTGAGGGAGGTCCTTAATTTCACAGTAGCCATGGAACGGAATCATAGAATCATTTAGATTGGAGAAGACCTTTAAGATCATTGAGTCCAACGGTAAACCTAACAGTGGCAAACCCATCACTAAACCATGTCCCTATGTGCCGCATCTACCTGTCTTTTAAATACCTCCAAGGATGGTGATTCAATCACTTCCCTGGGAACCTTGGTCCAGTGCTTGATAAGCTTTTCAGTGAAGAAATTTTTTATTTGATATTTTTAATATTTCTTCCTAAAGTTATTTTTAGAATAAATTCATAGGAACCATATCGCTAGAATTATGATAAACTAATTAAATAACTGTTGCACCTAAGTCATGTAAAATTTTGAAACCCAGAGTAAATCATTGAATTCATGGCAATATTTAACATAGCTGCACAGAGCTGTAGACATAGTTGTGTCTCAGAGGTCTATAGCTTGTTTTCTTTTTACTATAAAAGACCCAATTCATCTTGGCTAAAAACACAAAACAATAAAAAATCAGAATTTGTGAGTTATAGTAGATTTCCGTATCCTTGAAACCAGAAGAGTATTTCAGTTCATTAATCTTCAGAGGAAAATATTATATGATTTCAATGACTAGCTTAAATGAATTGTGGCCTTAAGTTCATGCTACCATTTAGATTCCAAATCTTAACATCATAGAATCACCAGGTTGGAAAAGACCAACCAACCTATCATCGAGTCCAACCATTCCTATCTGTCAATAAACCACGTCCTGAGCACCTTGTCTACCCATCTTTGAAATATCTCCAGGGATGATGACTCAACCACCTCCCTGGGCAGCCTCTGCCAATGCCAAATGACCCTTTCTGTGAAACAGAAACTTAAAGGTGCTAAGAAGTTTAATCCCTGTAAAGTATTTTATTTCCCATTCATGACTACTTGTAATAACAATTTGTGCATTATTTTAATGTCTTGTCTGCACTCCACCAAAACCAGGAAGATATGGACTGAATGACCACAGAAGTGGTTCAGACTCAAACTGAAAATTTGGGTCAAGTTATGACATTCAGCTTTACCTTAAAATCAAGATAATGTTATAAAACAAAATACTCAGCTGTCATTCCCAGTTAGGAGTGTAATAAGCATTTAATAATAGTAATAGTAATATCAATAGCAATAGCATAGAAATAGTAATAAGCTATGTCTTTTCTCTGCTTTGTGGCTACCTTAAGAGTCAGACTTGTCATTCGCTGGCTGCACTAGAGTCCCAGGGACAAGCACATGCTCTCAGATCTGCCTATGTGTCTTTTAGGAAAATTCAAAATCAGAGGAGCTGTATACACAATCAAATGAACAAATAAATTAAATTCTTTATTAACAAAGAAGTAGTCACAGAAGATGGAATATATAAGTACAGTTTGATGGACTTGCTTAGATGTGATTTTTACATTTAGAAGGCCAGATTTACAGCATGCAGGCCTGTATCACAAAGGCAGAGATGTAGGAGCTGCCTCTTCCCACGGTGCTTCTGAAATGAGGGAGTGCATGGCAGAAATAGCTGACATCTCTTTGTGCGATAGCTCGGACCTGGGAGAAGTATAGCAATATAGTGCCTCAGCGATAACACCATGCTACAAAAAATGTGCCTGTTTGCTGGTGCAAGCACAAGATAGGATCAACGATACAAGGATCAAGTGATTACAAAATCACTTAAACATACTGGGAACCTTGCATTTACTGGAGGCAGTGCTCTGCATTGTTATCTTCATATGGCTACCTGATACAGTCAGGTAGGTCATGAGCATAATGTGGGGTTTGATGCCTATTTTGCTTATGTCAAAGCTCACACAGACAGGCTACCTGTGACTGTGGCCAAAGGAAGAATTGTGACAGATAAGTTAGTGACCACTGGTGGGTTAGTGACCACTGCCATCATGTTCATCCCCATCTTCTCCTGTTCTGCCATTGTCAGTGGGAAAATCAAGACCAACATCTCAGGGTCTCCCTTCCATCTCTCTGCCCTAGCCTTATTCATTTTTCTCCCTCTAATTCATATCATTCTTCTAGCAAGAACATCAAAGTCCTGTTTTTCATCTTCAAGGTGGCAACATTCAATTTTACTGACCCTATTGAGAAGCCTTGAGCCAGTTCTGAACATAAAAATACTTTCAAATTAAGATTTAATAATATTTTACAGTTGCACAATCTGAATTTGCCTGCAGTAAAGCCTGAAGGCAAAATCAAGCATTTGGAGAATGTTCAGAAAGATTAACTCTACATAATACTTCCCAATTGTTTTTGTCATAATGGAAATATTTGAAAAAAGATCAGGTCTTCCTTTCATTCACAAAGATACAATTCGTTTCTACACAGTGATTCAAATTACAGTATACTACAGCCCTAAACTCAAGAAAAATGTGATAATACTGTTGTGGAGTTCAAAAGAAGTTTTGTTTAGAGTATCTTAACATGAGGCGGTGAAATTATCTTCTGTGTATGTTTCATCAACCAAAGATAGAATGTGGTCCAATATCTCAAAAAAAAAATAAATTACCATCTAACAACAGCAAAAATCAGTCTCTACTCCTCAATAGGAAAGGCACACCTTTAATGAATCTCATTAGTCAAATAATTTTGAATGGTATTAGTAGAGATCACTCACTATCTCATCAGGACTGAGTCCTCTGATAGTAAGAGCTAGGCATTTGATATCAGAGGACTACTTCAAGTGAAAATTGCTGGTCTGGAGTCACTATAGTGGTTTTACTTGTATTCAGACATATAAGACTGTCCACAAAGCAAGAGAAAGTAATCCATGTCAGAACTGTAAAGCATGGATAGCTCCTTTCTTTGTAGTCACTCATTCCACAACTAAAACTGCATAAGCAGGATGTTGACTTTGACCTAAGAAATCTCTCTTTTAAGATGCTTCTGATGGAATATTCATTATTATTCTATAGAATATTTGAAGCACCTACTACATTTTCATGTCTTGGCTGAAAACTGACATTGAAACTATGCAGAAGACTTTATGGGGTAGAGACAATTGACATCAGTTACAGTCAGAAAAGTTTGTAGCTGCTAAACTTTGCCTATTACCTGTGTATAAATCCATCAGTCCTTAAGGAATTCCAAGTAGTGCTGATGGCAGCTACACCTTTTCCCTGCTTTAAAGTACTCTGTCTTCTGGCTACCTTAAAAGTCAGACTTGCCATTCGCTGCCTGCACTGGAGTCCCAGGGACAAGCACACAGTCTCATATCTCATCTTTCAGATGCCCAGTGACCCAAGTCTACCACCTTTTAAGTCAACCACAGCTGGGGAAAACCGATTATTGTCTACAACCCAGTTCCACAAACAGAAATTTCTATCCTAAAGGCAAGGCTTCTTATTTTTGTAAAGAAAATGGAGTATTCTCATAGGCTAGTTCAAGACTGTTGATTTAAGACAAGAATCATTGATTAGAGCCTGCCAGTTTACAGCAATTCTCAGTACTTCACCATTTGTATACAATCTGCTATGGAACATGATTATAAGAAAAAAAAGGTAGCAGATGAAACAATCTGCTCTGGCATAGCCATTCCAGAAAAACCCTAGGTCATTGTGACTTTGGGGTATGGGTCACCATTTCAAATCACACATTGTCCCTGGAAATAACCCATTAAACTTTTCAAGGAAAACAGGGAGGTTTTTTCTGGTTTTATGAAATAATACATTTAAATGAGTGGGACCCTAAGTATTCTGTTTTAAAGAAATATGAAACCTATCATCTGCCCCTGGAAAGAACAATCTGTGTAATACAAGTAAGCAATAAAGATTACAGCGACATTCTCTTGCCTCTTCTAACATAAAAACTACAATAAAATTAAAAGACAGACTGGCCATTCCTTTTTCTAACCCTAGTGACAAATGTTATGAATAAAAACCTAGTCTGTAATGACTAATGTACTAATACTGTATGTTGACCTCTTAGTATGCCAAGTCATACACGCATACAAATATCTCCCTCTCTTAAGTACATGGTTTCTGAAATATTATCTCTTCACAGTCAAGCCTTATCAACTCACAAGGTAACAAATAGTGAAAAATTGAGTGCTATAATAAAGTTAAAGCTTCAGAGACAGTGAATCACAAAGTTTTACTCTCAGTTTGTTAAGACTGAAAAGCTTAAATTGTGAGGGACAGGGAAAAGGATAGATGCAAATGTCTGACAAAAGACTAAACACACATGATGAATTCTTACTGTATTCTGTAGTGCTAATAGGTAACTCTGTATCCCAGTGATGGGAATGGTGTTGAAACATACAACTTCCATGAGATCAGATTGTCCAGAAAATAAAATGTAGTTAGGTCAAAATTAAAATGTTCGAAGAAAAGGGAGAAACAGGAAAGGAAAGAGAGATACTAAAAGAGGGATATAATAGGGGTTTTTTTATTAGCTTAAATGTTTACTGCAGTCAATAATGTTTCCCTGATTTACATGGAGATAATTTACTCAACTAATTTGAAGCTGAACTCTGATTTTTTCTGGGTGTTTATTTTGTGTAAAGGTTAGTGTTGAGTGTCCTGGATTAAACCTGTTTGTTTATCCAAAATATACACTCAAGCACAGTAGCAGTCCCCCAGTGGGTATTTTGATGATGGCAAAATTGTTAAATATCTAAAATAAGATTTTTTAGGGTTTTTTTTTTTTTTACATTACTGCTGTGCTTCATATGTTAAAATACTGATAAAAAGTAGTGTACCTCTCTGCATTAGACAAGAATGACATCAGTTTGCTGACAACAGTTAGTACCTTAATTGTGTGACGAAGGCAGGAGAGGGCTGCCTAGCCTGCGTAGTTTACATTATGGTGCTTGTGGAATTTTTTGCTTTATAAAAGAGCCAATCACATGCAGTAACCAATAAATTGCTTCATTGTCACAAGTCATCATCTCCCCTTCTACATTTGCCTTCAAATCTCCCTTTTACCCACCTTCCAATTTGTTTTCTCTAATTCAGTGCCCACAGCAATTCTCCTTGGACACAGCAAAAGCTATAATCTAGAACTGCTGCAAGCTCTCTTCCAGCAGAGCCCTACCCCTGCCAATAGCTGCCATCATTCAAGTGCCACTTGCTGGCAAGATAACACAGAGTTGCGGCAATTTCTTCCCACTTTTCCATACCTCATATCCCCAGCTGTTCCAAAGGGGTGATCACCTTGTTGGTTTGATGAGGTCTAGAAATCTCAGCAATAATTATTGTGCTGGCAGTGCTGAAGGCAGCCAGCATCACTAAGGCAGGAATTGGAATGCAGCCCAACCAACACAGCAGAATCTACTAATTTGTTGCACTGAATATTTTGTTGTAAGAAATAATCACGAGCCTTGTGATAGGCTATGAAAGGCAAATTAAATTGCCTGAGCCAGACTCTTCTACAGTGCCTAACAAAGAAAAGCTGATGATTTAAGGCTACCTGCTTCAATCTAACCATTTAAAACACTCTGGCCTGTTAGTAAATGACCTTCTTAAATTATACAAAAACCAATCATCTATACCATCATGAATTGTCAAAAACATAGGTGTTTGTAATTTTTTTTGACCAATTTAGTGTGGATTAGACTCAGAGAGGAAAGCTAACAGCATTCAGTTTCATTTCATAACATATATTGTCATACACAAGATTGTAAAAAATCCAACATTGGAGCTTTTTCTTCTATAATCATATTAGTCAATGTTTTAAATGATGTATGTCTACTGGCTTTCTAACCCATGCTAAATAGTAGCTTTTAATACAATTACCTGGGGGAAACTACAACGTCTTTTTCAAAGTGGACTCCTACTATTAATGAAACAATATAAAAAAATATCATTTACATAACATCCAATGTCTGCGTGTTTCTTAGTGGTATAGGTGACCTCCCTAGAGAAAGGATTTTTAAATTAGAAGAAGATAATCTGATAATATTGTGAGTGCTGCTTCTTTGCTAAAGCAACATCATCCCTTTACGTAATGAGCGCTATGCCTTCTGATTCCTGCTTGACACTATTATGACTGGACTAATGGTTTACCCTGTGGTTTATCTCTAGCCCAATGACATGCTGATTGGTACTGCACTTACAATGAAGATGCAGGCAACTGACCTCCATGTTAAATGGTATAGTTAGGTGGACAAAGAACTTAATGAGAACTGCCTTTTTTCTGAAATAGTAAAAAAATGACTGAAGCAGAGTCAACCTCTTTGACCCCTGATGTTCCGTTACTGCAGACAAAGAAAGAAAGGACCAATGTCCATTCAAAATGCTCTACTATTGACAGTTCTACATTGGAGAGAAGAACGAATAGATAAGGCTTGTGCACATCTGGGAAAACATGAAGAAAAAAAAGAGGAGTCATCAAATTTTCCCTTAATTTATCTCACTATACAAAGAAAATAATGTCAAAAGGTGAAACTCTGGGATGAATATAGCTTTATATGGTGGGCAACTAACCAAAGTGCAGCAGATTTGTGCTGAGGGCTGCCAACGGCTGTTAGCGCCCATAATATTTCTGAAGTGATGTTCATGTTCTTGCTTTTATGAGAAGCTCAAGTAGGGACAACTGCTTCCTGCATAGCTACCCTCCTCTAGGTGAAACTACCTTCACTGCTGTGGTGAGTGTTGCTAAACTGTGATCGAGTCTCTTCCTTCATCCCCTGCTCAGAAATAGGTTTCACCACATATATGCATATCAAATTCTTACAGCTAAGCAAATAAACTTTCCCCTTATAACAGCACAGCTTATATATGAAAGTGCTGAAGTTTTCCAGTTATCCAAATTTGCAAGTTAGACTACTAAAACTGACAGCAAATTGCTGCAAAGGATATTACAGAATTGAAGGACTAGGCATCCAAATGGCAGATGAAATACATTCCTGATAAATGCAAAACAATGTACTCGCTAGGAAAAAATATTTAACATACAGAGTGAATGGCTCTATAGGGTTTACTGAGGAAATAGTAAAGTTACTCTAGATAGTTAGTATAAAATGTCAGCTTGATGATAAATAAGCACCAAATTTTAGAAATCATTAGGAAACAGTGGGCAATAAAACAGAATCACATTATCAGTGGGAGCAGCACACTTGCAATAGTAGACACTATAAAACTGCAAAGTAAAAATAAATATAACAGGGATAATCAGAATGGTTGAGGGTTTCTACTGAGGACAAACTAAACCAATTAGACTGTTGAAGTCAGTAAAGAGAGTGCTTTAGGGGGATATGAAAGTCTTTAAAATCAAAGATGATATAAAGCATATATGTAGGGAACACATTTCATTATTTCTCCTTGTAACAGCAACAGAGACAGCCAACTGCAATGATTTGAGAAAAAATGAAAACAAACAAAAAAAGAAAATATCTTTTTTATGGAGTGAATAATGAAACTAAAAAAATATTGCTATGGGGTTTTGTGTTATAGACAGAAAAAAATTAGAAAACTTTATAGAAAATTAGTCCATTGAGAGCAGTTAAAAAAATGGTATGGCCACAGCCTTTGGTTTAAGTCTTATAATTAGCAATTGTTGAAACTTGAGAGGGTAAACTGAAAGAATGGACATCCTGTGCAGGGTCCTGCTCTGTTCACCAGGCAACTGCTCTGGCTACTGCATGAGGCAAGTTTCTGTGCTTAGGTGACCTTTTGTTCTCATCTAATATGGCTTTTTTATCTTCCATTTGAAGCAGCTTAGAGGGGTTTTTTTTCAATTTCTATTGCAATGAAATGACTGCAAAATCACAAATAGTATTAAAATTATGTCTACTGACAGCATACAAGAATATGCAAACTTATGCTTAAGTCACAGAACACTATGCCTTCGTACTTTTGAAACTATGAAGATTTAAATTGGGTCAAGAACAAAACCAATATGATTTGAAGTCATATTGCCAACACTTATTCGTAAAATTACTTTTAAACATTATAATTACAGAACCATCCTCTCCTTTAAATTTCAGTGACACCGCAGAATAGCAATCTCTTGTCAGGTCCTGTAAAAAGCTGCTCTCTAGTGGTTTATCAGAAAGACCAAGAATGAGGTGAGTATTAAATGAAATAAATTCCCTTATTTCCAGCACCTTATCTCTTTGTTTCCACTTTAATCTCATTGCAAATGTTATGTAACCTTGATGTTGAATGACACTCACTCAAAAAATTTGCAATATAGTGTAAAAGGCTCCACTTACATATCAAGATGCAGGGACAAAAAGGGTAGGCAAAACTGAGGTACAGGTCAAGTATTTGCTGATAAAATGAGGCTACAAGAAGATCTGGGCCTACTTTGATTTATCAGTTCTTTGTGACAGGTAACTGTTGTCTGTCCTGGAACAGGTATTGAAGCGCTCATCCTGCTCATCTATTTCTCTTCAACTGTTCTGCTCCTCTGTAGCCATTAGTAAGCCCAAACCAACATATATAAATGAAGTCTGTTAACGTGCATTTTATCCAAAGATTCTTGCAAAAGAACAAGAAACAAGTTTATTTTCATTTTAAAAACAAGGACCTGAAGAACGAGAAGGATAGAGACCTACCAAAATTCACCCAAACAATAGCAGAATACTCCAGCATGGAGAATAGCTGACATCCTCAGCACTGCTGAGAGTCCTAATTAGTACAGGACACAGTGTCTGCTTGCACTGAAGACAATTGATAGGAAGAACTTTTCTTTCATTATCTAACACTATATGAAGAGAGCCATCTCTATGTTTCTAATAAACATCTGTTACATGTATTATTACCTGACTCTAATAATGTATGCCGTGAAAAGAATGGAAGACTGAGAGGTACATTAATAATAAGGTCACGGTGTTCTTGATGCTGTAAAGGCATCCAAAATATGAACACTTTCTTATTTTAATTAACACTTTAATGGGATCAACACTAGCTGGTGTGGTACTAAGAGGTGAAAACATCTGATAACTGCTACAGGATACACCTGTACTCAAAACAACCACTGCAATAAAAACAAACCACTAAGTGCATTTTGAAATGAAAAATGTATCATTCAGATATGGCATTATGAAATCTGGAGCACAAGAAAGGAAAAGTGTAATGTTTGAGGAGAAAATATATGCCCTACAAAAGCTGGACAGAAAGGATGGAACAGCAGATGGAAAACTCCACTGAGTGCTTCATCAACCACCTGCCAACCACTGACTGGTGGCCAGTAAAAAAAGCTGCACCTTATGAAATTATAAAATGGAAGGTGAAGTTACTTGTGATGTTAAAGTGTAGTTGTTCTGAGTAAGGATGTTTAGTTTAGGCTCAGCATAAGAAATTTGAGTTCTGTTTTGAAAATATCAGAGGTAACTAAAACAATGAGCGGTGGGCAAGGCGCACAAGTGTCTCTTACTAGGTA
The DNA here is from genome assembly GCA_013389865.1 of Piaya cayana. Lineage (NCBI taxonomy): Eukaryota > Metazoa > Chordata > Aves > Cuculiformes > Coccyzidae > Piaya > Piaya cayana. The sequence goes on along the minus strand of WAAB01016913.1, from coordinate 232,975 downwards.
GCCTTGTAAGTCTCCCTACACACCTAATCTTCACTTTGAAGCTTTCCATACCTAAACTAGCAATCTATTTCATGACTGAACCACTTATTTTTACACCAACGATGGTGGCAAACACAGATTGTATGAGAGAGTTTCCTCTTTGTATATTCTAGTTAGGACAGTTTCCTCGAGATGCAGGTAGATATGAGTTCTGGGATCTTAACCTTCTGCAATTACATTATACTACACAAGATGTATCTTCTTAGAAGAAGAAAAAATAGAAATAAAGAACGTTATTTTTAAGGGACCTCCAATTGGACCTCCAAGTGTTCCTTTTGTTGTGAATTCACAAAGAGAAATGATTGGAGATAAATGACAATTTCATTGCCTTTCAAAACAGTGATATCAATGCCAAAAAAAAGTCATGATTAAAAAAGACAGATATCTAGACAGTAAAAAAAAGTAGGGAATCACCCTTCTTTTCCTGTTATTTGAAGACAGCAATCATGAATGAAATAGGTTGACACATAGTTCTTGGAAAAAACCTTACACATGTATACATCTAAGATGGACATAAAAATCTGAGCTTCTTACCTCTACGATTTTTAATGCTTTGGGTCATTAACATAGGCCACATAACAAATAATTCTACTTGCATCTAGATATTCTATGCCTACCATAGCAACTAACATAGTAATGTTATCTGAGGTATAATATCATCAGATATCTCAACAGTCAAAATTATATGAATCAGTAAACACACACTGCAGGAAAGTAAAAATTTTTGCACAAAAATTTGAGATAGTTTTAAGAAATTGTTATAAAGATAAACAGAAAAACTATTGGTATTAAGTTATCTGCTAATGTGATATTTTAATTCTCACTGTGTTTCTTGACTTGTGCTGTTTCTACATGTCATTGCACTCCGCACTTTGTCCTTCACTAGAGGCAGTATGTACACCTAAGGAACCCTGTGTTGTCCTGCCACAGCCTGTTTTAAGGTCTACTGCCTAACACAAGTTTGTGTGATTGCATATACTTGCTAGGGAATCATTTGATTACTAAATCAAATGAAAGTATTGTAATTTCATGTGTATATATAGGGTCGACTGTCTCAGAAAACAGAGAGTTCATATTAAACTGCAATATTCTCTTTCCTTGACATTTTTCTCAGGAGGATTTTTATAAGAAATTATCTTATGCTTTTGTGACTTACTTCTTATTTATTTAATTCCACATTATAAATTAAGAAATGTATCATCAGTGAACAGCAGTAAAAACCTCATATTTACTAGAAGCACGAAGCCCAGCCATGAACAAAGCTCAGATGAAAGAAATTGTCTCTAACTCATATTGGTTTTGTTCTAGTATTGTTAATAAACTCACATTTTTCCTATAAACCTGTGCTGGGTGCAGTTGCTCAACTGGGGGGCTAGCAAGGTCACCTCTGTGAGAAGACGCTGGGGCTGTCCTGTGATGGACACAGTCATCTCCAGCCATCTCCAGAATCACTGAAAAGCACAGCTGAGCCCTGTGGCCATGATGGGATGTGTCAGGGAAAGTCTGTGTAAGGAAGGGCAAAATACTACCCAGGAGCAATGAGTAAGGGAAAAACATGTGAGAAAAAGCAGTGCGAACCCCAGGGTGAGACCAGAAGGAGGGGAAGAGAAGGGCCGGTTTACNAGTGTGAGAAATTAGCAGAGACAGAGGGGAGTTGTCAAGTCCCTATTCTTCATCCCCTTGCAGCACTCAGGGTGGGGAGGTAAAAGTGTTTGGAATGAAGATGTGGAGTTGAGTCTGGGACAAAGGGTGTGGGGCAGTGTTTAGGTTTTGTTTCTCACCATCCAAATCCATTCTTATTGCCAGTAAGTTACATTATTTTTCCCCATGTTAAGTATGTTTTCTCCCTGACAATAACTGGTGAGTGATGTCCCTGACTTTGTCTTGCACAACCCATGAGTTTTTCCATCTTATTTTCTGCCCCTGTCCTGTTGAAGAAGAGGAGCAAGAACAGCAGAGCAAGCATCTGGCAGCCAGCCAAGGCAAACTTACCACAAAAGTAAGAAAACTAAGAAACACATTGTATCTGAATTATTATTATAGACAATATTTATTGGACAAAAAAGGTTGTTCTTAATGGTTCTGATTCAGATTAAAAATAAATTTATTTTTTGCCTTTTCTGTGGAAGTCCATAAAAACTGCAGAGATTCACCACCTTTAAACCTCTCAATTTTTAAATACTTTTTTCAGATTTGGTTCATACCCATTACTTGTGTACTTATCACAACAGTCTGTATTAGTGTAAAGTGATTTCATGGATCAAAATGTCTTTAAAAAATAAAGTGTATGGCTTTTCAAAATTTGAGCTGTTTTGCTGACCTACATAAACCCCCACATTGTTTCACCAGGCACTATACTGCTACTGGAATTGCAGTGAATCTGTTCTCCCCTGACTTGCCTGACTTATTCTACGAAGCCTTCAATTATTTTGGTTGAGCTTGCCTTGTCTTACTGGCCTTTACAGAAAACAGAAGGCATAGAAGATAACTGATGTTTCCCCATCTGTTTCCTTAATAAATGCCCTCTGCTACAAAGGACTGGTGTGCGGACAAGAAAATAGGACTCACTTATCAAACCATACACCCAGTGCCGCCAGAGATCCAAGCTGTGTTTTGATAAGGATTTCCTGGATGATGTGACAAAATTCTGGCTGAATCTCAGAGGTGTCTTAGGCATCTGGCAAAAACACTTCATTCAGATCATGAAAACAAATCTCTTCTAATTAGTCAAGTCCTAAGTCTGTCTCCCCCTACTCCTGAGAAAAAAAAAAAGACAATCCTCCGGTTAAAAAAAAAATACCTCTGGTTCTGACATTTAGAAACATGATACCATGTTGTCTTCTAAAGGCCCCAAATGACAAGACTGAAAAACAGGAAAAAAGCCAAGTCAAAATCTGACTTGTATGTAAACATAAAACAACCTTCAATTTGCAATCAGAAAAATCCGTATGTGATTACTCTGTGCAATGCTCTTGAATTATTAGGCTGGTTTTGAATATCTTTTTAAGTGTATCTCTATGAATGAAATGTTTTCAAATACAGACATGCTAACAGCCAACGGCATTTTAGTTCTGGTCAGATATTTTCTTATAGACAAAGCCTTGTATCTTTAAACATATCTCAAAGAAAGAGGGATCTGGATGCATCCTTTCTTTAATCTTTCCTACTGTGAAGAATTTCAATACAATACTAGTCACTGCTGATGTTTCAAATGTAATTGTCCAAAAGTGCTTTTCATACCAATGCTGTGATCACAAAGGACTCTGACATGGACACTCCACTCCCTGTGTCTTGCATGGAGGATAGGGTCTGTTTTAAAACTCACCCTGTATCTCATATCTGACTTTCTCCAGAATACCCCATTTCACCACACAGGGCCAGCTCTTCATCTTTTCTATTTCAGACAAAGGAAATCCAGACAAGGGACTATCAGGCATGCTGCAGTCATAGATAGACTAGTTAAGAAAATTATTGAAAAAAATATTCACATTCAAGATGAAAGAATCAATTCATCCTACTTCACTCAGAATAACCCAATTGTTCAAGTGCCTTGTGTATGATCTTCTTTTTGGCACGTGTGTTATAAGCCGCTGCCAGAGGCAGAACATTGAATGAGATAAATCAATGATCATTCCCACATGCCAAAACAAGAATCTGTCAATGGAGTGAAATGAATCCCAGTTAAATGCCCGCAGCACCTCCTGTATATCTTAGTAAGAAGTGGGGGTCCCTGACTGGATTAGTCCTGATAGCTTGGGAAGGAAACAGTACCTTTAGCAGAAAGCTATCATTTTTGAGAAAGTAGGAGGGAGAGAAAAGGTTTTATAGACTACAAAGCTTTTTGGCAAAAGGTCAAACTGTGGATGAGTACTAGTCTTCAAAGAGAAAAGACAAGAAAAGACAGAAAATGTAACTGTTACAAAACAAAAGAGCAAACTCAAAAACTGATGAAAGAGCAGAGATAAAAAGAAATCTGTGGCAAAACAAATAATTTTATAGTGCTTTCCTTTACAAATTGAAGTTTCTGGATTTGAAATAGCTCTCTTGGACAAAGAAATTTTGGTAGGTTTTGTACTTTGTTTCTCTGAATATACATTACTCCAACAACTTGCAGAACTGTAATAATTAGGATAATTGTAATTCTCATACTGTGGATATTATTGTCTCTGCTCTTCCTTAAAATGGAGCAATAAATTTAACCCCAAATCTGAAAGAGGAACAGAAAAAAGCCTGTTGTGCTACTGCTCTTGTAAAGACAACTTTTTTTTTTTTTTGGTTTCACTGATGGAGAAAACTTTTCACCGTGAAAAAAAAAAAGGATTACTACTTTTCATGCTACATCATGAAAACCATTTTTAATTCTGAATTATTCCTGATCAACAGATACAGGACTCGGACAAAAAAATAAAAGGAAGTACTATTTTTTTTTCTTCTGGTATACATTTTCCATAAAGTAAAAATGTCAACTTTTTAATAAACTTTGTTGAAATAAGGTCTTTGAGTAATTATACTTTTGTGTCAATGAACCTTTGGTAAGCCCCTAGCCAAGCACTTCAGAAATAGCTTCCAAATCTGTAAGATCTACTTTTTTTACTGCATAGGTTTAAAAAAGGGTAACTAAAACATTCCTATCTTAGAGTTTTCTAAAGCAGGCTTAACCCATTGCTTTAGCAAGTGCAGAAGATTGATACATCCTTGAGTACATTGCTTGAGTACATATGTCCAGATACTAATGATTACAGTCAGGCTTCATATAGTCTGCAGGTTTCCTCTCTCGGAGCTCCCAGCAATGACCTGAGGAAAAGACGAGATTATTCTGTGACAGTTCAGAGTCACATATGCACTAAGGGGTGCATGTATACTGTGGCCATAAGGAAATCAGAAAGAAAAAAAAAAACCACAGCAAAACCCCCCAGCTATTAAATTCCCTTGCAGAATTGCAGGCATTCCCTCCATGATGCCACTCATTCAGTCTCTTTCCTCTTTGCCCAGACATCACTTTGCAAAACTTACGGTACTATATTTGGGAAGATAGTACATTAGGAAAATACTGTAAGCAATTAAGAAACACAGGAAATGCATGTATGAAGTAAATTAGAGTTTTAGATAGCATAGANGTTGATTCACCTTCCCTCGAGCTGTTTAAGGCACGGGTGGACGAGGTGCTAAGGGGCATGGTTTAGTGTTTGATGGGAATGGTTGGACTCGATGATCCAGTGGATCTCTTCCAACCAGGTTATTCTATGATTCTATGATTCAATACATCACATCACTTTCCCTACATATAGGCTACTTATAAGAGCTCATCAGCGAACTGAAAATACCTTATGTACAAGTTTTCGTCTGGTTTTGAGACTGAAACTGTTGTGCAAGGGAGGATGATATTACTTTAAGTAGTATTAAAGAGTGTCGGCAGGCTTTTTACACTTGTCACCTAGAAGCAAATACCTCTTGTTCAGAGTCCTGGAGGGACAGGCACTTGCCAAGCTACATCACTCCAAATTCATTCCTCATTCCCTTACCACTCTATATAAAACTGTCTTTGTGCCTAACCAGTTACCCTCCACCAGACTTTTTCTGTCATTTTTTTTCTGTATGTTCTGTTGTTAAGATGGTCAATTTTTCTGAGACTTTTCAAGGACACTTTCTGGAGACAGCTTTATGTTTTCAGAAAGCTAGATTTAACAGAACAAGACAAGGCTTGCACCTCAGACAGAATTCAAAATTTTGTGTACAATTTTAATTTATATCAGTTAAAAGATGCTCTATCATTTGAATGAGCTTGTACTAAGCCATTAGGATTATTAAATTTGTTTTGGATTGCTTGTCTTGCAATCTCCCTCCTCTTACTCCCTCCATAACAGTACATTATGAATACAATTCTGATTCTGTAGAATTTTGTTATTAAACTTCAGTTTTACAACTTCTCCAGCACAAAACGTTAATCAAACCAGGCTTTTCTGAGGAGAATGGCAGCTTGTGCTGACTGGCCAATAAACAGTGGTGGACATTTTTCAAGTAAAATATTCAGTCAAACACAACCAAAACAGCAAGAAGCATAGTGATTCTAAAAAGACATACTGAATTGGAATTTTTCTAGAACAGATGGCTGGAATAATGCCAGTGCCCTTAGTGAAAAACGCTTATGTCTATAGATCGCTCTGAGAGCCAGAGTTCCCTGCTGCTTAAAAAAGTGCACAAGGATGTCATATATACACGACAAAGTCTCCAGTTGTGAAACAAGATGCATTACAAGTGATTTTTTAAAGCAAAATAGAGCCTTAACATCAGGCTGAAGATTTTGCCCAAAGTTTCTAGATTATTGAAATATTTGTCAGAGTACATCTACACACAGTTGTAATCAATTTTCTTTTTTTCTGAATAAAGAAAGTCTTGCTTAGTGTTCTAAGGATTTCAGAAAAAACAAAATTGGTATTCTTCCACTGTGTTTATTATCATTTGCCTGAAGACTGTAAGAGCCAATGCAGCTTTTTCAAAACAGCCCATGCATTGCTCTCTTACTCTGTCAGTGTGGAATGGGAGAAAATAAAACTGCGGGTTCAGAAACATTTGAGGACTTTCCAGAAAAAAGGCTTAGGATGCCACTTTTCTTCCTTGACAGCAAAGGCTAGATTTTTTTTTTTCCCAAAACTAAATGTAGCCCCCAAATAAGTTCAAACAAATCTGCTTTCCAGCAGACTAATTCTGAAAGTGGTTAAAGTAACTAGATTGTCTTACCCTGTTTAACCATCTGTGCATGCTCAAAACTGACTCAAAAGGCAGAGGAGATGACATTTCTTACCACAAGCTCCATTATGAACCAGAATCAGGAAGATAGACATGAATTCTTCTTAAATTCCACTAAAAAAAAAAACCCCTTGAATTTGGAGCCTATCACTTGTTTAACAGCTTAGCATTTAAGCACTAATCCAAAAAACATCCAATGTTCATTCTAAAATGCTCACAGACTTTGGTTTCTCCAACATTGTGCTACATGGAGCAAGGCCATTTGGTGATGTCCTGAACATAAGTATTCTCTGTCTCCTGTTGAAGCCACATTGCAAAGAAAAAGTGGCAATGTAAGCACAGTAACAATAAGGTGACTGACATTTCTTACTAGGTTCATAAATACCCTGTATAAGAGGCAAACAATTAGCAGAAGGAACCCGTGGCACCTTCTGTTCCCAGCTATGTCAGTGTGACCAAAACAGAGAAGACACTAAAGCTTCTGTACCAACACTGCAGGTTTTCAGAGGATGGACCTGTTGCCACCTATTTTGTAAGTAATTTAGGTAGTCATTCTATCAGCTAGAGATGCTACTCAAGTTTTGACCACAATGACTCCTGAGGTAGACACATAACGTTTTGATAGGAGGTGGAAGTTAATATCAGGCATGTAAAAATCTAGAATAGGTTTTTTCCCTAAATCTAAAAGCATATACAAAAAAAAGTAAGGCTGAAAGTGCCTAGAGATTCTTGAGTAAAATTACTCAGACAGACAAATTTCTCCTGTGATGTATACTGATTGTTATAACAATCTTTGCAGAATTGAGTGAATCCATGTTTCTGTCTTGGCCCAGTCCATTTCAAACTTGCAAACCAGATGCCTAAATCCCATGAAGTGCCTGGTCCTATTGGGGTGTTCAGACTGTAAACACCCAAGAGTTCAACACAAACTACAGCAGTTTGGCTATTTCTAGTAAAAAATATGGCAGCAATGATAAAACGACAGTGGATTTGTTGACAGGCCATGATATTACGAGCTAATGACAATTAGTGACTAACCTGAGAAATGGGACACCTGACAACAAGAAAATGTTAATAGAGGAAGAACGTGTCTCTATCCCAGGCATGCAGGGAATTCTATTTCTAGTACAGAGCAGGTACATAATCATATGACTTGCATAAAGACAAGACATTTTTAGGTCCTAACTGAGAGAAGATGTGTCCTCATAACTATAATTGTGTGTGTATTCTTCCATGTTAATTCTTGCTTCATAGATCTTGTATTCTTGGCTATTTGGTTTAAGAAGGATATAGAAAAACATGAGAAAATATTAAGAGGAACAGAAAAAAAAGAGATGTTATTGAGAAAGGAGAAGAAGAAAAATTAGTCAAGGGTGAAAAATGTATATTTATAATCCAGAAAAATAAAAATCATGATTCAGTCTATAAACACATCTAATCTAACAGTAAAAAAAAAAGAAAAAAAAGTTGCATGAACACAGGAGTGAGGAGTGCTTGTTGGTATGAAAGAGGAAAATTAACTAAAATATTAAAAAATGTATTCGCAATAACAAGAATACTGTGGGGGAAAAAGTGAGTTCCTCGAAGAAAATTGGCATGGAAAAGCATTGTACATATTAAAAAATGATTAGTGGAAATATTCACTAGTGAACTATTAACAACAAGATCAAAGTGAATAAAAGGAGTCCTTGAAGACTGGCCATAATTAATTATCTGTTTCTGTGATAAAAGAACTAATAATCAGATGGTAAGAGTTTTGAGAATTTATGTGCTAATTCATAAAAAAATACTAACATTAATGATTACAGCACCTAAAGCTTAGCCACACTATACGTGATAGAAATGTATGTAATAAAAACCACTCAACATTATTTATACTCTAAAAGGGAAGACAGGAGTTTAAAATATAAAAAAGTAAATATGAAAATTAAATATGTATCTTATAACAATTAAATTCATAACAAATCCCAATTTATAAATACTGACCTTAAACAACAAGGAACTAGTGAAAACAATAAATGATTCACAATTATTACTGTTTAGTTTTTCCAGAACTGATGTCATCACAATATTGATAGCAGCAAATTAATCTTATGTTATCTCTATGAAAATGAAAGATATGAACATAAATATGTAAACAGACAAATAGACAGATAAATACTAAAGTAAGCTTAATAAGACATTTAATGTAGTGTTACAAATGAAGACACATTATTTATAATTACTATTAGGTTATACATTAGTGAAAGAGAAAAACTAAAGTCATGATACACATATGATTATTCTGAACCTCAGTTATGGATATGTTTTCTGATGGTCTTAATTGTGCATGTCTAAACTTTGAAATTAACTGAAGCATTGAGCAGTATGATTGTATTATGATTTACTCATTAATCATAGAATCATAGACCGGCCTGGGTAGGAGGGGACCTTAAATATCATCTAGTTCCAACCACCTGCTATGGGCCAGGGACACCTTCCACTAGATCATGTTGCTCAGAGTCCCATCCAGCCTGGCCCTGAACACCTCCAGGGATGGGGCTTCAATGACTTCTCTGGGCAAACTATTCCTGTGCTTCACCACCCTCATAGTAAATAATTTCTTCCTAATACCTAATCTAAGTCTACCACCTGTCACGTTAAAGCCATTAACCCTTGTCCTATCACTGCATGCCCTTTAGTTACTGGAAGGCCTGTATAACGTCTCCCTGGAATTCTCTTAGCCTGTCTTCATAGGAGAGGTGTTCCAGCCCTCTAATATTCTTCACAGCCCCACTCTGGACTCACTGAAATGACTTAAATGTAGTACTGTAGGTGGAATCTCAAAAAGAACAGAGTAGACTCATAGAATCACCTCCCTCAACTTGCTCGTCTCACTTCTTTTGATGCAGATCAGGATATGGATGGCATTCTGGTCTGGAAGTGCACATTTCTGGCTCATCAAGCACCTCCATGTCCTTCTCAGCAGAGCTACTCTCAATCCGCTCTTGCCCAGACTGTATTTGTGCTTGGGATTGTTCCAACTCAGGTGGAGGACCTTGCACTTGGCCTTGTTGAACTTCACGAGGTTCACACAGGCACATCTCTCAAGCCTGTCCAGGTGCTTCTGGAGGGCATTACTTCCCTCCAGCATGCCAACCATGCCACAAAACTTGGTATCATCAGCAAACTTGCTGAGACTGCCCTCTAATCCCAATGTCCATGTCACTGACATTAAACAGCAGGAGTTCCAATAAAGACCCCTGAGGAACGCCACTCATCATGAGTAACCACTTTAAGATTGAGCTGTTGAAAACAAGTCTACGAGTGGTCCATCCATTAAATCCATGTCTCTGATTTAGTAATAAAGAAGTCATGTGGGACAGGGTCAAAAGCTTTCAACAAGCTCAGGTAGATGATGTCAGTTGCTCACCCGTTTTTCACCAATGTTTGCTCCAGAAAGCCACCAAATCTGTCAGGTACAATTTCCCTTAATGAATTCACTCTGGATATCACAAATCACCTCCATATTTTGCATGTGCTTTAGCAGAGTTTCCAGGAGGATCCGATCCATGATCTTGCCATACACAGAGATGAGACTGACTGGCCTGTAGTTCCCTGGGTATTACTTTTTTCCCCTCTTTAAAAACAGGGGTTACATTTCCCCTTTTCCCTGTAATTACTCTTATTCTATTCCATTTAAAAAAAAACAAACAAAGAAAAGAATTTCAAACACAAAATGGTATTTCAGTCATACTTTGTGACAAGTTTCATGTTCTGTATGATTTATCTTTTAAGCCCTAAAATGATAATTACATTTAAATTACTCTCCAATTCTATTGCATTAACATAATTGTGTGTAGGCTAACAAGATGTACTTATTAAATGAAGTATTTCTAGCCCATTTACACATGTAATAATATGTTATTGTTAAATTTATAGTACATCTAACAATACTTGGCCTAGCAACTCAGTCTTTTTGAATATGGTGCTGTTAAATAATAGCAACGCTACTATTTGCTGTTGACCTCAATTATTCCTTAGTGCTCTGTAAAGAGTATAAAAATTATCATTGTGATATTACACCTCTCTGAAAAAAACCCCACACAGTTTTTAAAAACGAGGCCAGAGTAAGAACTTTCCCAAAACTGTAACAATTTCTTCAGTCTAGGAAGAAATATTGCCTTTTTAACAGGTGCAGTAAAAATAGGAATTAAGTTTCATTTTCATTTTATGCCAGATTAGTAATTCACAAAGGCATCCAAAGAAATAAATTGGGCAATTTCAGTGGTTCAGTGCTGTATCTAAGAAGGATCTTCTTCCTCCCAAAAGCATTAGAAAAAGTTCAAAATGAATTTATATTCTCCTTCAAAAGAGGACCTCCAAAGCAAGTATTCAATCAGCCTAGTGTAAACTGTTTAATTTGGTAAATCTATTCTAATCTAAAAAAAAAAAGAGAGATTGAAATAACTTGAACAAATGAGACAGACATTTCTATGAAGTCAGGAAAACAGACTTGTGATAAGAAACATTATTAGGTCAAAATTTAATTCCTTTTCAATCCCAGGGCAGAATTTCCCCCCACTGTATAAGAGTTTCTGAAAGTTAAAATATACATAGAATCATAGAATAGTTAAGGTTGGAAAGGGCCTTAAAGATCATCTAGTTCCAACACCCCTGCCGTGTGCGGGATATCCCACTAGATCAGGTTCCAGCCCTCGGATCATTTTTATAGCCCTCTTCTGGACCAATTCCGATAGCTCCATATCCTTCTTACATTGAGGATTCCAGAACTGGACACAGTACTCCAGATCCGGTCTCACAAGAGAGAAATAGAGGGGCAGAATCACCTCTGTCGACCTGCTGGCCACACTTCTTTTGATGTAGCCCAGGATACAATTGGCTTTCTGGGCTGCAAGCGCACACTGCTGGCTCATGTCACACTTCTCATTGACCAGCAGCCCCAAGTCCTTCTCTGCAGGACAGCTTACAATCACGTCATCCCTCATCCTGTATTGAAAATGAGGATTGCATCAAACCAGGTATAGGACTTTGCACTTGACCCTGATGATCCTCATTATGCCCCCTTCTCCAGCCTGTCCAGGTCCCTCTGGATGACATCCCGTCCTTCCAGTGTGGCAACTACACCACTCAGCTTGGTGTCATCTACAAACTTTCTGAGGGTGCACGCAACCTTGCTGTCAATATCATTGATGAAGATATTAAACAGCACTGGTACTATTATGGACCTCTGAAGGAGACCACTAGTCATGTATCTCCATCTGGACTTTGAGCCATTGACTGCTACTCTCTGAATACGACCATCCAACCAGTTTCCTATCCACTGCACCATCAACCCATCAAATCCATATTTCTCCAATTTAGAGAGAAAGATGTTGCAGGAGATTGCATGAAAGGCTTTACCAAAGTCTAGATAGATGACATCTGTCAGTTTACCCATGTCAACTGCTGTCGTTAGCCCATCATAGAAAGCCACTAAGTTGGTCATACAGGATTTGCCCCTGATGAAGCCATGCTGGCTGGCATTAATTACCTCCCTGTCCTCCACGTGCTTTAGCATAGGTTCTAGGAGGATCTTTTCCATGATCTTCCCAGGCACAGAGGTGAGGCTGACAAGTTAATAGTTCTCAGGGTCATCTTTTCTGCCCTTTTTAAACATGGGCACAATGTTAGCCTTCTTCCAGTCACCAGGGACTTCTCCCAGCTGCCATGAGTTTTCAAATATCATGGAGAGTGGTTTGGTCACCACATCTGCCAATTCCCTCAGGACTGTGAGATGCATCTCATCAGGTCCCATAGACTTATATATGTTCAGGTTCCTCGGGTGTTTATGAACCTGATCCTCTTCTAGAGTGGGAGGGGGTTATCCCCCTGGTCACCATCTTGCTGTCCCATGACCTGGGAGGGGTGAGGAGAGCAGTTATTGGTGAAGACTGAGGCAAAAAAGTAAGGTAACTCAGCCTTAAAAAGTACATATGGACTGCTTGGCTTCTGATGAAACTCCATTAAGTCTAAAATACTCCATAAATGTTGAACGGTCTGCTTGCAGGTTGCAACCTTTGAAACTTTAGCTTTTCCAAAGAGACAGTGTCTTCAGAAGTCTACAGTTGTAGTATGTTTTGTATTTTAAATACTGTTTCCTCTGTGAGAGTAAAAGCAGGTATTTCTGATGTGACAGTACAGAGATATTTCTTTTCTACTCTCAAAGCAACATTGATTGCATTCAGAAAAGTCTGAGAAGATGTTCTACTATCATTTAGAAGCAAAGTTTCTCACAGAAAATTGAATGTTCTTATTTTTCTCATACAAGTTTGTCCATTTTTTTGGTTTCATAGTAAAAAGAAAGAAAACACAAGATTTCTGTATTCCTATATTTTTCTCAGTAGGTCTTGGATATGTGCTATTAGTTTCCAGAAACTGCTGTTTTCTTTGAGTCAAATATTCAATCAGAATGAATATTCAAGAGAATATTCAACCAGAAAATTAAATCTCCCATTAACAATCAAAGGGTATGCACAATTTACGGGCGAGTGGTTGTTGTAATTAAAAGAAAAAAGTGAAATAGAAAACTGAAAACTGAAAACAGCTACTGAACATTTGCACTAGCTACTTTGCTAATCTCTGTGTTCAGAAGGGCAGTAGTGTTGTGCGCAGACTGGGAGATACCATACCACAGCAAAGAACATCAGAAGGGCTGGCACTCCAGGAAGCAGGGAGGGGAAAACTTGCCTATTAAGCCTGTTTCTTTCACTGCCAGCTTGTTCCCTACAGTATTTTTCTTCAGTAGCACGTTGAATCTGGATTTAAAAGTCCCAAGAGATGAAGCTACCATCATTTCTCTCACAGAAATTCTCTCATTTCTCTCTATCTCAGAGACAAAAAGAAGAGAGGAATTTTATCCTTTTTGATACTATATTCCAGAATGCTTATAGTAATGTTATCACTATGCACCACATTAAAGACAGTAATGGAAAGGAAAAGTAAAATGTCTTCCAGATACTTGGATCATGTTTCCCTTTGGTTATCAATGGAACATTGGACTGAAAAAGAATTTATGGCTCACTCACTTTAATATAGTGCTACTCTGAGTAATTTATTTTGTGAAGTAAACATGTACTATCTTAAAAGCAGTTAGTTTCTTATTTTTCTATTTCTTATAGAAAACTTTAAACATAAAGCTGTTTGGGTTAGAAATCTCCTAATTTCCAGCTTAAAATAATTAATGGACAGTTTATATCCTGTTAATTCTCTTGGTATTTTACTACTTTTTAACTATGTAATTTTCTCCTTTCCTGTATTTATCCTTGTGGTGGATTTAAAGGAAACAATCATATCTGTATTCAGCTTTAGGTTTTATTCTGCTTCTGTTATCTTCTACTGTGTTATGTTTTTCCCCTCTTGGTTCTTTTGGGATGCTTTAACTCACTAGTTACACTGTGAATTCATTTCTTCATGGACTTAGTAACCTCAAATTTACAAAGTTTTTCAAAAAAGACCTTAATACTTTCTTACAAAACAACATTAGCATTTTTTTCATTTTCAGAGCCAACCTCTCAATTGAGTTCGCTTTCTTCATGTCTGAATAATTTTGATGATTCAGTCGTCTAAATACACCGAACTCTTTCCATTCACATACTGAATATCCCACTTTATTGTACAAATTGCTAACAGCCCCTACATCTGTAACTATCCACCAAACTAATGAATTTAATTACATATTCCTGTTTTTATTATCTACAGATTCAAAAATTTTCAATTCTTTCCTTTTCCTATTGCAGTATTTAGTTGAATTGAATTGACAAAATCCTTCTAGGCATGTAACATAGAGAAATATGAATGACATTCTCTTAATTTTTAGACTAAGATCATTAAGGAAAATATAAATAAGAACCCCTACAAACTAATGCTAAATATCTTCTGCAATAAAGCTCTTCCTCTGCAGTGTAACTTATCTGTTTCAGTATCACATATGGTTTTCTCCCCTTTAGTTATTTCCTTGCAGCACATTAAAATTCTTGTAGTAATCCTATTTTTAATTTACTCTTTGGCACTGTATCAAATATTTAACTAAAGTCCAAATAGATGAGCTTTACTGCATGTCATTTGCCTAGAAAACTATTTATCCAAGAAAAACTGCAGTTACAAACATGTGTTTTGTCCCATTTCTAATTGCCTTCAAACATTTCATTATAATTTCAATTGAAATTTGTTCTTAAACTTTGCATGATATTAAGGCCAGATGAACCCACTATCCCAAGTCACTTAAAGTCTCTCTCAATTTTAAATGCATGCTTTACCATTGTTCTCTGAGTACCCGGTATCCGCTGGGAAAGGTTGACTATAGACAGGTTGAACAAATAGAGCTGTGGTTTCAAATATGGTTCTTTCAAAATTCTGCAGTAAAGAATATCTAATCTCCCCCATCTGGATCACGCAGATATTTTTAAGGGTTTTTTTATGTCCTGTGAAGCAGTAATTTACATTTCCATCTTGTCATTTTCATCATCTTTGCCATATTCCATTCCATTGTTAATACTGAAAGTTTTGACAATATTTTAATCAGAATTGGAGGGCAAATAAACCATTTTTAGCATCTGCCTGTTCCCAGAATAAAGAGCCTTTTTCTTCCTTTTTTGTTCTCAATTTTGCACAGCTAAAGACCTCTTGTTTTGATTACTTTTTGTGTGATGTAGCTTGGCTTGATATTTGGCAATTCTCACACTCCTAGTGTGTGCTGAATTCTAATACATAGCTTTTGTTGACAAGTTAAAAAAAAAGAAGTTATCTACTTACACTCAATTCCTAAAGAAAAATAAAAGACCCGTTTGTTTATTTGTTGTGAACTCGAACTATTCCTTATGAAATATCTTCCCTACATCAAGAATCTTTTCCATTCATGCTTTGTAACTTCTGGAACTGTTTAGTCTATATAGTTTCACTATACATTCTACATAATTATTCACATTTTCTCTTCTAAAAATAAGAACCTTGATTAGGTTTTATATGTTCTATACATAATGCACCATATGATCCATTTTAGGAACATACAAATGCAGAGTTGTTTTTAAGCAACAAGTCCTATTCAATGACTTGCCAATGTAGAATACTGAGTACTTTATTTTTTGGTAGATTGTGTGTTCTAAAAATATGTAACATTTCTTATAATTTACAGAAACTGTTCTTTAATCAGGCAAACTTGAATTTCCCAAAGAACACTAATAACTGTAATACTAGCATATTCCACCAGACTTTTTATAGTGTAACACTGTCAATCTGTAATAAACTCTCAAATTAGACCATAGAATCCTTTCCACACTTCTGTCACACATCTTGACCTAAAGAAATTCAATTTTTAATGACCCCTGAACTTTTTTTTCTAACACCCCAGCACCTTATAAACCATCATTGCTTTATTATGTTTGCATATACATATTCTCTCACTAACCAGCTCTTCCAGTCTTCAGGTATCTTCTCTCCCCTAAATATTTCTGCATGTCCTGTCAACTTTTGTTATCTATGAATTTCATTAACATGTCATTTAGTTCTTTGAAATCATTAATTAAAACATTGTATCAAACAGTATCCAGCAAATACCTAAATACTTACTTAACTTTAAACATACAGGTTCTTACTACCTAACTTTTTATATAGTTTTTGCCCTTCCAATTGCACATGCATATAAAAATTACAAAACTTTCTGTCATCTGAAGTCTCAAACACAGTATGATCCTTTTTTCTGACCTGGATGCATGTGACCTTGCTCTGTTTTTAACATCTCTGTTCATAACAGTGTTGTAAGGATCTTTTTTTTTAAAACTGCGTTGCTCTGGGGCATTCATTTCACTTGATCCCATTTGCTGCCTTTCCTTCACTACTGACTCAAGTACCAGAACAAATATCAAGACCATTTCGCTCTCACAGCCACAAGGACTGACTTCTGGCACTGAATAGCTCATGATCCAAGCCTACATCTATTTACTATGTTTAAAAAACATCTGTTTCATCTGGGGTTTTTTTGGGGTTTTTTTTCCAGATTTGGAAGATTTCCTTGTGAACACAGGCAGAACCACCTTATTCTCCATGTTCTTCCATATTCTTTTTCCTGTGTTCTTAAGCTATCACAAAATTTGATAACAGGTAGATTGTTAACATACTGCTTATCATCCCCATGAGCCATGCCTCTTCTTTCATCTCTGATGGGGCAATTCCCTGAAATGGCATATTCCATCCTTCAGAGTTCTAAGACATGAGGGGGTCTTCTACAAAATATTAAAACCAATAAATTTATAAACACAGCAAACAGACAACAAAATAGAAACCCTAGGTGTGTTTCCATTAATTCTGATCTTAAATTGGGCACCTGCACAGTAATTCTCTACAGTACTACAAATAAGAGCAGAACTCACAGAAAAGCCTTTCCCAAATCAGTTTACTGCCATTATAGTTTTTCAGTGATATAGCTAGCAGTTAATCAACCTAATTTTATTCCTATCCAAGTCAATGAGAAGCATACATATATTTTTTTTTCCAGGGAAGCGATACTGTGTCCAATCTTTTCCTTTTATATATATATTTAAGTCACAGAAAATTACTATATGACTTAGCATGCTAATCATGGACAGCAAATAGCAAATATTGGAGGTACTGCTCACAGGAAAAGACCTCATAACTGATCTGCAGGCTGACATTCTGTAGCATATAACAAGCATCAAAATGATTGGCAGCAAAACACATCTCCACAACAGACGAGTTGAATTTGGAATCCCTCACAAACTGATAACAGTGAAATCTTCTGTAGATAATTTTCCAGCAGGAAAAACTTTACTCTTACCATGTGAACCTTCTCACTGAGAATGGGTTTTTTATGCATTTCTCTGAGCAGCACTGTTTTCCATTGGAGTGTACAAGTTGGCAGTGAAATAATGAAAGAAGTCTGCACCCCAATGAAATGCAATTAATTTAAGTTTCATAGCATTGACTGCTATAACCCAAGACCATCTCACTGGGAAAATGTTGAAAAAACTGATTACACAGCTTCCACATAAAATAGTAGAATTTGCATGGTGCATTTAGCTAACTGAATGTTTTATTGAAGGTGATGTTTCAAAATTTGGTATCTTGAAAGCCTGCGTACTTGTGCAACTCCCAGAAGAATAACTGGCAAGACTGGGTCTAGAAGATGGGTACTTACAACCAAATAACCCATAATTTTCTAGAACTAATGAAACAATGGGAAGATTTTCTGAGTCATTCTGTAAACTCATCTGCCCATTGGGTAATTTCTGCCTCCTTCCATTATGGGGATACTGCAGCTTAGACAATAAGCTATAAGAAGACGGATTCCTTCCTGGCTATTGGGTGCAGTGGGTGCAGTGGGCTGATGAGCATAATCACAGAATCACAGACCTGTTAACATGGGTGTACAAGGGACTCTAGTCATCTAACAATCATAATTTTTGATGTTTTTGACATTATTTATGTCCATATTCACCCCAAATGGAGTTTCAATGTAAAGTCAGTTGCAAACTATGGGAAAAGAAGAAAATAGAACCCTATGTTCTTTAACCTTCTGAAAAAGGACTTAAAAACTTCCTATATACGAACAGTTCCCTAATCGCTCCTGGTATTTTTTGTGGCTGATACATATATGCACATTTCATGCAACTGTTCCTAGATATAAGAAGAAGAAATACAGAAATACATATATCATGAGAGAGTAAAAAAAAAAAATCTAATAAGAAAATATGTAATCTCCTTGATTTTAAAGCTTTCCTTTTCAAATTTCCTCATTTATTTTTTTTCTTCAGAGCATAAAGCAAAGAAATTGAAATAAAAAAATGAAAGATCAGTCATCGCTTTTCTCATTAAATCACCTGATTCTTGATTTATGCTGCTATGTAGGTATACACTACTGTGAGTCAGCTGAAATACAGAGATACAGTTATAGGATTAAAGGTTGAAAAGCTTTTTAGTCTATACTATTTGACATTTTTGCTTCAAACTGTCCTTTCTCATCATTTTTACCAAAGTTTTTTGAATTTAAACAGGCATATATTTTCCTCTATGCACACAGGGATTGTCACTGACTCAGCTTGGATTATAGTTTGTATTCTTGCAGTCAACAGAATTTAACAGCTGCCAAAATTTTTCTAGAAAGGTAGAAAAGCTGGTACTTCTGCTTCAAACATGAAAAGACTTAGTAAGCCAAGAAAATTCCATAATACGCAGAAGGACATATGCTGCAGAGGCTGAGTGATGGGTGTGTATGTGGTAGAAAGTTCTAGTGGAAACACAAGGTTGTAGGAGGATTTTGACAGTTGGGAGAAAGGAAAAGGATGCCAGCTCCTCTCTCCTACTCCTGCTGCAGCCACACCGCATGGCTAGGAGCACCCCAAAGATGTTTCACAATAAATGCCATTTCTCTCAGCCATGCAGTATAGATGGGGCTCTTCTCAAAGACCCAAAGACTTTCCCCTGTGTGTGTCTGTGCACTCCCTGACTTTAGCACACAAGCCTGGATGAGTCTAAGGGTCAAATAAGAACAAAACTATGGGTTTTTTGTGAAATCAAGAGACATACTTGTAAAGAATGAAATATTAAGGAGGTCTTAGAGCGACCCAGAGAGTGTTCACCCCAGCCTCACCTCAGTTCTCATACCTGACAAAGCAGAATACACAATAGAAAAAAAGGATGTGGACTTTTATCTTATACATAATGCTTATACACATTCTTAACCCTACAAAATAAATACACTTTAAAAAAAAGAAAAAAAGATTAAGCTTCTACAACATCAGAATAATGGCTCCTGTAAGTGTATCTCTGTTAAAACTGAATAAACATTTAGTACTCTTTTAGGCTGAAGAGACGGATTTAAAATTCCTCCCTCTCAGTCCCCAGACAATTGATTCTGCCAATTATAGGACTATAATTTTTAACATCAAGTGATGGAAGTACATCCCTACTAGCACAGCAGAATGAATCAGAGCTTACAGTAGCTACCAGAGAGCTGTCAGAACCACTAAGTCCCCAAACCTTTATCCTGGCCCACAGCCCTGCTATCACAAAACCCAGAGTCAAAACATAATTTCACTCAAAGTTTGCTTTAATTAAGAGATGCCTAATCCATTTTTACTGTATCCTTGAAGACATTATTTCAAATAATAATGTTTGGAATGTGCAGGAACATATTCACATTGTTTTGTTCTATTTTCACACAGATTTGTTTAAATACTTCAAAATATACTGAGTGACAGAGACGCATGCAAATTCAAATAACCTTGTTTTCTTGGCATATCTGAGGTGAGATTCTCTAAAGATGATGCCTGCATGTTTTTCTCCAATATCCCTGTTCTATTCTTTATTAGCTGTTAATATCTTCCAAATCTCTTTTATATCTACTGTAGATTTTTTTTAAGAGCATTGTTATCGCTTCCTTGCAAAAGACACTTACATTTAACCAAAGACACAATCAAGCTGACTATAGTTTAAATTCTGTTCTGAACAGGTCTTACATATAGTGTTTTTAAGTAACATTTAATTGCTTTTACAAATTAAAATTTCTGTTTCACATTGAGCTTAATCCATATCTTAGAGACTTCCAAAAAAAGGGCTGGCAGAATGGAATTTAGCATGCCAGGAAAGCAATTTGGCTGCAGCTCAGGACTGTAAGTCATACCAAGATAAGGTATCTTAATAGAACATGAAATAGTGTTCTTTATTTTTAAAGAATATATACTATTCCTTATTTGGCATTGCTGTAGAAAAAAAAAGATATACATCAGCAGGCATAAATCTCCCATGGCTTCACTGAAATCAAAATGTTTAGCCTCATCTTCTCTTCAGTTATTTGCTTTACATGACACCTTTCACCTTTCTGAAGTGAAGAACTGAACTACACAGATAGTCTATTTATTAGTGTATCTATTAAGGTATAAACTGAACAAGCACAAGTTATAAAATGGTCCATAAGATAACATGTGTCATCAGAAGAGAACAGGCCCATCTGCTAGTGTTCTGCTCGGACTGATTTGCTGAGCTCAGCAGTGGGGAAGTGGCACATGGGTTGATCAGTTCTTGGCACATAAGTAACTATAACAGAAAAGCATAGAAAGTGCACTGGATGAAAGGCAGGTAGCATGCATAAGAGCACTATAAAACACTCTGATTGTGTTCAAGACGATGTATTGCATGGCATTTCTTTATTATGTCAGAAGTAGCGTTGACCAAGTAATTTAAATAAATTGTCCAGGCACCTACAAGCAGTAGGATCTTCATTCTCGGTCAAGAATAAAGTATTGCTGCTCTCAGATAAATAAATCTGGGGTTTAAATGATATCTGCTTGTAATTACTCATGCCATTATTCATTCTAATTTATTAGTCACTTAGCTAAGCAGTACTAAAAAGCAAAAATGTACTGCAAATACCAAGTTCTGTTCTTAACATTTACTATCTACAAAGAGTTCTTTTAAGAATATTATGTTTTTCGAAAGATGAACATTAGATTATTCAACAAAGTACCTGCAATATTTTTGAAGACAGAATTTTTTCTAAACTTCATGAAGTAACAACCTTGCGGTACTTCACTTACATCATAACTTCACTGGCTATTTGTTTCTGGTTGCTTAGCCTTTAGCAAAAATATTTTTAAAAAGAGTTGACCTCTTCTGTTGGTTTGGCACACATAGTTTAAACAACATAAGCTGCCTTGACTAATCTGCAACAGCTCAGCTTCTTCCTCTGCCTCATCAACAACATGTCCTATTAGGGATCTATTCAAGCTTAAAGTAAAAAGGACCAACAGGACCTCCAGCACTTAATGGCTTTTGGATAATGTTCTCCTGTATATAGGAGAACTTGCGTAGATATGTGCTTAGGTAGTTTGGTAAAGAAACATCAGATTTATCCAGTGACTGAAGAATTGATGCAGAAGTGATAGAGTTAAGCATTGCTTGACCTGCTGTAAATCTGTACCATTAGTCCAGGGGCATATTTAAGTGGATAAGCAAATACAAAGTTACAGATGCTATGATCCTTTCCCCCATGACAGGATATTACATGTTGTCTACAGCTGAACTTGGTTAAAGGGATACAGATCCCACTTTTCCTCATCACAATCACAATCACAGCGCAATATGGATCCGTGGATGCAAG
The DNA here is from genome assembly GCA_013389865.1 of Piaya cayana. NCBI lineage: Eukaryota > Metazoa > Chordata > Aves > Cuculiformes > Coccyzidae > Piaya > Piaya cayana. The sequence continues at coordinate 211,038 of WAAB01016913.1, read as the reverse complement.
CATGCAAGTTGTGCTTAAATTGGCCAGCACTGCTTAGTTCAACACAGCTTTAGTGTTATTTTGATAGAAATGGGTTAGAGAGCAGCAATATATGTTGTTATGCTGACATATCTAAAAGCATGTAAGCCTCTGGGAAGGGATGAGAAGTAGGTTCAAGGACTACCATGTATGCAGATACAGCTGCTAAAATAAAGGAAAATAAGACCGACTTTTTAATGCCTTTCAGTGAGAATGACACTATGACTTCTGATAGGATGAAAAGAATTCCAGAGCAATTTTGACCTTCCATTATGCTGGGAATTTAATGGATCCTATCTGTCATTACTTTAAGAGCAATTTTACAGAGAAATGACAAACTCAGAAAGATAACATAAAATCAAGTAAATAAAAATCCACCCAGTAATATTTGTTACATTTGTAACCTTTGAGATGCACAAAGGAAGAACATTAGAGAAATAATAATCTGAATAAAATAAAATTAATAGGTTGAAGTGGGGTTGTGTAAGTGAACAGTCCCACTGTCTAGGAAAACAGAAGAAACAAATATGAGGTCCTCTGAATTATGATCCTTATTTCACATCCAAAATGGAAATATTTACCAGAATACTAGACCAAACACAGATGAATACAAAAATCTCAAAAGCTTAATTGCACTTGATACAATATGGGCACTTAATGATTAGGAGGAAAAGGTATGTCAAGGCTTTCACAATTCAGAAATTCTAGGTTTTCAGTCAAATACCACTCCCTATTTTCTGATTACTGAGGACAAAATTAGTATCCTTCAGCTACGTGTTTCCTAGAAATAAATTCCCTGTAGCCTAGGGCAAGCACACTGGACTGCAAGCCAGAAGAATGTGTTCTTTTCTTATCATTCCTGACAGTTGTTTATACTTCTGTGCAGAGGTTTGTTAAGGATAAGCTGGGGTTAAAAGGATGATCACCATTGTCCCACATTAATACTAGCTAGTCATGTTATACAAGCTACTAGTGCCTAGTCAGAACTGAGATTTGAGAGATCTGTCGTTAGCTCTGCTGAATGTGATCTCAGACACCCAGCAGTCTCATGTAGTGCTTCATACAGCAAATGTGTGAAGTGCGTGGGGTTTCCAGTCGGATTATTAGCTAACATTCTTACCTAGCTAGGAGTTACGCCATTGTTACAAGACTACAGTAGCCCTTAGCTTACCTGACAGACATTTGCAATTCTACCATTTGAAGTAAGGACCTATATAGGGCTTTTTAATAAGTCAATGTTATAATACCTTCTTCTAGGAAGAACTAGTAGGCACACCCGGTGATTCTGTGATTCTGTGATTTTTTTCAAAAGACTGCCTACAGTTTGTACATACACATTACAATTGAAAAGTTGTAATATGTATAAGATATAATAGCTGTGAGAGGCACTTCCTGTAGCACGTCAGAATTAATGTTGCACAAGGGCTCCTATTATGGTTTCACATTGGTATATATAAAAATATTTCTTACTTGCTTAAGAGTTGTAGGGTAAGACACAAAGTAGTATAGATTTATTTTTTTTATTCAGTAAGTAAAACCAAAAATATCTTTCTTTAAGAAGACATGCAATTAGAAAAAAAAGCCACACTACGTCACCCAGCAACCTTCGGCAAAAATTAAGGTCATGTGTGGGAGTATACTAAAACGTATAACACAAAGTGTGTATTACAATTTAGACAAAATTAATAACATGGCTTAGATTATTTGTGAAAGTTTTTAAACTCTAAACTTTTGAATACATCATTTAATACCTCTATGTTCATTTTAAAAAGAACAGAAATAGTACATATTTAGGAAGTGTAATTTGGTGCCTCTAAAAGTTCAGCATTTTATTCATGGCAATTAAAGTTCTTTGGCATGATAATGATTTCCACTATTGAGGCTTAGTGAACAGGCTTGTTGGGTTTTCGTCCTGCAGCACAAAGTGCTGATTAACTTGAAATAAAAAGCACAGAGATTAAATCCACTGAAAGTAACAGTGTGAATGTTCTAAATCCATTCATTCTATTCGGTAATTTTATGAGCAGCTCTTTGTACAGCAATGCATCTTGCAGGAGCTGTAAGCCATTTTTACACTTCATTTATGTAACAGAGGACATGCGATTTAAGGATATGACAATTCAAGGAATGTCTATATACAAATAGAATTCTATAGAGGGTATGAAGCTGCTGCATCATTAAATGTCTCGTAATATCTGGTATCAAGGCCATGCCATGGGTTTCCTGGACCAGGAATAAAAAAAACCACCTTGATAGTTCCCATTTTAGGACAAAGGACTGTTAAAGACATGAAAAAGTTTCAGACAAGTCAGGGCAGGAATGGTTTTTGGTGCAGTAGAATTTCACCAGAAGCACTAAGCTATTATAATATAGCAGTCCTCTAGAACTAGTCTACAATACTATAAAACCCCGTTTTTCCCCTGGAAGAAACTTATCCATGTCTCCAAAGAACACACATTCCTAACTAAAAATCTACTCCCAAGTCAGATAATGGGTTGGTCTGGTAAAGAGTACATACATGGTACCTACTAAGGCTGTGACTGAGTCAGAGGTACTTGTACAATTCTAAACAGTTTACTAGGTATTTAAAGAAAAACAAACAAACAAACAAATGAAACCCCCCAAAATTAGCAACAATCAGACAGTTGTGAACTAGTTTGCTTTCATTATAGTAACCTGATTGCNGCACCCTTAGTAAGTTTGCAGATGACACTAAGCTGGGTGGAAGTGTCGATCTGCTGGAGGGTAGGGAGGCTCTGCAAAGGGATCTGAACAGGCTGGACCACTGGGCAGAGGCCAATGGCATGAGGTTTAACAAGGTTGTTGTGCACTTGGGGCACAACAACCCTGTGCAGAGCTACAGACTGGGAGAAGTCTGTCTAGAAAGCTGCCTGGTGGAGAGGGACTTGGGGGGTCCTGGGGGACCAGACTGCCAACTGCAGCCAAATAACAGGCCAGTAAAATATTTATTACATACGCATTCATTATCTCCTGGGCAGTGTGTAATTTGCTTAGAATAGCCAAACACTTCAGGTGAGGAGTATTAAAATGTACCATCATAGAAAAGCAAAGGTGTGTCAGTTTTTCTGAAGCAATTTTTCCATTTACTACTTAGTAGCATGTCAAAAATGCAAAGGCACACAGACTAAAGTCTGAGCCTTTAACTTCACATAGATACGGAGTTCTTATATGTATGGAGTTACTGATTACCTTACTGATAATATATTGTAGATTTGGAACGGGCACTGGCACATGAAAATTGGGAGCAAGGGAGAATAGTGGGTTGGTCCAAACATGCAGAAGCAAAGATAGCAACCTGTGAGACACTAGTAGGTTCTCCAAACACGATAACCCCTGCCAGACTTTGAGAAAAACTGATAATTAGTTGACAGGCCTTTAAAGTGACTATCATTCACAGAAGTTATTTTGGTAAACCTAGTATAGAAGATTAAGCAAGTGCATTTTGTTTTAGGTTCAGTGCAGTTGGGACTAAGACATATTCCAGCTAAGAGCAGGAGATAAAATAAATACATTGAATACTAGTTATAGAAAATAAAGTTTTCCCTCTCTAATTGTAGAAAAATCTATACCTCCAGTAGTTTATGAAGTTTCTGGTGGTTGTTGTCTCAAACAATGTGTTTGTACAAAGCTAGGCCACTCTTGGAACAGTTCTGGAGAAAGGTTATATGAGACAGAGAGACTATCATGACAGATAAAAAGAGGGCAATTTCACTTTAAATTAACAATGCACACAAAGAGGAAATAAGAATAGAGTTAAAAAAAGGCTAAGATGATTCAAAAAACATAAACCCCTCAATTCTGAAACTCCAAGTATTTTTTGTAAAAAGGACAACAGAGATTATTTTTTCCCTTTCAAAGTTAAGTTCCATGTAAGATTCAACTTTCATGCAAAATTAATTTTCCCTCATCAAAAATCAAAGATTCAAAAGTTAAATTTGAACTTTTGAAGTCTTATATCTTGTGCATATGAATTTTTTATGTACCTTTTAATTACATAATGATATACTACCCCTTGACTCAGGTCTCTCTCTATTAAGGGACTGTTATTTTTAAACCAGTTCAATATTTTGAGCTGTCTCAAGATCATAATTACTACAGAAGAAAGCCTTTTCCGTAAAAAGAACATAAAACAAGAATTCAAAGAAGAACTCCAAGAAGAGATAGAATTTAGCAGAATGTCAGATATGCACCTGCAGGAGAAATCCTGCTGACATTTTTCACTCACACAGATACTGATTTTCAAAGATATTTATTGACAAAATATCACATGCACTTCAAAGTTTATTTGCAAGGAGATTCCAAATGAAACTGTTGGAGAAAGTGCTAAACTTTGAAGAGTAGAAATATGGTTGGAAGATATTCTTAGCTCTTCTAGCTTCAGGCTGATTGATTTGAACTAATCGCATCACTTTGTTTTCTGCCATTACAATTCTTTCATAAAATCTAGATGTATTTTGTAGGAATTGATCTTCCTGAGTATATATCATATATTCACTCTTGATAGAAAGAAAGATGCTTCAAAGCATATAAATTCTATAAAAAGACAGCTTGCTTTTTGGGTGAGTCTTCAAATGGATAGGCTTCAACATAGAAACTATTTAATCTATTCCTACCCTGAAATTTTGATTGATATTGAAAACTCTCCGTTTCATTTGTGATATTGTAAGTTAATGGCACTTTCTGAAACTGCCATCAATTACTGATGTGGATGTGATAAATAGTGAGACGAAGTTCACTCTTTTTTAATTCAGCATATTCAAAAGCTTTTTCCATAAATTTGCAAATATTAGGATTCAGGGGTGTTGTCTGAATCCACCTGCAAATTTCAGATAGTGAAATAGGCTTGTATTTCACAACTGCAATAGAAGAGAGGCCTCGCAAAGAATGTCAGAGAAAGGGACAGCCTAAGAAGAGACTGTAATTTGTCTTTCCCTCATGAACTAACAGTATATGCCATCCTTGCCTTGGAATTATGAGCAAAATATAATATTGTCTTTACTTGAACAAGACAATTACTATAACTGAAAGGTATTTGAAGACTACAAGTTTTGTTCAGCAACCACTGAGAGCCAAAGCATTTGACAGTAGAAATCTGTACTTGGTCAATCTCTGCACAAAGACACCACAGGTTCTAATCAGCTCATGCAGAAATCCACTGCAGTTACAGCTCCCATGAAACAGTCCATTACTTCCAAAACAAAGCCTTCATAACCTTCAGAGGTCATGGAAATATATGACAAAGCTGAACTTCATGGGATTCCTTTTCTCTCTTATGGGCTAATTAGCTATTTTATTTTGATCCCAAAGTAGGAAAGATGCTAATCCTTGACTTCAAAGTTCTCCAATTCTAAGATGTATATTAAAGAGAGCATTTCTTTCTTCCAATGTGGAAGAGTTGACTTAACATTTCTGTTTCCTTTTTTTCAATTTCCAAAAGAGCCTTGATTTGCAGGAGTTCCTTCCTCCTATCCAGGTATTTAAACAATGCTTGGGGAGGTAGGGCTAGTCCGAGTGCTAACTTTTATTCCTCACCCTTTCCAGCTGTGTAGGATGTAGGTTTTAGGTATTGGTGCAAACCAACTGTCCAAAGCAGAAATATAATAATAGCATCGAAGGATACAGAACTGTCAGTAGTGGGAGAACTTGCAAGCACAGGCAGCTAGAATTTTCCTTAGAGTGTTATTAAAAATGCCCTACATAAATATTTCCTAGATAATCGCTAGGAAAGACCAGGACCTACACACTCTAGACTTAACTTCATAGGTAGAATCACCATGATAAAATCTTTTGACTTACAACTGAAAACAAAAACTTATTTAAATATTACAGATAAACAACATTCTTTTCCCAAAATAAACTTCTGGCGAATTTCAACACTAGGCAGAAGCACAACACCTTTAAGTATGGATTTTATATTAGAGCTTCCATTATATTTGGTGACGTAAAAAGTAAATCAGTATCAGATTTTTTAAATTACAACAAATTATAGCAAGTAGGTTTTCTAGTTACCATGGTTACAGGTCCCAACAGACTATTCTTTAAGAATTTTCTCCCCTGCCCAAGATAGCAACAGTCTTTAAAAAATGTTATCTAGACTACAGCAAAAGGCGATTTATAGTACATTTATGCTGATATGCAAATTAGCAGAGCTTTTGTTAATGAGACTGCCACTTGGGCACAAGTACTGGCATTCTTATGCTTAAAATGACAGCTGCTGGAAATTATAGGTCTTATTTCTAAATAAACCACAAATACTCTAAAAATAAACTCCACTGAATTTTAGTTTGACAAATACAAAAAATACTTACTGTAACTCTCCAACATATGAATAAGAATTTAAGACAGTGTCTTTCTCTCATGTTATCATTTCTGAATACAGTGTTTATTTCTGTCAAGTGCCTTTGTTCTATTTTTCAGTCATCTCTATAGTTCTTTTACCATAATTTTCACCATAGTTAGTAAGCACTTTTACACATTTACAGCTGTATACCAAGCAATGTGACCTATATGTTACATGGGATTGTTCTGTGCATTTTTCTTATTTTCGGGAGCTCTTATATGGGCTTGATGGAAAGGAATTTCGTACAATTTGAAAAGAAACTCCCCTCTGAGTAATTTAAAAGGAAGGTTTTTCATTTGTGTTTCTTTCCAAGATAATCATACAGAATAATGTAATAAATGGGTTTGCAAACAATCTCTTTCAATAGGTGTGAAACTTCAACCACAATATCCAGATGTACTCACAGAATTGGCATTCTCCTAAATTTTCTGTTCGGTTGTAATCATCAGATACACTGAGGGGAGACACTTGTCAGATTTCTAGAAACAATTATTTAGAATGACTGCAATAATAAAGATTAATGCCTAGGACCAAACTGATATTTGCTGGCCCTATTCTACAAAATTATGGAAGTCTACTGTGAATATTATCAGGAGCAACTTTACCAATCTCAAAGAATCTGGGTGGGTTTAAACTACCAATGGCTTTGTCTGGCGCACACAGAAAACAAGGATTATCTAAATGTCTTTAAAAACCTAGTTATCTGGGCTTTTTTCCCCACTTACTGGTATTACTAATGGAATCACATTTGATTCCTTAGTATGTTATACTGGTAAGTGTATTAGGAATTAATATACCAGATAATATCAAAAACTTGTGTAACAGTTATCTGGAATGCATTAATATGGAGGAACATACACAAAAGTCTATGTGTGATTTAAAAGATATCCTGTCTGTGTTTCACTACACAAAGACTGTTTCATATATACAAACAAGTTAAAAAGAAATGTAAAATGTCTTCCTGTATTTAAATATCCAGTAGCTATTGTGTTTTCTGGTTTCTTTAATATCAACTTTTTTTTCTTTTTTTTTCCTTCAGAGTCCTATGACTAAACCCATTTATCATGTCATGCAACTACTATAAGTTCCTGGTTATTTTCATTAAACAAGTCCTTCTCCTAATATTAGATTATACTAATCTAATCTTCACCTGCCAATATGTTTATTTTCTTTCTAAAACAGAACATTATATGGAACATTGGTAGATTAAGCATTCAGGTAAATATTAATTCGGCAATCCATCAAGGTATCAGACCATCTGCTGGGGACTCGAGGGTTTCTCATCATTGACAAAGAAGGGAGAGAGTGTCAGTAACACCTGTAAACCTGCTCAGTTGTGGGAGAGAAGTCATCATTTCATGCTCATTTAAGAAACCAGATCTGCCTATCTAAATTGTTGTTTAAATATCTCAAATTCATCTAGGTCCACAAGAACATAAATCAATTTCTAGCTTGAGGTGAATGTATTTTCAACGTTCTGCCTTTCAAGTAGATGCAGGTAGCCACACATGAAGTGATCAAGGGCCAGAAGACCAGAAGGACCAAGTGGAAGCAATTCTAGTCGTGTTTGGCACTGAGCTGGCTCCTGACTGCTGCTGTGATACTATTTTTTTGTTTAAAGCAGTCCTAAGTGGAATATGGTCCTGTTCATGGGACTGACATGGAACCTTGGGAACACTTGTTCTAAGTTCCCTGGACGTAAAGGATACACTCACCCCTTGTTAACAAGGTATCCATCTTGACTTCTGTGTTCTAACTCACTGTGGCCTAAGTATAACACGGCAGGAGGAGCACATGTTCACTCAGAATAGGGTTTAGGACATAAGATGATGAGTTCAATCTGCCTCGAAATGAATAGAGCCAAGAAGCCCAGGTTGTCATTTCCTATATGTGAGGCTTCTGTCTGGCAGACAGTTAAGGAAGCCAGAAGCAGCAGTAGTAGAGCAGTAAGTGTGGGTAAAACCCACAGGCTGATAGGTGCACATCTACTGTAGAAAATTATGCAAATTAAGGTCAAGGAGACAAGGAGACATACACCAAACACTGAATACTGCTTCTCTGAACCTGTAGTGGTGAGCTAGATATCTGACTTTAAAAGGACTGGACTGCCTCTCCCTGTTACCTGGATTGCAGGAACAGCATGTCTTCAGGAGTGGAAGCCTTTCTTTGTTCAACTCGTAGGGTTCTTACGTGGCTATTTTTCTCCCCTCTTCTCATATTTTTTTCTTAGGAGCTAAAAAATATTTATAAGAGGTGTAATCTGAACATTCCACATTTCCATGCTTGCCATTTCATAGTTTAGCTATCTAGAATCACATAACAATTATAAAATTTGGTCAAAAATTACAATGAAGTGATCATGCTTCCACTGTACATATTGCTGGAGATTTTTGATTACCAATAATCATTCATTGCTATGACTATTACATCACATTTGTCTTGAGGAGGAGAAATATTTTAAAAGGTAATGAATAACAACAACACCAATAATGGGGTTAAATCCAAAGTTCTCCAGGGCTCCATCTAGACTAAAATGGATCTGGTCCTGGTCCCCTAATTGTAGAAAATAGGTCTCTAAATAAGACTACATTGTAGCTCCTTTATGAGCTGTGAATGCAAGTTTTCTGCCTTTGGAAATGTGTAGCTGATGCTCTTCTTGATCCCACCTTGGTTAGAAGTCAAGATGCAGGAAGGACACATACCCTTTGCCTGGTACACACACCTTTACAAAGCCCACACCAGCTGTACAAAGCCACAGCAGGGTAAAACTGGATACCTCAGGAGTAAATACTAATAAAAGAAGCACTATAATCCATTATAAATTATAGAGATTGTGATATTTTATTGTGACAGGAAAAGGAGAGAGTTCTTAGAAAGACTCTATGCCTCACCTTATTACTGTAGGCAGGGGTAGTGATTAATTTTCCTGCTGCCAAAAATTTTTCCCTATACTGCTACACAGTATAAAAATAAAATAAAAATAGCACCTTGGGCCTAAGGACAAATATCCTTTCCCAAAGTATTACACATTTACTCAAGACTCGTTTTAAGCGTTCATTGAAAACCATGCATAAATTCTACCAAATAAAACCCATTAGGTTGGAAAGGGTTGCCTGACAGTACATTCCTCTTGTCAGTGACGATCTTCCCTGACATGAGCAGAGTTTCATGTGGTACAACTCCTCTATAAGGAGTTATGAGTTTCTGACTGAGTGGCCCAGGCATTACACTGTAAGTAACTGAGCAATACTTGTGGACTAAAAACATTTGTTTTCTCCCTCATGAAAAAAACAAAAAGAATAGAAAAGAAAGTATATACATTTCCATGTTCCTTACAAGAAAAACAACTGTTTTTCTAGAATTATCACTACAATCTTCATTTTCACAGGATTAAAATATTATCCTTTCTAATACTTCATGATGTTCAAAACAGATTAATTTTTGTATAACTCCCACAAATACAAATACATTGTTTTGTTTCCAATTACTGAGCCTTATCAGCTGGCTGGGATAAAAATGGAGAGAAATACAGTTATATATACTGAGAGTTATAATAAAGAGAACTGAGAACTGCAGCACTGCCAAGCTAATGCCACCAACGATAGATAGCTAATTTCCTTTAACTGCTATGATTCCTATTAGAAGTTATTATAATAGCTGACTTCTTAAAATCTAAAGCTTGCTTCACAGTACATTTCCAACATCAGTCATCTTAGTGTAACACTTCTGAAAAGCATAAGATCAGCGGCTTCAATTATTTATTAAAAACAGGTGTTCACACGCAAATGTGTTGTTAGCCCGGTAAGGAAAAGCAAACACTCTGGGAAAACTGTATGACATTTGCCTGATTTTCTGCTAAGGCTGTTTTAATAAAATAAACCATAACAAGAGTATCATAGCTGATCATAAAACATCTATTTTCTAACAATTCCCTAAGCTATTTCACTGTTGCATAAAAATATACACATTTTAAGGGATGGCACAGCCAAAAATTATTTCAAGTGTTCGAAGCATTAAAGATGACATAGGAAAACCAGCAGAAAAATGATTATATAGAGAAAAACTAAGTGACTTGGGTAACACTATCTGCTTCACCTCTTCCTTTTGGTTTCATTTTTTCATTGTCCATTCAGTTTAGGGATACTAGTAAAACACCTGTGAGTGTAGTAAAGTTATAGTGTCCAAACTCCTGATACAGAATGAAGTAGTGTCTTTGGCACCAAATAGTCTTCTGTGAGCTGTTTTCCTTTTGTTCCAGTGGCATCCAACCTGATTCTGTATTCATCTTTTGGTCTAAGTAGAAGAGGTATTTGTTTCCCAGTTGTACTGGAGATAACTATTCTCTCCTGACAAGTCTATATTTGATGCTGGTTAATTAGTAAGCTATTGGTAGCAGAGCCATCCATCTTGCCCTTTACCACACAAACCAGGCATTTATATGCAGCACACACTGCAGATTTAATATTAGAACAAGTCTTGCAGTGGTAATCAAGCTCTTAGGGTTTGTTTTTTTTTAATGGTAATAATTTATTTCTGAAGTTCCACCTATCTTTCCATTAAGTGATGAAGTGTCAGGGCACAGAGGGGAGTAATCTGTTATGTTGTCTGTGCATAATTTAACTCTTCATTCAGAAGAAAAAAAAATGTATCTAGTATTAAATAAAGTCAATTATTCTCATCTGCATTAGTGTTTTCTTTACCTCCTCTACAATCAGTGTTTTTAGGTATATGTAATAGAAATTTAGCAGCTTTCCTGTTTATACTCTTATTATAGCAAAATATGTGATTGAGAAGCCATCTACAACACAGCCTTGTCTCAGAGGAATCCTGGAATACAGAAAGTGTGAAAATATTGCAAGAAGCTATAAAAAAGCAGATGTCTGAACCTCTGCTCTAAAATGGTGCTAGGACACAAGTCACAAACTCTTGCTCTCACTTTCACATAAACTATGTGGAAATCCTGGCATTGCATATATTAATCAAAATCCTGCATGTTGATCAATAAATGGCAATAAAAACATCCAAGCAAGACATTGCTTAAAAAAAAATTAAAAATCACCCACATATTGTACTTCTCTTGCTGGGAAAGTAAGCTTCATAGGTTTTCTTATAGGATTAATGTGAAGACTGAAGACTTAATAACATATAGTGGGTTTTACACATATTTGTGAAGGTACTGAATAGAGATTACTTTCTTTTTATCAATTATAAATACTACCAAACTTTATCATATGCATTTAACATACTTCAGATATACATTTAAAATCAGACTTTCAAGAAAGCTTAATTTTAAAACATCTAGGAACAGAAGGCTTGTTATCTTGCTTTTCCCTGTTATGCCTTAAGTAACTTCTGAACCAGTGGGCCAGTTTCAGGTAGATTTAGCAAAGGGCTGGAAGGCTCAAAGAGAATTTCTCTTCCAAAAAGATCTTATAAAACTGGAGACAAGAAAAAGGTGAGGTTCACAGATAACTGGATGCAGTTACATCCTGAGATAAAATTTCCTGAGGAAGGTAAGCAGAATGTAACAGCTACATACCCCATCTGAAGGCAGCTGGGCCCAGCAATCTGCACGTATCTAGTTGCAGACTAATGACAAAATGCTTTATCTGCAGGAGTGTCAAAGATAGACCCAGGAAAGAACAGATGTTATTGCCATGGAAGACAGATCTGAGAGATTAAAGGACAAAAGTCCGTAGGAACCCAGGCACTCTCATTAGATCTACAGCTGGTAGAACAACTGCATATATTTACTAGCATTCTTACAACATACTGCCTTACGGCATGGCTGAGTAGAATCCTTTCAATAGCCTGTTGTATAGATGATGCCTATACATTAACAGATAATTCTGATTAACAAGACACTATTTTTTGATTTGTGACTGCCAGGGAAGAAGGACACGTGGTGTACTCAAAAGTAGAGGAATCATAGAATCACTAGGTTGGAAAGGACCCACTGGATCATCAAGTCCAACCGTTTCCATCGATCACTAAACCATGTCCCTGAGCACCTCATCCAATAGTCTTTTAAACACCTCCAGGGAAGGTGACTCAACCACCTACTTGGGCAGTCTGTTCCAGTGCCCAATGACTCTTTNACTGGATGCAGTTACATCCTGAGATAAAATTTCCTGAGGAAGGTAAGCAGAATGTAACAGCTACATACCCCATCTGAAGGCAGCTGGGCCCAGCAATCTGCACGTATCTAGTTGCAGACTAATGACAAAATGCTTTATCTGCAGGAGTGTCAAAGATAGACCCAGGAAAGAACAGATGTTATTGCCATGGAAGACAGATCTGAGAGATTAAAGGACAAAAGTCCGTAGGAACCCAGGCACTCTCATTAGATCTACAGCTGGTAGAACAACTGCATATATTTACTAGCATTCTTACAACATACTGCCTTACGGCATGGCTGAGTAGAATCCTTTCAATAGCCTGTTGTATAGATGATGCCTATACATTAACAGATAATTCTGATTAACAAGACACTATTTTTTGATTTGTGACTGCCAGGGAAGAAGGACACGTGGTGTACTCAAAAGTAGAGGAATCATAGAATCACTAGGTTGGAAAGGACCCACTGGATCATCAAGTCCAACTGTTTCCATCGATCACTAAACCATGTCCCTGAGCACCTCATCCAATAGTCTTTTAAACACCTCCAGGGAAGGTGACTCAACCACCTACTTGGGCAGTCTGTTCCAGTGCCCAATGACTCTTTCTGTGAAGAATTTTTTTCCTTATGTCCAACCTGAACCTTCCCTGGCAGAGCTTGAGACCATTCCCTCTTGTCCTGTCCCCTGTCACTTCGGAGAAGAGGCCAGCTCCTTCATTTCCACAACCTCCCTTCAGGTAGTTGTAGACACTGCTACTGTTGTCATTCAAAGATCACATTAGCCAACAGAAAGGCTCAGGGAGACATCAGAGAATATGTTGTCCTTCCAAGATTTACTGATCAAAAATAGTCATACTCCTGTACCTACAACTACACCGAATTCACCTCACTAAAGGAATGTTCTGCATGCAACTGGTCACTAAAACTAATTTCTTTTAAAGGCACAGGCATGAACACATCCAGTTCTCATGATTCCATGAAATAATAATGGCTGGCTTCATTGGAGGCTGTCTGCCAAAGATAAATCCTACATCACATTTATATGTACCAAGAGTCACAAGACAATATTGCTGTGCTTGCAAATCACTGCAAACAACATTAGACAGCTTATTTCCTTTAAGCATATCATGAGGATATGTCTGCCACAGGACAGGCAGGCAGCCCTTTTCAGGAAATTATTCTTGCACTTAAAAGTGAAAGAATACTTGAATAATGACAGGTAAATACAACTTTTTATCTTTGAATCAAAAGTATTTAGAATTACTTTCTTGATGACTGCAAGCCCAATTATGTGTGATTATGTTTTTATTTGCAAAGCTTTACTAGGCACCAGGATTTTCTTTTACAAAGCACAGCAAAGTCAATAGCATTACTAGGCAGATAGAAATTGAAGCATTATAGCACCTAAATGCTCAACAGTAATAGAATCAGTGAAAGTATTTGAACTATGGACATACTTTCATTTTCCAGTAAAATTCTGATAAAAATTTGTCGAAAAACGTGTGTATATATTTATGTATATTGCACTTTTCATTACAACTGCTTTAGGAAACATTGAATTAACTGCTATACAATGTTATTGTATTTAATAATGTCCTGACATTCTAAGAGCTGATATCCTTTGCTGGTTTTAGAGGCAAATTTAAGTTATTCAAAGTGTACCTGTACTACATTAATATCATGAAAGACCACTTACAGCTTATAGAAGTTCTAGATCTTCTCACAAATATGCTTAGCAAGAAAAAAAAAATGGTTTTTATTCAAAAATTTCTGTGACAGGTTTTTAGTTCCCTGCAGACCCCAGACTGAATTGATTGCTAACACTGCAGAAAAAGTTTTGTTGACTGTCATGAGAAAAGTGCCTGATTTTACATAGGGCCTTCATTTGTTTCTTCATAATTTACTAAAAAATTTCCAGAGATTTCCTAGCTTTGGGGAATATTGGACAGATTTTATAATTAGAGTTGCATAAAAAAGACTGTGGCAAGCACTGGTTGGAATTTTCTCAATCTCAAATTAATTATTGTCCACTTAAGCGACAAGCAGTAGTTGCCAGTTTAATCGTTTTATGAGATTCCATTTATCATTTATGCTAAAATGGCCCTGGGTAGGTTCTTTTATCCATTATAAATCAAAATAAATAATGAATAATGATAAGTAATTGCAACTAATGAATCAGACATGGCATTCCTTATTCCCACTCCATCAGCTCCACACATATGCATTGCCTAGAAGATGCAGAAACATCTTCACAGATAGCAAAAAACACTGCTTGTTTGTTTCAAACCCTTTAGAAAAATCTCTTTATTTTTATAAAAATAGATTTGTGGATAGTTGATAGATTTTTTTAAAAAATAGATTTAATCCATACAAATGTAGTCCTGTAATAAATTTACACTTTTTCTACTGACAGTGTTGCCTATAAAATTCCTGAGTCCTCAACACAGGAAAAACATAGATTGGTGGGAGGGACTCCAGAGAAGGATCACAAAGATCAGAGGGCTAGAACACCTCCCACACTAGGATAGTCTGAGAGAGTTGGGCTTGTTAAGAATAGAAGAGAAAGCTCTGGTAGACCTTATAGCAGTGTTCCAGTACTTAAAGGAGGCCTGTCAGATAGCTGGAGAGGGGCTCTTTATCAGGGAGTGAAGTGACAGGACAAGAGGTAATAACGGTTTTAAACTGAAGAGGGGATATTTAGATTAAATACTAGGAAGAACGTTTTTACTGTGAAGGTGGTGAGGCACTAGGAAAGGTTGCCCNGTTGCCCAGAGAAGTTTTGGATGCTCTATCGCCAGAGGTGTTCAAGACCAGGCTGGATTAGGCTTTAAGCAGCCTAGACTAGTGGGAGATGTCTCCCTGCCCATGACTGGAACTATATATTCTTTAAGGTTCCTTCCAACCCAAACCATTCTATGATTCTATAATTTTATATTTCCCATATGGTGGCGAATTTACAATTAAAAACTATGAAGCAGTCTTATTTTTGAGGATAGCATAAGACTTCTCATGATAGATAGACAAGCTAAATAATTGATATATGAGTGCTTTTCATTGCTTTATACAACCTCTAGGTCACCCAAAATTCAGCATGTATATGAAATCCAAAATGCAGTATGTATATAAAGCTTAGGCTAAAAAAACACATGAAAGTTAGAGAACTGTTATACTCATCTGCCTCAATGTGCAGTATCCAAAGATATTTGATACAATAAGAATTGAGACAATTGACGTAACAATTCTGCGTGTAATGGAAATTTGAGCCACCAACACACTATAATGTTTGACAGATCAATATTCTATTCTACAAAAAATTTTTGAAAATAAAAGGCATGACTATTAGAACTGATGAACAAGCTATGTAAAAAAATAGTAGAATTTAGGAAGCAAAGATACTTCAGCTCAGGAAAATATTTCATTTTATTTAATTTGAAACTAACTTTTTTTTAATACTTGAGAAATAAAGACTAATTTTGGAAAAAAGTATTTTCAGATGAGAAATAGGAATAATTTATTCTAGAAATCAGGTGAAGTTTTTACTCTGATGTTTCATTTTCTAAGATCTATTTATTTAAAAAAAAGTGAAATTTAATACAAATGATTTGCCTCAATCGGAGAGTCATGCCTCAGTGGAAAGNGGCAAGACATTAAAGTCTTGCTTTAACAAAGCCAACTGCATCCTTGAAATACCTACTGGATTTCAAGGGATCAATTTCCCGGGGCACTGTGTTGATCATACCTCCCCATACAGTACANTCTTCTGTAAAGTATGTGGAAAATGGCTCTATAAAGGAATTCACATTGATCTTTAAGGAACAGCTGAAGGATGAAAAAAGTCTCTGTTACAGCCTTAGTTGTAATGGAGTACAACTATGAGGGAAAAATCTAAATACATTAATTTGACTTTTTTAGGTAGCTCAGGAAAATAACTGATATTTGATTTGAAAAAAACCCCAGAAATAAGAACAAATATTTGAACTGCGCTTGTGAAAGAAAAAACATATGCAGAATTTTTCCTAAATTTCACACATGATTTAGCAGACACCCTTTTCACAACAATAAAGGGTTAACTGGCAAGACATTAAAGTCTTGCTTTGACAAAGCCAATACCTACTGGATTTCAAAGGATCAATTTCCCAGGGCACTGTGTTGATCATACCCCCCCTATGCAGCCTATTTAAGCATAAACTTTAATTGAGTCATCTTCATCGAATTTTAAAAGCATTGTATAGACTATTTTCCTTTTTTTTCATTTGTTACAGTTTCTGTCCCTGATCAAATTATGACACTTGTACTGCTACTAACTTTATTTTCAAACATACAAAGTCTTCAAAGTTATCTCTAATATCTAATAGGAGTTGTCTGTAAGCATCTGCAGAGGCTCTTCTTTCACCTCCTTTAAGTCTCTTCTTGAAACTTTCTACTGTCTGACAATGATTAAGTCACTGGTAGGCTGGTAATGCTGCCTCTTCAGCTGAGCAGCTCTGTCTCCTTGTTTCAACCCACTTCCCCATCTGCCTGTTGCAACCTGCCATCTCTTGCCTTATAACCTCTTTGAGCAACAGCAATGGTTTCATGCCATGTTTGTATTGGTGCAATACAATTCTCATGCTTTCCCGAGAATGTAAGTTTTGATTAAATACTAACAAAATATCTATGAAAAGCATATGTAAATAGAAGTGTTTTGCTGGTTTGATATAAGCTTCTGTTCCCCAATTACAGAAGAATGTTCAGCACCCTGGAAGAAATGAAAGGAAGTCTGCTTGTAAAATATCACTGTCCTGTGGTCACCACAGGGGTTTGGCATAGAGTTGTGGTTAACCTGGGTAGAAGAGAGGAATATTTTTCAGGTAGGGCTTACAATGCTCACCATCAGCAGGCCTACAAAAATTACAGAGGGTTTAAGTGTTATAGCTCTGGCCCCATTAACTCTCTCTCCTTTCTTGAGACATGCTCACCAGGGCCAGCAAGACTTCTCTAGCACAGAATGGAATGTGTTCTCTCCTTTCCTCCCATGAAGCATTTGTTCAGGAGGTAAAGTGCCATGGCTATTCCATGTCTCTCAAAGCCATCAAGTAATGCTAAATATGCATGAGGACTTGTCCTTCAAAATCCAAAGAGAAACATGATATCGGTCACTCCTGCGTTATGAAAAGAAGTCATTTAGAAAGGAACATGTAAACCACTGTAAAAAGTAGCAAAGACAGGGAGCATGCAGATGTCTTGCTCCAAGGCTCTACTCTCACAACTCAGCATTAATAAACATAATTGATAGAATAAAAAGAAGATGCTAAAAATAATTCATTTTCACTAGATAGAAAATTAGACAGAAGCATTGAGTCTTTTTTACTGTCCCAGGATGAAGAAACGTTTTACAACAGGAAAGCAATCATTGCCGCATAGCAAACAAAAGGCATGAATCTGAAAAGACGTGTATTTGCAGGATCAAAGCCAGCATTTCCAATTCATGGATTATATATAAAAATTACTTAAATATTATATTCGCAAAAAATTAGCTGAGTGCATTTTCTTTATCAGTCTACAACAGGAAATGGCAGAGGTGCTTCTGTAAACCATCCCTGAACTATTAAACCAAGGAAGTCCATGCATAGCATTTTTTTGCGATGCAAAATTTAACCAATTAAAGAAACATAAGAAAATCAGAAGAGAGAAAGGATTACAAATCTGATTTAAGGAAGGCAACATTTTTAGGGCTGACTGAGGATGCTGAATAGCGGAACAAGGTATGTCACATCCTTGTCAGAAAGTGACCAGGGAACTGTAGGTCCATAAGTAAACAGCGAGACTTTTATACCTATGCACAGGACTAAAGATAGATTTTAATTTTTGTAATTTCAAACTTAGTAATTATAGTTTAATAAGGGGGTAGGAGCTGAGGAATATTTGTAGAATCCACAAAAGCTAATGGAGATGACAAATTTTTCAGGGAGGGATTTCAAGGAAGTCTTCTATTAAGAAGCAGCCATCTATAAAAAAAATCTCTGCCAAAGACAATGATAGCCTCTGTAGAGCCTTAAGAAAAGAAGGTGTCATTTTCTTTTCCCCAATGACCTTTCTGATAATTTGTCTGAGATTTTCTTCATGCATATATTAAATAAACATAGCTACGTACAATTATTCTATAACTAGACCATGGTCTGCCTATGTTGTTATACCTGTTTGGACAGTGGCCTGTGGCTGATGCTTAGAGAACAATGTAAGAACAGAAGAAATGTGCAGTAACCCTTCCTCTCATATATCCTCCCTTCTTCCAGAATACTTCAGGTCAGGGTTTATCCATTTTGTGTCTGCTGGTATTTGAATTCTGTGAGCAATTCTAATTTTTTTTCATCATTGCCATTGCTTTTTGAAACAAACAAAAAAAATCTGCTAGCAAAAAAAGCCATGTGCTGGTCTTCGTCAGATTATCACTCAAACAAAAGGAGACCTTATGTGACACACAATTTTTTGGTGAGATATAAAAGAGATTTTGAAAGCAGTGATATTTCCATACCTAACAGACAGAAACAGTTATTTATCATGACTTAATGAATGCTTTAAATGCCAGTGACATGTTATATGGAGGTACTTAAAAAGGTACACTCACTGTTTCAACTGGAAAAGTGCATGATAAATAGCTCATCTCAGTTGTGTGTTAACCAGTTGAAAGGAAGGCGAACTCAGTGAAAAGATGGCTTCTTTTTGCCAGTCATTAGCTATAAAAAATGATATGAAACAGTAATACCAGATAACGTGAAGATGCCTGCAGAGTTACAGACTTCAAAATGAGCAGATTTTGGTCGTTACGAGCTACAGGTATTACTTCTAATCCAATAGTTGCTATTTGCTGGTTTTGCTTTGAAAAGTGACTTTTTTTTTTAATTAATATCTCAGGAACAGTTTAAAGTAATTATTCAACCATTACAAAAATCATAAATTCCTGACATTTATTTTTCCTGTTCAGCACACTGGGCCATTAAAACCAATACTTATTATGACTACTGATCATAAAAGATTTGGAATGATTCAGAGAAACCATTTAAGTAAAAATCAAAACTGTAGTTTTTAATTTTTCCTAAGTCTATGTCATTATTGGTGCTGAAAACTTAGATAAGTTTCTGACAGCTTAGGTATTCTTATTAAATTCATGAAGCTATTAAATAAACCTGCATTAATGTACCAAAACATAAGCACCTACAAAAAGGTATAACTGCTTTCTCTTCCTTTTTACTTATACTGAAAAGATGAATCTAACAATTTGATAGCCTTGAATTATTTAAAATAATAGTTATTTGGGAGGTTGTTATCAATCTTAGTAAAGCTCTCACTGTAAAAATTAATCTTCTTTATGGATCGTATATGTACATAAATAAATGTCACTACTGTAATGATAAAACACCATCTATGTAGTAAAAAACTCAACTATGCAAGATGGAAACAGTTCAGTCCCTTTTTAAAAATGCTTAAATTGCCTCTT
Source organism: Piaya cayana (assembly GCA_013389865.1). NCBI lineage: Eukaryota > Metazoa > Chordata > Aves > Cuculiformes > Coccyzidae > Piaya > Piaya cayana. Next base: position 191,064 of record WAAB01016913.1, on the reverse strand, counting down.
AGAGTAAAATTGCTGAACAGGAAAAACATGAAATGTCAAATTGACTTGGGACAGATAATATTACTGGATTTTAGCTATAAAATATTTCCTTTTTAATTAATTGCCTATTAGGTTCTATGAACACAAAATGCTCAGGAGAAAAAAAGCTTTTATCTTTGTTTTGCTTCTGCAGATTTGGTCATGCAGACTGTACAAAGCCAAGCAAACCCCCTCATACCATATATCAGGTTCTTTGTAGAGTATGAGACTTTAAGGGGTTATTCCTTTTCTGAGCACCAAGCATCAGAATACAAAGAATGGCATAACTAGCTAAAATAATTGCTGTGCTACCCACATGAGCTGTATATTTTCACTTCCAAGTCATTACCTTTTATCATGCGCAGTTAGTGCGAGTATAGAAGCTCAAACCAGATTATTGTTATAGCTTCTACTCAGATGCCCAGACAGTTAGTAAACAATATAAAACCTTTATTAAATAGGAACTACAATAAACATGTTAAGTCTTTCATGTTAAGACTTTTTGTGAAATAACTCTCAGAAATTTACATCAGCTACAGTTAATAACTGCCCATGAAATTTAAAGTTAATAGATATTTTTACGTTAAACTGAATAAATAAAGCATGTACACCCCAATCTCCTTTACTCAGCATCTATTTTTTACAAACCTACTTGTGAGGAAGGCTTGCATCGCTGCTGTGTTCAAATTTTATGTTGCTGTTACTAAATAAAGTTGCACTGCTGTAAAACCAGAAACTATTAAGCTTCTAGCATTTAAATTTCTGTAACAAAAACTACAATATTACCCATTTTAGAGTGGTTTCAGAGTGCTCTGATACAGGAATGAGGCACAAACAGAACAAGGGCATTCAAAATTATACACCAGCACACTCTGACATACAGAAAAAGAGATGGAAGAGAAATTGTAGCCTTTTGTTAGCTGAAGGCTTCCCAGATATGGTGAAATATCAAAAAACTCTGTCCAGTAAGAGCTGAACGGGGCAAGAGAAAAATGTCCCAACATTTTAAATCAACTAGCATAAGTATTTCCAGTAAAAATAACTCTAAATAAAAAAAAAAAGGACAGAAAACCAGCACCCTTTCTGTCTTATACTTAGTAACTACTAGCTGGCTGATCAATCAAGAACAGCAAAGTCAATAGAAAAAACATTCACTTTTCTGACAATTATAAATTGCTTTATCACATTAACTGGTATTTTTAATTTAAAACCATGAAAAGCTTACTTCTTCCCTTTTTTTTAAAGGAAATAATAGTTTTTCATGAGAAAGGATGAATTACAACCACAAATGTGCCTATTTAGATACTGTATACCATTGTTTAGTTACAACCGAAATGAATGAAGACAGTATGAAAACAGGCACTAAGCAACACTTTGCCACCCTGCACCAGCCTTTTACAAAGAACATATTTTCCAACATTTCTTACCAATTTTACCAATTCAATCAATCTGAGGTAAAACCCAGCACTTACCTCTTCAGTGTAGCAAGGACTGAGTTCTGTATCATTTGTGAGTATTTTGTTTTCGAAACCTGCTTCTTTTTGGACATTTAAGAGCATATTTAATTTTGTCAAAATAATTAACCATTTCATAATTCATTTAAGTACAGAGTTTTAAGGATGATTTTCCTGCATGGAAATGAAGGAATCAAATGCAGCATGATTAGCCAAAAAACCTTATAAAGACTAAAGTCTGCTGCTTTCATATTGCCATTTCCATTAGATTTTATGGTCTTCACATCCTAGTTAGTGCTAACAGAAAGCCTATCATTCAATACAGTCTCAATTCACTAAAGTACTTACATATGGATCAGGTCCCTGTGAAGTCAAAAAAATAGGCCTGTTCCTAACTACCTTGCTGAAGAGTAGTTTCTTTTAAATTCCACTAAAATCAGTGGATGGGACTTCCATTGAATTTTGAGAGACAACACTCAAATCCTAAAACCCACATCATCTTGTGAATTCTGTGTGGGTGGATATCTGTACTGAGTTCATATTAGTCTGCCATAGTACTGTGGCACGGCACCTCTAACTATTTCTCACACATTGAAGTACTTGTCCTGCTATTTAATTTTGTGCTAAGCCTGTTCTTTCCTTTCTCCACTGTCCGACTACCCTCTGTCGTGGTCACACACCTGGTGATCTGCTTATGTGAGTGCAAGGTATCATCATCTGAATATAATGACCTTGATCTCAATGGTGTTGTTTTCAAGTGTTTCAACATTTAAATGTATTCTTTAAATGTATTCTCTTGGACACCTGTGTGGAATGTTAAAGAGAGAATTATCTGCCTCTTTGGCCTTAGTAAAAGGTAAGGAAAATTAGGGGCATCCAAGTAAGCAATCAGCAAAAACCAGTATGTTGAAAGAGGAACTACGCACAAGAAATCAGTAACAAATACTAAAGGCCTGGGTGCAACAGAAGCCCTGCCAGAGTTCAATTCAATTAGTGTTCTTTGCATTTTTTCATTCCTACTTGAAGAAAAGCCCTGCATGATAATTAAAACAAGTACTTTTGAGGTTTTATGACCTTTTTCTTTTTAATAAAAGGAATTTACAGGGCCCTATTATATCATCAATAATAGAGCAAAATTCTCTACTACAGTGGCACTTTCAGCTCAAAACTCATTTGGGCAACTTGTATCCGTCCTTTCAGAACTACACATTGTTCTGTCACTATCAAAGGAAAGCAAAAATGAGATGTTTAAATGGCTTTATGTTGTACTGTGGTAGATATCATGATGTCATTCATCGTCTTTTCAAACACAAGGGTTAGGGGATATCAAAAGAAACCTAGGAGGTAGCAAGCCAAGTGAGATTATGCAATATTCAGTTAAGCTATGGTAATACTTCTCCAGGACTATGTGGGTGATAAAAATTTTGATGAATATAAGGGGATACTAGACAAGTTAAAGAAGAAAACTATCAGAGCTCGTAAATATGAAATTAACACCTCAAACTAAGTTGCTGCTAATATTCTGTAGAAACGTTATGACAGGTTTATTCTCATTTTATGTACTTTTTCAGATGGGTATTACTAGAGACAGAACTCTGATAGGTTAGAGTACCTCTGTTCTGATCTTGATCCCACTTTGAAATGATCAGCAAAACTGTCATTCAGTTGGTTTCAGGAAGGCAGGACTTCATTCCACATATTATTTATTATATCTGGCATTTAAGCATGAAAAAAGTATAGGACTTCTTTTCCTGAGTACGTACATGTTACAGGAGAAACTATTGCTGTGAAGGGCCCCAGACCACAGCATTTCATGCTCTTGTGTAGCAGCCCACATAAGCAACTGCAGAATTTGATGTGTAAAGTGCAGCTAGCTTATAAATCTTCGATTTCCCAGCATGAAATTGCAAACACCACCAAAAAAAATGAAGGGATCATAAAAACTATTAATTAAGCACACTTCAAATATTTCTGACTGCTGCTCAGTTTCTCATTAATAGATTGGCTAATTAATAATAAGTATCTTAAAAGCTTGATGATGTTTTTGAATGTTTTGGCTGCCTTGATATTTCAGGTGAATAATATTTTTATTTTCTCAAACTAATTTTAAAGAAAAAGAAGCGTTAAAACAACAACCTTTTAAAAATGACCTTTTTATTCAAGAAACATTTAAGAACATTTGTTAGAGTCCAAAACTAATTCTGACATGGAAAAGATGCATAAATGGAAAGCTCTATAAAGTCAATCCAGTCATTGTATTGCATAGTCATATTTCCTTCTTCTTATAAGCCTTTCTCTTTTTTTCTGTACTGTTTCTTGTATGTATTCTCTGTTATCTCTGTCATTGATTTACAAAGAATGAACTAGAGCAGAAAGCCTTCTTTTATAAGAAGCACAGCAAGAATTTATAGGAAAGCCTGTATGTTTTTTGACACTTAAGTCACAAAGTCTGAAAAGTGCTTAAACCTAGCCAGGCCTAATGCCATAAAAAACACTGCATTAAAATGCTGCACAATGTACTTTTTTTTGCAAGTTGTAATACTGATTTATTCCAATAGCCTATCAGAAACAGACAGCATAACAAGATGCCTTGGGGAATGTAATGAACATTTATGGAATAATCTGCCTATTGGGGAAGCTTTCTCTTAAATCTAAAGCTTGATAGGCATATTGCTTACAAAATTTTTACATCATAGAACACAAAGTGAAAAGAAGCATGCAAACTGTCTAATTAATTTCAAAACTGTATTAAGATCTTGACATCAATCCTATCCTGCCTACAAAAATGAGATTCACATATAGTCTTTGGTTATAAAATTGTTATCTTTCAAATATACATGTGGTTTTGTTATTTTCTTTCAGTCATTTTTTTTTAATACAATAATAAAAGGTAAGCATGAGACCATGTTTTATCTTCCCCATGTGTATCTATTTACACATTTGATAATCTCTTTTCTTTAATCACTTCTAAACTAAAATAATATTTTGAGTCATTAAATGGAAGTCTTTTTACTCAGCCTCCCTTCATATGTCTACTCCAAATTCCAAATTATCTTTTCTGACCAGAACTGAATATCATATTTCAGCTGAGTGGTTATAATTGACATGTGTGTAACACAGCGCTATTTTCTCTCTCTCTGTTTAAATACCTCAACACTCTGTTTACTTTTCCAATTCCTACTGCAGTCATTGAACAGTCTCTGACAAAGTCAGGTCTTTACTGCTCAGTTAGAATCCGACAATGTGTATGATTATCTCAAAGTATGTCTCGAAGTAAGACCTAACTTTCATTTGTCAGCTATGATGTGTATCAGTCACTGAAGTAATTACTCACCCAGCACTTTTATGTCTCTCCATAGACCTTTACCAGTCACCATTATTTTTTAGAATTATGCATCCTGAAAATATTCCTATTTTTATTACTCAGCTATATCTGACAAAGCAAGGGACATAAAGTTGGAGCACTGAGACATTTGGCTAGTTGTAGCTTTCCAGCTGTAAAAAGGGGCTTCAGCAGACATGTTTGCCAAAAAAAAGATGAGCCACAGGTGAAAGATGTCATTGGAATTCTATGATCTGTGTTCTTCTGTAGGACAACTGCTTCACTGAAACTATGTTTCATTGAGATTATTCAATTTCTATCAATCTATGGGAGAACCCATGTTATCCAAATCCACCTGCCAGCTTCAGAAATTCATCTGAGTATCTTGAGCTTCCAGGCTTTACACTGTACTAAGCAGAAAAGGGGAAAAGAGCTGAGATGCTAAGAGCCATCTCAAAAGCTCTCACTTATCCTAGAGTTGAGCAAAAAACCCTAGGAGGAGATCTGAGGAATACAGAAGCTCTAGAGTACACGCGTTCAAACAAACTCAAAACTTCAAGGCTGGATAGAGTCTGTCATGTTTGGATTCTGTCTTTCTTGTGAGTGTGAAGTAGGGAATGGTTCTTCGGCTTTCAGGATTTTTTTAAATAGTTTTAATTTCAAATCAGAATGAACTCTATTTTAAAAATCCTTTTTGTATATTTCTACTTCATTACAGTCCATTCATTTTGCAAGAAAATTGAACTTTTTTCACTAAAATAAATTTCACATACATTTTTATCTTAAAATCCTCTCATACAGTTTGGGAGGACTGAGAAAACTGGGTTCAAGTACATCAACATGTACAACTGCTGAACTCACTTAACTATCAATATAGCATAATATATTCAGAGTGAGATTTCTTATTCCTAGTTAGAAATCAATTTCCATGTAAAATAAATATATTTATTCTAATGGTCTAGACAAAAAGGTAGTACAACTTGAACATATTAGAAAATTCTAGAAAAAAAACCCCATCAGAAAGAATCTTGGATGTTGGAAAAACTACACAGAAAAGAAACTCTATAATGAAACTTATTACAGTGATGTGCACCTTTTGATAAATTTCATTTTGGCAATTGTACTCAAATAATTATTTCAAAATAAGCTTCTTGTTTCAGAAGCATAGTTCTATAATACGGCAAAATATCTTTTTAAATATTATTTTTTTTTTTAAATTTTACTTTCAATTTCTTGACTTTAAAGCTTGCCAATTTAGACTTTGCAAATTAGACTTTGCAATTTAGACTATTTTTACTTTGCAAAATAGAAATTTCAGTTTGTTACAATTCTAAATAGTTTTCCAAGTTCTTCAGGACTTGTGTCAAGGGGAGACTGAAGTCACTGTATGGGATTTTGTCGGTTTCTAACATTCAAAACATAGTACACCATTAATACGTTTTTATTTCAGGAAGTTATCTTCCACGTGCTCCAGAAATCTCCTAAACTGTTTTCTCTCTGCTGTGTTGGTTTCCCAGTAGCAATTTAAAGATATCTTTTTTCCAATTATAAATTACTTTTTGTAACACTAGTGCCCACACTTTCTTCTGCATCACCTGCACAAATCAAGCTCTTCGTATCTCTACTGCACTTAGAAAAGATATACTAACACCCCTGAGAAGTTCACACAGGAGAAAGACCTTCTGTTTCCTTTGTTTGACACTATTTCAAACTGAGGAGAGCTGCTGTTGTCCTACAAGCCAATTTATATTCAAATCCTGCGTGAGCTTTTACTGTGGTTTTTAGAATTACTCAGTACTTCATATGAATCACGTTTTGGGAGAATCCACAGACAAATATGGCAATAGTACAGAATAGAGACTTACCTTGACATCTCACATCTCATTTTTTTTCAAACCTGCATGAGTTGGGAGGGTGAGGTGGGGCAAGGGATCATACTAACCTATAAACTAGAGACTTCAAAATGTCCAGGAAAGGTAATCTTCTATAGACAATGTCATCACCATTTGCAGGACAAGACCTTAACAGTCAAAACACTACGGCGGCCAACATATTTCATTAAGAAACTCAGTACAAAACATACTGAGTGCTAAGCCCAAATAATTTATAACAGTGTTAACACTTGTGATAAAAAGGGTGTTGTAATCAAGATTGAACAGTAAATTTCAAGCCTGGATTAGGCCTCTAGGGTCTACTAAAACCAAAGTTTGAATAACAAAAATCTAGTTTTTAAGAGAAACAGAGGGTAATCACCCAATTAGTATCTGTGTAATGAATATTTGTGCAGAAGTATGCATAGATTTATGTGTACTTAAGTTTTTATGAAACAAAATTCTAATCAAAGAACACTAAAATGGTTGCAAGGTTGACTACTCAAATGTGAGGCAGTTCCAGAGGCTGACTGTGCAACTTTGACATAGTTCCTTTTACAGTATGATCACAATTTTGACTGTATACTGTTTTTTTCTGCTTAACCTCTACCTCATTCAGGGCAACATAATTTTGTAATAATTCAACATTTTGTTTTCTCTTTGCTGTTAAATACATGATGGCATGCATTACTTACAGCATACCATTCACATTCTGCTGTAAAGACAGCTATTAATTTCTTCCCAGAGTTATTAATTTTCTCAGAACTACTTTGCTGGTGCTTCTTTCTGTGCTCCTAATGATTTTCTGGAAAGTTCACTACTTGATTTTCACAACAGCCTTTACACTACTGACTACTACAGCTGCAGCACAAAGAGATTAAGGTCAAGGCATTCATTATTTCCCAAGGAGCAGGAAAAGACACATTTTCAAGGTTCTGAGCACTGGCAGCAATTTATGAACTGAAGACCATTTCCTAAAAAAGAGAACAAACTTCACATCTGAAAATCTGGATCTTAGGTTAGGAATCTTAAAAATGAGACCTAGGAAAAGTCTGCTTTAATAAGTTGTCAGGCATAAGATAGGAACACAATGTCAGTGGCAGGGTTAGAATAAAATTTCTCAGTGGCAACTACTTTTATCCTGAAATGATCCCTTTTCTCCTGCAGTCCTTTGCCTCTTTCAAGAGGGTTTTTCCCAACTTTTGCAACAAGTGAGGCATAAGTCAGATTAAAAAAATACTTTCATTACTCAGTACTGATGAACTCCCAGAGCAGGCCCATTCTGCTCTTCATTTGAAGTGTAAACAAAGAAAAGACACAGATATCTTAGAGACGAAGAAATCGATGCTGCAGAAGCATCCAGACCAACATCAGTTACAAAAGTTAAGCTCTGTTTTCATCAGTTCAGCTGAGTCCTTTTAAGCTATTTCTGCAAATTACTTCTTAGTTCAATTTTAAAAGCAGAGTAAAAAAATGTAGCCCATTTTTTAGTGTACCCACATGCTTGCTCAAACATCAGCTACTTTGGGAGATTACATATTCCCAAACAAATAATTTCTCTACTTGATATAGCAGGGTAAGTAGCAGCAGTAGTGGGCAAGTGACTGTTGGATCACTACCAACTGAAACATCAGTATAGAGTCTGCTGGAGGTTGTTAGAAGCATTTACAGCTAGCAGAAGGCTGTGTTCATGAACCATGGAGGCCATCCCACAGCACTGACCATCTGGGGGCAGCCTCTTCGGCTCGATCTTCACAGACCTGACCTTTCCTCTCTTCTTCTTCCAATCTATTCTTCTTCCACTTCTATTTCTTTCTAATCTTTGCCATTTGCTCAATCCAGCTTTTTGACCAAACTAGACCTGTAGGAGCCAATCAACTTAGTTCCAAGTCTTTAACTATCTGTATTTTCTGTTTTGCCCTCCTGATCCCAGATACTTCTCAGTCATTGCCTGTATTAATTCATTGCACAAAACACTTAAACCTACCCTTTGCCAGAACTATTCCTGCCCTGACAGGTCTGTGATCCTCCTTTTCTCATTTGCTCCCCATCTTGCTCCTAGAAATGTCTCAGTCTCCTCCTTCATTTCCATTTTTACACTTTGCCCCAGTTTCCTCCTTCCTATCCGCAGAGTCCCCTGGGTTCTCTATCTCCATTCAGTTGGTGGGTACCGATTTTGATATGATCAAAATCTTACGCTTCAGTTCCATTGCATCACACCTTATACTGACAAAAGAATAAAAGCCTATGCATTGGTAAATCATATCTGAGACCAAAAGTGCATTTTTCTACAAAATTCAAAATGAGTAGGAGGTTTCTGAAAAATATTATTTTACTTTAATGCAGAATATTAAGTACGTAGAGAATAAGAGTAAGTAAAGGTAGTTGATAAAGACAGGCTAAAAAACTCCAATAGTCAATATGATGTACAAGTCATTAAAGTGGTCAGCACAGATCCATAACAGAACATCCTGCTGGAAGTAAACAGACCAAGTTGCCATCTTCTGTCATTCTCTCTGAGAAAGATGTGTATTTTAACAGTTACCCAGAGTTAATCATGGTATGGGATGTAAAAAAAACCAGACATAAAGGAGACACGGTTCCTGAGCTTTCTGCTGTGGTCAGCTTGCCAGGTTGTTAGGTTTGCTTAATGACAAAGGAAGGTATGTAGAAATATTAAGGGTTCCCATGTGTCTACTTTCTAAATATTTATTTGAATTCTATGTCTGGACTGTTAATTCATTGTAACAAAGGCATTTTGAGAAGAAATGCATCTTACATCTGTGTTTCTGGACATATGTTACATATATATAGGTAAATACACTATATACTCCTACGCACACATTCATAAATATGTAGAATTTTTTTTTTCTTACTGAGCCTTTGAAATCAGTTGAGTTCTTTTTAGGGATAGGGAAGTCAGTATGACAAGGTTGAAAATTAATCCTAAACAAACCAGATCACTCGTCATAAATTGAGTATCCTCGTGTGGTCTGACCACTAATTAATCTTAGCTCAAAAATCTCCATGTGATTTTAAACATCAATCCTCCACCTTTACACCAGGATGGGCAAAACCAGCAGCTTCAGCTGTTTTATCCTAATGTGAGAAATGGATCTCATTAATAGAATCCCTTGAAGCTTCTCAAGGCGTTCCTGCCTTGGCACTTCCAATGGCTAGGAGAGCAATAATTCCCAATCTACATTTCTTAAAAGCAGTTAAAGGTCATGAATAAATTACTGAGAACTTCAGTATGGAAAAAAAAAGTGGACTGGTGCTAAAATGAAAACATAAAGATTTATCATAATTAAAATCCTTCTCCCACAGAAACATTTCTTTACAATATTTAACATTTTGATACCAAGGAGGCCAAGGTAGTAATGCCATTAGCAAAAGATGACCTTTACTTGTCTTTGTGAGCAAAAATAAGCAAGCCAAATGCAAAACAGCGTTTCCTGTGTTTATCTATATCAGGCATTTCATTAGTGTAGCTTTTTCTTATGCCCTCAAATTCTTTGTATTCCCAGATATCTGCACAGAATGCACTTACAAAAGTCTCTGAAGCCAAGCTATCTTCAGTAGGCAGGACGTAAATGGCAAAAAGATAATAGCAAATGATTTTTTTAAAATTAAAAATCTCCCAAATTACTTTATACTGGTTATGTAATGTATTTTAAAAATGGCTTTAGGTAGCTATTTTTCTTCACAGAACCATCATTTATTTTCTTCGAGAAATACATCATAGCTTTCATCATGGGACCTCCCTGGAAGTCCCTCAGTTACATTCCTTGTTTCTACTCTTTGCCTTCACAGACATCAATCCTAGGTAGATTCAGCAATGAACAAGATCAAATTGGAAGGTTCTACAATTTGCAAGGCTTTATCTCACAGTTTTGTAACAAGCTACAACTTCCTTACAAAACAAAAATTATGTCTGGTGGAGTAACACTACATCCCGTTTGCTGTTTCTAAGTCAATATTTTTTAAAATTTCTTTCCATCACAACTTAACTTAGACCTGAGAAAATCTTAAACCATCTGGAGATTGACATCTCCTAATTTCAGTCAGACATTACAATTCTAAAGGAAGACAAAAGATATTTAGCTGCTGTAATTATGCATTAAAAAAATAAAGTAGTGTAATAGCAGAGGACAAACTGAGTAGAGGAAAGATGAAATTCTCACAACAGGAGAACCCAGTTCACACCTTTTCCTGGAAAAGATTCCATGTAAGCACTGTAGTACAGGCTGCCCTCACCTTCCTTCTGCTACCCACATATCTATATGTTTCCTGAGGCAGGTAATGAAAGCCAAGATGTAAATCAGAGTTAATCAAATAAACCAGATCGAAATGAGAAATTATACTAAGTGTTACCCTAATTCAGGCTTTTCTTCTAACTCTGAAGTCCTCTTGGATGTCTAGGAAAGACAAGATTCTGCCTAACTGTGCTGTGAAGGAGTAACTAATAAGATGCAGGGGAGACAGTAATTTGCTTCTTCATTCAAAGTGAGTGCTATGCAAACTGTACACTTACCCTCAAGAACTGGTCTAGGGCTCCACTCATGCTAGATCCTTTGCTGCCTGCTGAAGCCAGGCTCCCTGTCACTCCTTAGGAGCCCAGAGCTGGGGTCTTCCATCTGAGACATAAACCTTCATTATCAGCTGTGGTTGTGGTTCCTAATCCCATCTGTCAAAGTACACTTTTGGGGCATGAATACTAGGGCCATTGACAAGTAAGGAAGTTTTTCTTGACTATGACTTGTAGGTAGTTCTGAATTCATACCAAATCCTCTCTGGAGTTTACATCGCACATATACTGGTTTGAACAGGAAAGGGACCTTGTCAAAGAACTTTTGAACATATGAAGTATATCTACAGGTCTAAAATGAGGAATAAGCAGTAACGTCCTGTCCAACTGTCAATAACAGTAAAAAATCCAGTGACAATAGAATGTATATTCATATTTTATATTTTTGTGTTCCCTTATCTCAGTATCATACTGTTAACAGAAACGCTTTATATGCGAACAAATATTCTTTGAGAAGCATTTAAAAAATGGTAAATAAGATCCTGTCTTATGTCTTCTTTCACAATCTAAAGCAAATATATATTAACAAAGCACAGCTCCAGACATGCCTAGGCACCAAAAAGACACATATTAAAGGAACACCACACGATATCTGCTGCTTAACCAAAATCCCAATATATAGAAGATCAGTGGTGTTGACACTACCCAGCAGCTCCACTGAAGTAAACCACTGTGCTGTGCCACTGCTAAAAGCACTTTCTATTGATTATTTCTAAGAAAAGGACATGAGAGTAGTAAGACAAATTTAGGCAACAGAAAGCTTAAGGAAATAGTCTGACAAAAAAAAGTAATTCACGATGGAACACTAGCAAAGATAAAACACAAGGTGTGTAATATATCACCAGCTTGGAAATAAATAAGGAGGCTTTCTGTCACTTATTCAGGTTTACAGGTGACCACAACTAATTGCCAAAAAAAAAAAAAAAAAGTCATAAATCCTCTATGAAGCAAATATACTCATAGATAGAAAGGATGCACTGTCCTATGCTGACTTTATCAGTAAGAAACTTGGAGTCCTATTCTGCCCTCGCTTGTATGGTTACTGCTCCAGCTGATTTCTGAGACTTGTAATTATATGTATGTGAGCCTATTTGGTCCATACTGCTCAGAAAAGGCAGAGTGGCAGAACTGCTGAACTGAGACCTGGTATGGTGTATTAATGTGATTCTAAATCTGGTGTGAATAAAGCACTTGAATTGCTGAAGCTTCACCCTCTAGACACACCTACCTCCTCACCAGCCAGCATGTAGATGTTGCTATGTGTGTTAGTGTCAGAGAGTCCTACAGCATTAAAAAGCCAATTCTGTGTTAGCAAATAGTGCTGGGTTTACAGCTCTGGAGGATAAAATGCTTTAAAATGGGTAAATAAGATTTGCTACAACACGCTTATCAAACTGTACACATTTGGTGGCACTGAAATACAGCCAATTTGGTGTGCAGCCCAATGCACAACAAAGTAGGATGAGAAGGAAGGTATTTAACTAGGTGCACCAGGGAAAATTTACTCTTGAAACCTTTCTTGGGAAATGTAGTATTCATATTGACCAGAGGGAACTGTGCATTTCAATGTTTCAACCCCAAGGTTGTTACAAAGAAGACTGCAAAACAGGCTCACATCTTCCGTCTCTCATTCAGACAGGACTAACCACTCTGTGAGTACAAAGCCACTATTTTGAAATTTTATGTCTGGACCACTACATTCTCAGCTTATACTAAGATGATGTCTAAACTGCAGAACAGACTTATTACTGCCAGTCAGCTTACATTTGTTCACCAGTACAAAATTTCTCCAATTTTTAAGTGCTATCTCCAGTGGTCACAGGTGATTCCTGCTGTGTAGCCCATTCGATAACCAATTTCTCAGCTTACACTACAAGCAAAAAAAAGCTATGAAAAGACTGAGCCTTGTGACTCTGGGCCTAAACTAGTAAAATTCCAAAGAACAAATGCCTTAATGTCATACTAATATGACAGATTTAATTTAAATTGACTTACTTTGAACCTGCTGTGATCCCTCCAATGTACCAAATTTTGTTTTGCATGGAAATATGATAGTATACACATGCATGTATGTTTATTGTGCTTAGTTACACTTTTAAAAAAAGTACTAATATATATAAAGAAAAAGCAGTTCTAAATCACAGACTGCTATGAATACAATAAGAAATAACACATAATTCTAAAATAGACCAGACTGCCACTTGTCAGAAAAATCCAAGATAAAAATTATTTAGTTGGTTGCTTGAAGCATGTAGGATCAAGGATTGAATAATTCCTGCTTCTGAGCATCTTTCACACTGACTTTTGTTGTCATTCTTTTGGGCAACTTAAATCACTGAAAACTGAAAACTTCTTGGTGAAAAAACCACACATTTTCAAAACGGAAACTCTAACTTCAGTTTTTTGCCTTAACATTTCTCTAGTTTCCTGCTGAAAAACTGAACTATAGTTCCAATCTATTTTAAAGAAGAAGAAAAGAGTTTGGAACTGATGTAGGGGGACTGATAGCCATTCTGAGCAACATTTTGCTACAGAAGTGCCCAGTTCACATGCCTTTGATTCATTTTTGCAGTTGTCTCACCTTTTGTTTGCATTCTTTTTGAAATCCCTGTATGAAAGTTTCCCTATTTCTGCTGCATGGACACCGTGGAGCAAGCACAAACCAGACCTCTGAGAAAAGGCATACACTTTTACTCCTTAGTCTTACTTCCATGACCAATACATAAGCATGAACATGAATGCTAGGCTGTGCCAGTTTAAGTAATGTGGGTCTTCATTGCCAAATACACACTGAGAAAAGATTTGGTGTACTACACACTACTTACCAGTTCTACTGAAAGTGGGAAGGATATATACTTAGGACCATTCCTAAAAGCTTGAAAGTAAACCTTTGCATATGTCAGTTCTTTAATATCTTGGATAATGCTGAGAGAATTTATCTAGAAGTAGTGGCTTAGACTATCTAAGGTTATTTATAGCAATTTGATTAGCCAGTAATGCTTCAGAGGCATTAATTTACCTCCCTTCAATAAACCTCCCAGTCATTCATTAAAATTAATACATCTTAAAAAAATCCATTTAAATGACAAGGTTGTATTTGAGATGTTAAGAATAAAGCCAATTACGTATTAAACATGTAAAAGATATTAATGTCATTTTCAGGAGCTTAAGCTGGATAGTATTTATCTAATATTACCAAGAAAATCCTGGTTTTATCTGAAAACGTATTTATATGTTACAAACTTCAGGAATTTCTGATGTGTCATTACTTGGCAGCTGAATATTTGACGTTCACTTAAAATATGCTCAGCTTGAAAATTCCCTTAGTAACTTGAGACCAGAGAGATACAGCCATGCTCCTCTCAAGAAATATGTTGTCCTAACGCAAAAGCACACCCAAACAGGATATCAAGTCTACTCATCACTATTGTAGTTGTTGAAACCATCTGTGAACAGAACACACTAGATATCTTGTTTTGACATAGCCTAGTTAAAAAGCTATATAAGTAAAAATACCTCAAACTGAATTCTGTTTGGAAGCTTCAGTAGGTGTCTCCTGCAGGGAGTCCACCAGTGCCAGTGTTTTCTGACTCTCATAGTCAGGAGAGGATTTTCAAGGGAAAATCAACATGTTGGCTGCTGACCTCTGACAGATTTGGTCATCAGTGTCACCATGGAAAATGGTTTTGATAAACTGTAAATGAAAGTTTATCTTTTACAAGCTCTGTGACACACAAATGGATAGTGAGAGCTAAGAAATCTGCCCCTGAGCTGTTTTGAATGCTTCATTTCAAATATCAATGAATTTTTTTTTTTTTTCCAGGGATGAGTCAAGGGAAAAAAACGTTTCCGCAGATACTTGTCTGACTCTGGAGCACATTGAGCTTCACTGTGTCCTTTTGCTTTTCGCAAATAATTAACAGTACCAGCATGACAAGGAATAATCCTCATAATCTAGGAATTTTCTGCTTCAACCCATAGACTGTATGATTGGCTAGTTGCATCAAACGCTCCAGAGACTGACAGCCAACCAGATGTACAAAATAAACTAACAGCTCTTACAGTTATCTCATCAATGCATAGATTATACAATTAGGGTCTTAGATCACTAGATTTGAGGACAGGATGAAATTTCAGCCTCGCTCATGTCAGAGACTATCTCCAGGGTCCAACTTCCAATGGCATGGGAAGGACAGTATACTTGCAGACATACCTGCAGACAGAGCACTGGCAATGCCTTTGATCTCTCCCTCTGTGGCACACTGTTTTTCTTAAATTATATTCTTCAAGTAGTTAAGTGTTCGAATTGATACAAGGGACTGGAAAATTATTTGTGGCGTGTTTTCTATGGGGCAAGTGTTATGTGGATCATCATGAACTGTGTAATTGTTTGATGTCTATCTGCTGTTCTAGAGTAATGAACTTAAAGATCCATTTAATGGTTTCCTATGGCCTTCTGTTCCTACCAATTTTCATATTAATTTTATTACTATTGATCAGAAGTATTCTTAAGTATCAACATTACTTCCAAGAACATTCTTGGCCTTTGGAATGCTATTCTATTCTAGTGATATTGGTTTGATTAGTAGATGTAAAAAGAGGAGGAATTTTATTTTACATCCATTAGGAAAGTGTTGTGCTTGTTCAAGCAGCCATTTCATATCAAACAAAACTTGATTGCTTAGAAATTGAACACTTCATATACTTTAGGAGTAAATTTTTTGAATGATGTTTATAATTTTTTAAAAGTTCATCTTGAAAGAAAATGTTGAGCTGAAAAGCTGAAATATTTCCTTTATTAAATGTACGCTATCCATTTTTTACTGAATTACTTTGAGTAGAAGATTCATTACAAGTTTATAGTTTCAGACAAATTGTTGTCATTCTTCAATAGAAACAAACTTTTCAACAGAAACAGTGTTCCAATGCAGCACTCTTTTCCTGTTTTTCGCATAATATAATTGTGACAACACTATTAATAGATTTCATTAAACCTATTTCATGTAATTAGCTCTCTAGTTATTTTGTCAGTCAGTCAGTACCAGAGTTTATGATACCAGCATAGATGGTAATAACAAGCAAAACTTACATAGATGCACTTTGGTCTTCTGCATTGTTATTTTAAAAAAATTAATGTTCAATTTGCACAAAGAATATAAGCAGCAATAGATGACAATTAGATTTTGCCTCAAACTGCTCACCTTTTATTCAAATGCAATTACAACTAATTTGCCATCAAGGCAGCATAAACCCTTTTGGTTTTGGAGATCACCATATGGATTTTGTATTCTCAGAAGACAAGGGAATGGCTAGAAGTGTATCTCCAAGGTCACATGCACTTCCATAAACATTACACTGCAGTGTTTCAGGGAAATGAGTACAAGAGTGTAGCTAATTAAATAAAATAAATGAATCCATAAATGAAACATTAAGTGCATAAAAGTGTATCAACTTTGCCAGCTGCTGAATTATTTTTATCATCAACAACATGATCAGTGTCAAATATAATATCAGTTTGCAACTAAGATTTTAAAATTATAATCCAGAAGACTAAAACCAGATTTTTCTCTGCATTCTTGACTTGCTTTTGTCTTATGGCAATAAAAATATTTATTCCTTTAAGAAATTACCCTATATTAGATTACGCACCATCAAAAGAGCTCCCCAGATGGCAGAAGGTGGCTGTGTCCTCTAACACCCTTTTCACCAAAATATAGACACCAGTTTGGAAAATAAAGGATTGGTAATATCTGAAGTTACTTATTTTCTTATTTTGTCCTCCTCCTCCCAGAACTTCAATTTTGGCAAAAATTACAACAGGTAGTATCTTTTTCTCATCTACAATGACATTCAAAGTAGAATTAGAGTATCACAGCAGAAAATTTATTTGGTCTCAATGGAAACATGCATAAGATCAACAAATGACTAATAGAATCTCTGCCAAGAATTCAAAATTTAAGAGTAGAAGATGATAAAAATGAGATGGATTGGTAAAACATAAATGATCAATGTAATGTGGACACAAAAATTGGAAATTCAACTCTGTTCTAGCTTTGATAAAGGCAGTATTGAGGACAGTCTACAAAGCACTGGCAGGACTCAACCCTGAGATTTGTATACAGTTCTTGTTGATTGTGATCACAAAATTAAAAAGTGATTCCTAATTTCATTATACGTGTAATAAATGGATTTAGATAGATGAATGTATTTAAATAAAAATAGAATAATACAGTGAATTACTATCCTTCCAATGCTTTTGAAAGACTAGTATGTAGATAATAACTTTCAGAATTATATTTTTTTTTCTCCCTGCTCTACTTCTTCCCTTGAGTTGCCTCAGTTGATCATGATTTTCTATATTTTCAGGATCTTTCTCATCCTCAGTACAAAAAAGGGATATGCCATATTAAGGAAACTTGTTCAAAAGGAAATTAGTGGACAGAATGTGCAAATAGAACTGTCGTACACTCATACCAGATTAATTAGGTATGTCCAAATCACAGCTGTGCAGTAGTGCAAAAAAAGCTCCTTGAATTACAGCACCACTCAGCCCTCATACACAGTTCAAGTGCTTTGTCACAGGGAGAATCAGGTGCAGAAAGAAGCATCCATGTGGACACCTGCAAATGAATATTTTCCTGTGCTGGCTAAGAATCTTAAATATACCTTTCACAACATTTATTTTAAGTTATAAGAGGGATCTCTAATCTTTACAGCCTTAAAGGACTTACTCTACGATATAGAGAAGACCATTCAAAATTCTTCCACTAGGGTACGTAGTGTCTTGAGTCAAAAGAGCACAGCTTGCCATATAAACTTATCTAGTACTTAGAGAGTAAGGAGAAGAACTTAGTTCCTCCACAATTTTTATGCTCAATCAATTAAAAAAAAACCAAAACCAGGACAGAAACCCCAATGATTATTATTAGGTCATCTGTGAAACTCACATAATGTTCCCCTGCATAGGTACAGCCTCTCAAGAAAAGATAAAGAATGTTATCCCCATGGTTAAAGATTTATTAACAGAAACATTAGAATCATAGAACAGTTTGGGTTGGAAGGGACCTTGAAGATCATTCAGTTCCACACCCCTGCCATGGGCAGGGATACATCCCACTAATCCTGCTTCTTCCAATTACAGCTGTTTTCAGCATCTTATTTTACATATTTGAAGAAAGAACCCTAACACCTTCAAACCTAGAATTTGAAAATATTGTCTCTGGGAAGATGAACAACAGTATCAGCCTGCATTAATATCAGTGTAAGTATCGCTTCCTGTCAGAGGCATTTCCTCAGTGTGCATACTACTAAATCACGACTCCTCAAAGACACTGCCTTCAGAGGCTCCATTGGACTGACTGGAGTCTTTCAATGAAATGAATCATCTTGTGATGTTGCATGCTGCCAAACACAGGAACCAGCAGCAGGAAATATCATGAACAGCATTATGCCATACTGTTATAAACAAATAGAAGAGACACTCCACTTAAAAAAAAAAAAAAAGGAAAAAGATTAGACCAAGAATAAATTATAAACAGTCTATACAGCAAAACAAACCAAATAACTCTTATAGGAAGGACACATGTATTAAATTTAATCCATACTGAATAATTGCAACCAGAGTTTACTATCTTTTGTCTTAAGGAAGGTTACTGCATGTTGAAGAGAAAGCCATCAAACTTTTAACACGTACAGAGGAGAAGTGGAACTCCTTTAAAAATATGCATTCAGGAAAAACGTACATAACTGAAAAGAATGCCTAACACCTTATTGAGAATTATATTGAGATTTTCAGTGGTAGTTAATGACATTAAAATATTTACGAACTCTGGCCCTGTGAGATTTGAAGCAATAGCTAAAATGCATTCATTAAACAAATCACTTATGGTGGATAGACACCCTGGGGAAAAATAAACCTGATTCAAATGAACTTGCTCCTCAGATTAAATATATATATGCCTATGAAATTCCCTCTCTGCCCAACGCTACTTTCAAAATGGAAATTATACCCTGGAAAAGGTTTATGTGGAACAGATGCCATAAAGACATACTTTAAAAGACTTCATCCACAAAATCCAGGAGGATAGTTACATACTTAGATCTTTAGTAATATTATACTGCTTTTTTAGAAAACTATTCATGCCATAGACGAAAGTGTTCACAGGTAAGACACAAAATATTTATACAGTCAAGTTGCTATTCATAGCTATACTGATCTAAATACTGTATGTGCCAAAGAGAACAAAACTTTAATCCACACATCTCTATAGACAGAATATGGTTTAGCATACCAAGAACAAATCTGTCCTTCATCTTGTATTGACACTTTATTGAATTATGTAAAATGCAGAAAAAAACAGAATACAGCATATTACAGATAAACCATGTAAAACTGATTATTGCCCTGCCAGAAGAATAAGAAAATTTCCATTCTGTAAGCAATCATAATATTTTCTAAGACCAGACATTAACCTAAGGGGTTCCTAATTATCTGACAGGACTAGCAAAAATACAAAGAAAGTGCTAGTGCAGGCGGAATACATACTGCACAGGGTGTTTCTACATAATTGGCTTAGTGCACTGGGACCATCCTGATCACTTGCAAAGTGATAGAAATACAAGGCATTGCGTCTATATTTGAGTCATTTGGTATGAATTCAACTGCACCTTGAAATGCACTTGAAATGCTTTCTGCTGAAGTGGAAACAAGGCTGAAGTAAAGTGCCACGGTAAAGTGTCCACTGTGTGCTATGTAGAAACTGGGTGTCTTTTCTCCCCAGGAGAAAAACACATCATCAGTTCTCTGCTGGAAAGATGACCTAAAAGATCATGTAGTTCAGCACTGTCTTAACAGAGTAGCTACAATGATGTAAATAGACAGGGAAAAGATCACCATCGACACATTTAATTTTTCATAACTCAACTTAAGTCTCCCACAGGAATCAATATATCTGAGGAGAAGGGAGCCTGTTTTTTAAATATTTAGTTTTGTCCAGCATTACACAATCTCCTTTTGATTTAGGTCCTCTTTGAGTAGAATGCAAATAAAGCAACATTCAGGTTTCAGCATGGTAGTGCTTTTCAATATAGAGTAGCTGAGATGGTTTTAAACTAGACAAAACTCAGCAAGAATGCAAAGTGCTAACAGCTTTTTGTCAGGGGAATTTTCATGACACAATTATTTAGGTATTTTTATTTAAGTCTGAAACATCTTTTTATTATTATTATTATTTCCGCTGGCTGCTTAATGCTTTACATCTTCTTTAGAAAGCCTAATTCCTGCCAAAATGCATATACAGTTTCCCAGCTTAAAGTGTCTCTGAATTGCTACAAGAAGATACAGTTTCTAAAGGTGACAGGATGTCTTTGCCTGCACAACTATAGCTCTCTTTCCTTTGTGGTATTATTCAGCTTGCTGAATGGTTTGCTGTTGGAGAGAGTTCAGGAGAACTGTGCGACCCTGTGCATGTCTGCAGGTTTTGATTGGGACACACTGCCACTATTACAGCTCAGTGTGTGGGAGGATAAGTTTTCCCTATGCAAGTAAAATGCACAGCCTTTTCTAGCTTTCCCCACAGAAGCTTGCTTTGAGCTACATTTTCCCAGTTTTAACTCAATTGCCATTCAGCAAATGCAACCTTACTAGATCTGTAGCATGCAGGAGTCAGTGTGCACACCTTATCTTATCTTTTTATAACATACAAGGAGAGTATTCATAGCCTTCAGCACCTAATTAAAAAAGGCGAGGCTGACATCTTCTTCCATGCTTGTGCTAGTGACATAGAGCATTGCAAATGACTCTCTGCTGGACAGAGGGAAGGTGAGCTTTGTCTACCTTTGTGCTTCAATTACAGGCCCATGCTGGCAGCTAATTTATTCCAGTCACCAAAGCCCTTGTTTTCCTATATCCAGTCCCTGGTTACAGAAGCCATAAGCTCTGCTGATCTGTGGCAAAGAGCAGCGTGAAGGAGGATCTCAAACCTTTCTGGAAAGAAAGAGGAATTAATGTTAAGACCTTGCAGGGTAGGGAAGGTGACTTTAATTTCCACCCCGGTCCCCACAGAGTTTAAGAGATGGCTTGAACTCTAACACTGCTGCATAATTCTGACATTTAGTCACATCAAAGTTTTGAGATTAACCAATGTTGTTTTTGTTCTATACACACAGCTGAAGGCTTTAAATAAGTAGCATAGGTTTACATGTATTTCTACCCCCAGTTACACAAGAACATTGCTTTTGCTTGGTAATTTTTAGAAACTGTAGCTTGACTTATCTTTGTCCCTTTTTAAAATTAATTCTATTTTTTATTTTGTTTTATCTATCTCTTTATTAATATACCCAAATTTGAATTTTAACTAATGAAAATAATAGATTATTAGTAATTACTCTTATTACAACATTTTGGAAATTATTTGTTTAAGTTATTATTACTTGTATAAGTTTTAGAACCAAATTTCGGTATAGAAAATTGTACTACATTAGCTTGATGATGAGATGAGATTTACATTGTTAACAGCAGCGTAAGAATACTATACTAGAAAGTATAGACATTATTAATTCAGTATATTGTAATTTCAAAGTGCTTTCTACAGAACTCCTTTAAAGGGGTTGCTCATCAGCACCATGTTGCTACACAACCTGAAGTATATAATTTGCTTGCTTTAGAAAAAGCGCCCTTGTTCTTCTAGGTCAAGGAGATATAATACCAATTAAAGTACTAAGAGAAGGCAACATAGTCCATTAGACAGCTGCATTTAGCTTTAAAAAGCAAGGAGAAAATAATACCTTAAAAGAACCGAAACATCAAATGGGAAAAGAAAGAAAAAAAAGACCAACACTAAGCAAGACAAGGAAGATATTCCACCTTTTTTATTTTTTTATCATTCATTTTTAAGACCCTTTCATATTACTGGGAATTATATACAAATGCATTTAAACAAAACAAACAAGCACAAGGAAAAGAAGAAACTGTGAATGTGTGTCAAAACAGATGGAAGCAAGCAAGAAATGGAAAAGGCAAGTTGTGATGTGAAAAGATCACCTCTTTTCACAAGAACAATTACATATCTGGTCTTAACATTAAAATACAGGCAATTATGAAAGAGACAGTCTACAGGAAGGATGGGGTGATGGGAATCTTTCTCTAAAGTTCCTGTGATCATTGAGCCAGCACTGACACAAGACCCTGCCATAATATGCAGCTTTTCCGCATTTGACAAACGATTGCCTTATTAAAAGAGACCATATACACAGAAGAGGAGTCTGATTCCTAAATATAAACTGCCCTTATCTTCATGTCAGTGTTTTAAGCTAAAAGTCAGATTCATCAGGAAGTGAAGAATACTGAAGAAAAATCACAGACTGATCTTGAATTCAGCTCTCATAGAGAGCAGAAGATATGAACTAAGAAACTGATTGTTTGATTGTCATCAGAAGTTCAGTGATCACTTCTTATTTTGCATAACGCTTTCTCATAAAACTTTCCTGAAACTTGTACGGAAAATTACTCACTCTTAAGGGTCATTTGTCTTCCATATTAACAAGCAAGCCCTTTTGCTACTTTGAAGAGGAAGAAATTATTATTTTCTTAAAACAGTATCCACTGTAGTAGTTCTTAACTTTCTGATTATTATACTGGAAAAAGTGAGTTGATACTAGGTAAATGGTTATATGCTAAAACTAAATGGAAATTCAAGTAGACTTCATACTAGGCAATAGCACAAACAGATCCATCCAGCAGCAGTAAGGATTTTCCAAAAACTAACAACTCATCAAATTTATTTTTGCATGTATCCTTGGCTTTTGCTCAAGCTGTCCACTGAGCATTTGAATTGTTAGTTGTCAGTCATGGCAAAGGGACAGTGTTATAAAGGCTGGTATTTCAGGCTCCGGTAATTAGTATGCCATTCACTCATTCTTCCCGTCCCAACTATAAGTAATCCATGCTGAGTCTTATTGCATTGTCCCTGGTATGTCTTACTCATCTCTACGCACTCTAACCTGAAGCACAACTCGGGCACGTTTAAACTGCAGTGTTTCATGTGCAATGCTGTGGTCTGGAGCAACCCACGTGTTAGCACATATGCATAATAGGCTAGATCGTGGCTTTGAAGTCACAACCTGCACTAGGGACACTGAGGAGACTACCTCAGAAATGATAGCTGGTTGATCCTCACAGAGCACAGGGTCAAATGAGACAGAGACAGGAGGACTCAAAGCTGCATGTCCTGCAGGCACTGTGACTTCCAAAGTCAAGAAGGGAGAGCTTTGCTTCCTAGAGGAAAAACAGATATTGGAAGGGTGAAGTGGCCACATCTGGGATTGTCACAGCATCAGAACTTCCCTGAGAACAGTACAGCCAGGAGGTTCCAAGCCGGCTTTTTGGTGGGTATGTGCCCCTAGCCTCTCTAATTTTCTCTTTGCAGTTGGTAATGCCTTTAGGAGAAAGAAGTAATGAATTACCAACATGCAGTACAGAACAAACTCAAAACAAATAAAAATGAGGTTGCTCCTCCTCAGTAAACCCTTTTGGAGGGTGAGAATTCACCCATTGGTATCCCTGGTGTCAATCTCATTCACAAGATAAAATGGACATGAAAGCAAAAATGTCCCACTCCCTTCTCCCCAAAAAGCCCAAACCCAAAACCCACCAAACCCTCAAAAGATGGTGTAGTTGCTTGATTTTGTAGTCATTATAGCAAAAAGAAACATAACTTTATTTAAATCACTGGAAGCAAAAATCAAACCATGATTTTTTTTCCAAACACATCTTTTAAGAGAGAAATTTTATCTTTTAAGTGTGGTGTGCATGGTTGTTGCTAAAAGGATTTTAAAAATAACTTGCGATTCCCATTATTTCAAGGTTGTTTGATCTGAAAGCATTTATAGGAACTATATCTAAGTTGAATTTGCAGTGCACTACCAGAACTCTCAGCTGTTAGAACACCCACAGAACATAATTGCTTTCCTGAGCTTTTCCAGATATTTTTTTCTTAGGTTTAGAAAAATCTACAAAATTAGCTATTTAAATTGTTCCCTAAATGACTTTTTACACTACTTCAGAATGGGAGAATCATATATTTAGTTCCCTTTAATTTCATTTGTGACTACATTTTGAAACATTCATCTGCCTTCAATTTATGCTTCCAGAGAACATCTCCCACTCAGTCTTGAATATTTGCATTTAAAGCATATTAAGGTAAGCAAAATCCATGCAATTCTTCTTTACGATATAAACTATGATACAACTTGAAGCGTAAGAGAGATCATGGTGAATATAGATTTTAAAAAAAGTGTTCAGGACTTTTCAAGGAATATCCATGTTCTTTCTGTTTATTTAATTCTAGACTACTTTTTTCACTTTTTAATTACACAAGTCATTCATCACCATATGATACATATGATATATTCCTTTCCTATTCAGAAGATAAGAGATAATAAAAAAAGAATTATTCAGGGGTTTATCTTTGACTAGAAGTGCCTGCTTCACTGCTTTTTGGATAACATTGACATGCATTATACTTCTATTAAAGTTCATTTACTTGTTTGAGTATTTATTTATGGGAACTGTACTTCTTTCAGGATAATCAGATATAAGACATATTAAATGTCATGAATATTCATAAGTTTTCAACCCCAATATAAATAGCAATCCAGCAACCTGCCTTCATTATTTTAAATGTAGATTATAAAGAAGAATGTATGCATGCTTTATTACTTATTTAGATATACATATACATGCATTTAGCACAACCCATACAGATATGAACTTAAAAATCTAGTATCATCAACAACAGAAACCTGTCTAACTGAACACTAATCAGTGTAACAGGATGCACTATAAAACCAAAAATATCTACAGAACTGGGATGTAGTATCATATACTAGATATAATCCTATATGGCACTTTCAGAATAAAAATAATTTAACATATCCTGGTTAAATACAGTACTACGACCAATGGTGGGAAAAATATCTTGCACAGCTGAAAAATGTACTCCTTTGCTTAAATGAGCTCATTCTTTGCATCATTTATTAGCACTAAGAAAGACACAAAACAACACTACACATCTTCCTCAGAGACTACTAAAAAAACCCCCAAACCCCCAAAAAAACCCAAAACCCAAACACAGTGAGCTTAAGTATATATATATACACGTTTTATTCCAATGAATTTCACCCTACCCATCCACACACAGACTCTCCAGTACAGCAGTCTTGAGATTGGTTCGCACTTCTGGTTTCTCTGTGACCTCTTTGTCTCAGTTATAAACAAGCAAAACAAATAAGGCACTACCAATTTTCTGAAATGATCAGCTATAAGAAAATGATTGTTTATTATTCCTTTTTTTTTTGGTCTGTAAAACAATGGCTTAGAACTGGGAGTTGCTCTGCTAGTGAGATACCATGAATTTGGCAACTTTTTGTTGATTCTGTTTGTTATCGATTTGAGCAGCATAAGAGCTTAGTGTCAGGGGAAAATTTAAATCTCCTAATAGAAGAGTTATCTCATATAACAGCAGTTTTGGAAAGTTATTTTTCATTCTTTGCTAATAGGCAACCATCGTCTGCAGAACACCTGTTTTGTTTGTCATCTGCTAAAACACATCTGTCTTAAAAATCTGGCAGAAAATATTTTGAGAACTATTAAAACAGAAATACCTTTGACAACCTAATCACACTATTGCTTAGACTGTAAAAGAACTTTAAGAACATTCTGTCCAACCTCAAACCTAACACTGCCAAGTCCACCACTAAACCATGTCCCCAAGCACCAGATCTACACATCTTTTAAATACCACTTCCCTGGGCAACACATTTAAATGCTTGATAACCCTTTCAGTAAAGTAACTTTTCCTAGGATCCACTCCAAACCTCCCCTGGTGTAACTTGAGGCCATTTCCTCTTGTCCTATCCCTTGTTACTTGGGAGAAGAGACCAACACTTGCCTCTCTACAACCTTCTTTCAGGTAATTGTAAGGAGCGATAAGGTTTCCCCTCCATCTCCGTTTCTTTAGACAAAACAGTCCCAGTTCCCTCAGCCATTTCTTGTAAGACTTGTGCTCTAGACCCTTCTGCAACTTGGTTGCACTTCTCTGGATGTGCTCAAGGAGATCAACGTCCTTCTTGGAGTGAGGGTCCCAAAACATCAGTCAAGGTGTGGCCTCACCAGCACAGGGAGACAATCACTTCCCTGGTCCTGCTGGCCAAACATTTTCCTACTATTTTATATGGCAAACCTCAGAAATGTTTTAAATTTTTCTCGTGTTGTTAACTATCTGGTAAGACCATGCAGAACACACCTTGATATTAATTCAAAGCTCCACGGCCTTCCAAAACTTCTTCTCCTGATTAGATGAAACCTCAGCAAGTACTTCATAATAGAATCCAAGAATTGTTAGCTTGGAAGAGACCTTTGAGATCACCAACTTCGGCCATACCTGTCCACTACTAAAACATGTTTCCAAGCCCCTCATCTACCCCACTTTAAAACACCTCCAGGGATGGTGACTTTTCCTTCTAGGGTCTGTGATGTAACATATTGATTTACACATTTCTTTAATTCTAAGTCTGTAGAACTAGCCTTATGTTTAAGGGCTAATCTCCAAATACTTTAGATGTTTTCTCTAGGTAATTCCCATTAGTATTAATAGAAATGACTACATATTTCATGTAAACCTCAAAACAACAGGCAGAGCATTTCTGTGTTTCTATGAAAATGGTAACAGGAGTACTCTAGAACAATATCTGAGAATTCAGTGATTCTCCTAAGAGAGTGCTGCAAGTAACCATAATATCAGTTGCTATTTCTGCAAAATAGAAACAATTGTTTTGAAAATGTATACACAATTCAACACTTCATGCACTCTCCTTAACTGTATAGATCTACTTTTACAAAATGTGCTCTAGTTACTTCTGCAAAAAGACTTAGGGCCAGTCCCTGAAATGTCATGGCAACAATGAAGCAAAGACCATTTTAGGAGATGGTGTTTTTGGAAAACAATCTGCAGAACCTATTTTAAAAAATCTGAAATCTGAATTAGATGAGGGATAAATTCAGGATTCCAACAGAAGATAAATAAACAAACTGAGTTTAAGTTAATATCTGAGTACATCAAACATTGTAACCCCATTTTTAAAGATGTAAATAGGAGAGAAATTGAAGCCAAGTGCCTTTTTAATTTATTTGTTTTAGTAGATTCAGCTCAAGTATTTCAGAGTCTTCCCTCAGACTGCACAATCTAGAATGATTTGGGATTGAGGTTGTAAATGAATTGAATTCCAAAGATATAACTGCACCAGTTGACTAAGAATTCAGATTAACAGAATCATAGAATAGTTAGGGTTGGAAGGAACCTTAAAGATCATCTAGTTCCAACTGCTCTAGCATGGGCGGGGACATCCCACTAGGTCAGGTTACCCAAGGCCCCATCCAACCTGGCCTTAAACACCTCCAGGGATGGGTCAGCCACAGCTTCCCTGGGCAATCTGTGAGTGTCTCACCACTCTCATGGTGAAGAAATTCCCAGGGGGTCCTACTGAGTAATTCCTTGAAGAGCTGGAAGTCTGCTGTCCTGAATTTTTGGGTCCTTACTATACTCCTCATCTGTTCCATATCCCTCTGGACCTTGAACTCTACCAGTGTATGATCACTGCAGCCCAGGCTGCCTCTGATCCTAATATCACTGATTAGTTCACTTGTATTGGTGACTATAAGGTCCAGTATTGCTTCTCCTCACGTGGGGGTCTCTATCAGCTGGACTAAGAAGTTATCTCCACTCCATTCCTGGACTGCCTACAGTTTACTGTGCTACTTTTCCAGCATATGTCAGGGTGGCTGAAGTTCCTGAGTAGGATGAGAGCTGAACGTGGAACACATTTCTTGTAGGTAGCATCTTTACTGTAGAAAACCATAATAATCTTTGGCTGAAATAGATGACATGTCAAAAAGCTAAATTCTCTACTTACTGATTGTTTTGTCTGGAAAGAATGAAAAATAACACTCTGTGAACATATATGTTCACAGTAAATTCCCTCTGTAAATGTTCTTGTGAACAGCAGTACTAAATAGCTCCTATCATCTCATTCTTGGTTAATATCAATAATAATCTTTATAGCACTGAACAAACACTTCCTAATTAATCTTGACAATACCCTAGATGCAGCAGTTAAGCATTTTCCCACTACACTGGAAAAAATATAAAGGATTAATTGCCCAATGTCTTCATTTATAATAATGGAAGTGAGGACAAATTAGTTACATTTACATCACCATATGTCAGCAGCTCATACTCTTTCATTATTTATTTTGATTTCGTACCCATGAAGCTACTCAGGAGTCATTTGGGTAGTGGCTTCACTGAGACTGAGATGCTACCTGGACTGGTCAGAATCATCTCTGAGTTATACTGATGGGAATGGGATTGAAAACCAGATCTGTTTTCTAGTCCAGTTCCTGTGTATTTTGATCTTTATTGCTATTCAAACAGACAACAAGAAGTTACCAGCTAGAATATTTGCAGAAACAAATTTTTTTTTAAATTTCTTTTCTCTAACAGTGGTACTAGTCATTTGGATTAAGCAATATATGAAAGAAATTATTTTAAGATAAAAAATGTCTTTTATACTTCGAGCTTCTTCAAAACTTGAAAGACGTCTGTGTAAGTTAGAGAAATTAATTTTAAAAACATAAACTATAACCACTTTGGCAAAGATATATGGCATATTTTGTAGTTCCTGAGCTGCACTCCTGAATGACAGAACAAACATATGTAAGGAAAAGTGTTAGTGTGCCAGAAATCCTGTCTGTCTCCCTCCTCCAACTGTATCAGTTGTTCTAATAAAATGCATACATACTCCTAACAGGCATTTCTCGACTCACATTCTTAAACAATCACAGCTATATAGTTTTTAATCACTCCACAAAACCCATAAACACACAGAGTACACATTTTCCTTTTAAATATTTATTAGATGATTAATTATCACTTTCCTCATTAATAATAACATTTCTTATAATAAAATACTCATTTTTTGACTTCTTAAGATAAAATCTAAGAAAGAAAATTTCTCACAAGCACAACAATTTTAGGCCTACACCTGGATTAAGTAGAACTCGTATAACTTGGTGCCAGTTTGCTGGTTTTAACTAATTTCCTACATTTCAAAAACTGATCCTTCATTTCTTTTTAGTTTTGGCTTTGAGAAAATGACTGACTGTTTTATATTTGTTAGCAGTTTCAGCATTTGTGACTTATCATAAGTCATACTACTAGATGCACATCCACAATTTACTAACAGTGTAATTTAAGGATTATGAACCTTCAGGAATCATCTAGATTATCTGCAAAAATATATGAGAACAGCATACACAATTACATATGGTTTCCTCACAGCAAAGTACAGATGTATTCTGTCATCATGTTACGTACTGCTATGTTAGTATTGGCATAGAGATCGGAGTGGGAGTTCTGGTTGTACAAGGAAAGGGGTATTGTGCACATGTTAATGAATTACTCTTCTATTACACCAGCAGCTGGGAAATTAAATCATTACATCTATATCAATCAAACAGTGTCACAGAAATAAAATCATGGTAATGGGACTGTTATCACAGGATCAGTGCTGCCTGTTTTGAAATGTCTTCTGCTTCACCTTGTGGCCTTAGCATTTATGTAGCCGCAAAAAGCCATTATCTGTTCTATTTCAGTGACATTTACTCTTTCTCCTCATCGGTTCAGATGTCCATTCTTTGATGGCTCTAGTATATCATGCTTTTCATACCCTGGCAGTTATATACGCTACCATTTTAGGCCACTTGGATGCTTTGGGTGAGAGAGGGTTTTTTCCTCCCTTTTCTCAAAGCATCATCACAGTTGAAATTCTGTTGCTATAATTACATGATTGTATTTCTTTATCTAGTTGTAGGCTCCATGAAATCCTGTTAGTACAGTGCTATTTGTGGATCAGGTGCAAAATCTTCATCAGCATTAAAACACTGAAACTCCCCAAAGAAAGCTAAGAAACTTAATTTAATTAAGTGACAAAACCAATGGTCTAAGTTGTGAGAGCAGTTGGTGAAAACTACAAAGGATCTCAGCACTGACGCTCATTCACTGATTTCACTGCATCTGAGTTACTTCACTAGGATTGTAGGTCTGTGCGACAGAAAAAACAAAACTAAAGTGTAATTATCACAGGTAGGGAGCAACTCTATGTAGAAATCAGGAAGTACATACACTACTTAGGAAGGATATAGGATAACAGAAAAAATACGTAGGCCAGCTGAAAACTAGCTTTTTATTGTAAATTGTAATTTATTGTAATTTTCAAGGAAAATGTAAAGCTTAAGTAGGGGTTTAGAGTTCCTTAGACCCCTTGCTACAGCATAGTAACGCCTTCTTCCAAAACTCTGAAAACCGAGAGAAGCCAGATATAAATATATACATATTACAGACACTAGTCATTACATATAGATTAATGTTAAACAGTAACATCTGCTAAAGAGTTAACCTGAAAGACAACACAACTCTCAGATATTCAGTATAGCAATTTAACTATAGAGAAATTACTGTTTTACTACTAGTAGTAACACTCGTTTTAATTTATGCAATTATAGGTGGTTTATAGTGAATGTAGATATTTTGTAGACTCTGCAATTTTTTTCTGACACTGGCAAATTGGTTCTATGATTTTCAATATTTAAATTCAAAAGGCTAAGCCTTTGAGGAAAAAAGGGGGAAAATGTGTAGCAAAAAAAAGGTTGCAATTTACTCAGTGGAAATCTAAAACACCAGGTGCAGAAAAGAGACAAACAGCTTTCAGATTTTTAGTGCATTTTCTTTGCAAAAACAGGCCTTCAATCAGCACAAAAACCTGCCCCCTCATAAAAGATGACAGAAGCAGCATATTTGCTGCTCCGGGGAAAGAACTGAGCAAGGCAGGCTGTCAAGGACTGTTACAGTCATTTCAACCACAAGAAACATGTCAAAGGTAGCCCTATTTCTAGCAACCTAAAAGTCCTCTAAATGACACAATGTTTATCATTTCAGATTCAACTCACTAATACTACTAATCAGGCAGTTGTCATACCAATAAAACAAGAGACACCAAGGTGTGCAGCACAGAATATGTGTGCTAGAATTGGAGTTTACAACACAGAGACTTGGTTTGCCCAGTGGTTGAGTACTGTACAATTCAGTCTCTGATAGTGTAATTCCAGTATGATGTAAGATACTGCCAAGAACTGAGAGGATGGACTATGAAATTATACCATTCCTCATCTGCAGCTTGTATAGATTGTTTAAGACAAGAACCACCATGTTTACTTTCTTTTTTAATAAATAAATAAATTTTATTTTTCTGTTGTAAACATTATGAGTTATACTAGGGAAAAACAAGCATTCAAAAACCTCACATACACATCAACTATAGATTATTTCTTCAGATAATGATTACAATAGGATAATTATGTGTTTGTAAAGCACCCAATGGTAAAAAAGTTTAAGTGCAGATGGAAAAACTAAAATAATTAGGTGACATATTAAACATTAATTGGCAACTAAATATGAAATAAGGTCAAAACTGTTTCCAGAAACTTTGTACCACCTAGCAGACTTATTGTGGCAATGCCTATGAACACAATGGGTAATACACCTGAAGCAGGTGTGTGTGACACAGCAAACCCCAACAAGATAGTGTTACCACTGTAAAACATCCTATTTGCAAAACACAGGAGGCCAAGGAAGGCATCACTAGTTTTTGAACATCACCAAGATCAGTAGATGTGTGAAGTAGGTGACCAGGTACTAAGTATATAGCTCCAGGCTGGCTTCCAAAATCAAACAATAACACATGCACTGTGTGTAACAAAAATTTGGTGTAATGTGCAATTGCTTGATTTACAGTTCAGAATTTACAAGTTACATATTGTTTAAAACAATGCCATAAGGCAGTGGCAAGCCACCTTTTTACCTTGTTCCTATCTCTGTTGGTTAGGCAGACATTTGTGACAGAAGATAGAAAGCTCTGCTTTTCTAGGGGCAACTGAGCATGCCCAGATACTTCCATTCCAAGACTGTGGACAATCCAGGACTGCTTTGTAAAATCCAAAAGAATTCAATGTAGCTAGGTAAATCTGCCCCAATATAACAAGGGATAAAGTTGTCTAGGGAGAATTTTGTCTTTCTAAGCATCCAAAATACTTAGAAACTCATCTTGCAGATGTAAATGGTTTCATACCCTTTCATTTTCTACTCAACAGGTATGGAATTCCATGTTTAGTTTTGATACAAGCCTTATGCTGATCAGTATGAACTCATTAAAAAGTAATACTTTTTTTCACTCATTGAAAGGATTTATATAATCATAAAAAAATACATATGTAGTGGAATTCCAGAAGGAAAATTGTCCTTAGCCCAAGCCAATGGAGCTACGGTTTATAGCTGCTATTCTTTCTTCTCAATTATGTCCATTCTTCAAGGAAGCTTCTGAAAGTAAACATTTAATCTCTGTCCCTATCAGAAAGTATCCACACATACTGCTTAGGAAAAAATGGATCTTAATTACAGGCTATTTTTGCTACAGTTTAAAAACTCAGAAGAAATGTTGTAAACCAGAATCACCGGTGCAATATTATTCCTGATTCAATGGCCTGATCATGAATGGCAAACAAAGCATACATGTAAATTCATAGAAAAACATACAGCATATTCGACAGTACAACAATACAATCAACAGACAGGTGGGACTATGTAGTTGTTTATCACTTTCTGTATTCTATATTGTAGTATTACGTCATGACTACAACTCAAGTGACTTTGCAGAGTGCAGAGTTTGCAAAGACTACACTACAAGCCATCATGACCTAATGTAAAGCAGAGTGCTCTAAGACATTGGAGGTGGGGGAATGCTGCAACTCTATCATATCACTTCTATTTCCTCTGTCAATCAGATTAACAAATAGAGTAATGACTTACTCATGCAAACACCTTTGTTTACTTCTTTAGATAAATGCTTACTTATTTCAGGTTTTTAAAGTTTTTTCTTCTTTTTCTTTTGTGTTTTCCAAGTGAAGCCTAAAGTACCCATGTAAGTAATACGATCAAAGAATGAACAGAGATTTGAAAAACGTTCATGCATGAGAGTATGAATGTGCCCATTCTCACACAAACAGGAACATTCCTATTATTACATACACACTGTAGCTTCACCAACTGTTATTTCAAGTAGTACAGAAGCCATTATGATAGTACATCTAATAGCACCCGTGGGAACTAGTCAATTTGATGTTTAACACAAAGCAGCTTGCTCAAAAATACAATCACTTCCTACTCTTCTTCCAAAAGTAAGAAAATAAAATCAAAGTCCTTAAGAGCTGTTTCCTGTATGCTGACAGACTGCTTAAAGCCCATACTATTATACAGGAAGGAATTTCCAGTAAAATATGTAGATCTTTTCACATAAAATAGTGAAAATTCCCAAGAAGAGGCACTAACTAGGAAGTAAATGCTTGAGGATATGGGTGCATTTAGAACAAATTAACCACATCTGCACAATTTTTGTCTCCTACCTGCTTGATCAAATCAGCCACTCATTCATCCATTCCCATGAGAGATGTATTAACATTTCAAATCAATGAACAGCTTCATAGACCTTTTGCACCTAGAAAAGTTTCTACATCTTTTTCAAGAGTGTATGCGAAATGAAACATACATATTCCTTCTCCTGGGAAAATAGCAAGATTTCTTTTTAATAACACCCCCCCCAATCTAAGTGATGTGATCTTAGTGCCTTGCAGAACTAGACTGCATTGTATGAAGCATAAAAACTCAAAGGAACCAGAATTTTCTACTTTGTAATCAAGATAGCACAAGTTTTGGGTTTTCAGTTTGGCAGAGGCTTAAGTTCCTGGATTTTAAAGTAACTTTTAAAATCTTTGTTATGCGATGAATAATCTTACTAAATATTGGGAGATGATACATATATTCCACTTGTTTTATACTGCTCAGATCAAGAAAAAGTAAGAAACATTTTTTCTGAGTCATTAAGATATGAAACACAGTTCAAATTAGATTAAAAAAGCAGTAACCCTTATAATGATCAAAACTAAATTCTAAAACTCTTGAAGATGTGAAGAGCTTTTAATACCTAAAGAAACCCCAAAAAACCTCTCTGAACACAAATTGAGATTAAGCATGTTTTGAAGTTCTAATACAATAGCCTTATTATATTGGTACAATGAAGTTCATTGCTTTATTTTTATTGGGAATTTTTACCCTGGAAACCATGAGAAAACCAGTACTACATCAAAGAATATCTCAGTCATTCTTATTTCTTAACAATCCTCATTTATAAAACTTCTGAAAGCTATATATAGATTTTTTTTTTATGGTCATATTAATGCATCTTTCAATGCTTACAGATAACATGCAATTTTTTATTATTTTCAGAGAAGAGTGGTTACTACTAAATTTTCATTGTTTTAATATCCAAACACAAAAATCCAAGGAAGTCTCACTGTAACTAATTTCCAAAAAAAATTTTCATTTTTCGGGAGCACAACTTGAGTTTCCTTTCACATCCTCTGCAGACATGGGTGCACCTAATGTATGAAGGCAAATCACAGTCCCCACATTCTACTATGCCACTACCTCCCCAATACGCATGGTGCAATATTTTTCTAGCACTACTCCTTACATTAAGATTCACTAGGCGATTGCCACAGGTTCCACAATTCTTTAAAAGATGGCTGTTTTGTGTGTGGATCTTTCCCTTTTGGCACTATGAATGAGTGTGCATTTCTATTTTAGTCAATATTAAGCAGGATCACACCTTTTAAAAGGATAATTTCTGGTGAACAGTTTCATGATGGCATATAATTATAATATGATCAGACTACACTTCAGGTATATTTCCTAAAACTTTATAGGCATAGAGGAAACTATTTTGTTAAAAAAAAATTGACCAAATCATTCTGAAAAATTACTCAGAATTATCAGACCTTTGATTTAGAAAAAAGCATAGAATCATAGAATCATAGAATCACCAGGTTGGAAGAGACCCATCGGATCATCGAGTCCAACCATTCCTATCAAACACTAAACCATGTCCCTCAGGACCTCGTCTACTCGTGCCTTAAACACCTCCAGGGAAGGCGAATCATCCACCTCCCTGGGCAGCCTATTCCAATGCCTAATGACCCTTTCCATAAAAAACTTCCTCCTCATCTCTAGCCTAAATCTCCCCTGGCGGACCTTGAGGCCATTCCCCCTCGTCCTGTCCCCTGTCACTTGGGAATACCAAATCAGTCTTGTATAAGATGGCTGGTGATACAAAGAGGAATTACAAAATATTAAATATGTCAATATACAAACACAATTACATGATCTTCAGTTCTCAAAAGCATTTAAATGCTGAAAGCTAGGTGTCTCAATATTAAAACATCAGAAGTTTGGTGGCTCTTTTTTCAGTAGTCAGAATACCTCCACTTGCTTTACCATACTTCATGTTTGGGGAAATTCTGTGACCTACCTGTTGCAGTTTCGTTTCCCACAGGCAGATGAAATACTTATTTTGCTATTAATTCACAGTTCCTGTGTTATGTGAGGTTTTTATATTATCACATATTTTAGTTGCCAGAAGCCTTCTGTGTTCTGGATTGCTCTCTTTACTAAATCCCCCTGGTTTTGTGGTGTTGGTTTTTTGGGGTTTTTTTTATTCTCTCTCTTTATTTTTTAAAATTTCTTTTTTATCTTTGTCTATGGATGGTTCTATTTCAATATATAGATAAAATAAAATAAGAGCAAAGCAAAGTATGCTTGATACTTCCATTTCAATAACACACTATTCTGAAACAAGATAAATAGGACCATCTTTGGGTTTGATTTTGGGTTTTTTTTGTCTTGTATACTGTGTGAGTGTTATTTTTCCCTAGAAAGTATATTCATTTGTTCATTACTCCAGCATCTTATAAGTTATGAATGAATGAGTAAGCAAGGAACAGGTGTCTCGAGAATATGTTGCAAACATACTACTCCTGATTGCTGTGCTAAGCTGACAGTTTCTCTTTGCATGTGTCTAAGTCTCTGGTCTCTCNGGTCTTTTTTTTTTTTTTTTTTTTTTTTTTTAGCTGAGATGTCATAATCAGTCCCACCATGATTATTTCCTCTTGAGTCAGACATGTAACTTATTTTCAAGGATTTTACTCTGTCTGTATCTTTTAGGCAGTAGCAGCTGATCTCATTAATTGATATCACAGAAAAGATCATCTTTTCCCAAACACAGTCTTTCACATTCCTGTGTCACAAGGAGTTTCTAAAAGTCTCACATGTTCTCTTGATTATCTAGAGATTATCTATTGTGATCTCCGATCTACAGTGAAACATTTTTACAAGCTGATTTTCTTTTTGATATTATTCAGGTATCTTGTGTAATAGGCTTGATAGCAGCTTCAGTGACCATGAAAAAGTTATTACTGCTGATGGCTGGTAGCAATAGTTATTAGCCAAGATACCTCAGCACTTTAAGGTATGCCCAGGGATGCTATGAAACATTAAAAGATCCGTTATTCATTTCTCTGTCATATATAATTCCCTTCATATCAAGAGGAGAATAATGAATAAATCGCAGTATTAAATTTCCCTTTGCTTTCAAAGTTGCAGTCAGGTAATTCTTCTACCCACCAGTGTGTTGTAACATTCAGCCTTGCAGAAGTGAAAACATAGGTTAGCAGGTTGTTATGGCTATAAAGCGTGAAGAATTATTGAGGTAAGGGTGACATTTGTCAGCTACAGCCTAACTGAAAGGCAGAAACTTCAGCCTTCCTAAATGAAGTTAATAATATTTTTTAGCTGCAGTTAGCGTTCCGGCATAGAGTCAGATATTCTTGGTTTACCCTCCTAAATGCATTATCATCTGATTCAGGGAGGTACAGAAAAAACACAGTAGGGGAAGACTGTAACAGTTACTAGTATCAAATAAGCAGTTGATTTTCCTCTTGTTCAGACTGCAGCAGGCTCTTTAGATGATATATAAAACAAGGCAATGGAGGCATGAATTTGGGGCACACAAAGCAGGTTAGAAAGACTAGTCTTCCCGTAGGGTCACTTTAACTTCCCTGTTCCTTAAGGCAGTTTTGAATATCTAACCATCTACCCTCCTTTCCTGTCTACAACATAGGACAGAAACAGTCATGCCATCATTGTTTTTAAATGAGAGGACTTCAGACAATCTTTGAAGAAGAATAATTGCTCTAATAGGAATTCTCAAAAAATGATCAGGAAATTACCATTTTATCAATCACTTGAGGCCTTGCCTATCTGTAATTTACTTCTCATTCAACAGCCAAGTATGTGTTCCTCCACCTAATTTAAATGCATTCTCAGTTTTGTCCCTCTACCCAGCAAATAAGGCACTGAACCCAAATTTCAGATCTGGAGGCACTGAACTTTCCCTTCAAAGCCATTCTTTGGAGGTTCCACAACACTTGATGGCCATGTCTTTTTTCACACTCTTTAAGAGTTCCATAAGGATCTCCATAAAAAGTATATACCATGATCCTCGGCCAGACTCTTCTTCTCAGATGTGCTCCTTTTATGTGTTTGACATCCAACTTTATTATGTTAATTTCTGCATTTATGGCCTAATTTCATCAGCTGAGGCCTTTAGTTCATTTATCTCAACTACAAAAGAAATTAGATTTTGAGACATTTCCTCCCCCCTGGCCCCCCCGAGAAAAACTCCTGCTGCTTCAGAACAGTGTTTCAAAGGACACCAGTTTCCTGCCTCCACTTTGTTCTCCAACTTCTGTTGTTATACTGCTTTGTATTTTTCAAATGTGTTAACACCAAGTTGATAAAAATCATTTTTTCATCTATGAATTAATACTGTATTTTTGTAATCTCAACAGCACCAAACAAAATGTAGGTCATAGAAACAGAGGAACACACAAGAGCTGAGAATATACTTCTGAGACATATTGCACTCACTGATCCCATTCAGAACTTTAATAAATTCTGAGGTGGTTCTTCTGGCTCTTGTTCCGTTCTTGATAGCTGCCCATATAGTTCATTATCAGGAAATAAGATGCAAATGAGACCTCAAGATATGCATCACTTTGGCAGGCAGAGCTCAGTTTTCTCTTCCAAGCTACTCCCAAGACTCAGTTCTGGGCAAAATGCTGTGATTGAAGCTTCCATGATCTCTTCCTCAGTATGTCTTTCCAAATCCCATATTTGATTTGATGAGATGAACTGGTAATACTTTCTCTGTCCTCCTGATGGGTAATGCCAATCTGTGCAGCAGTTTGTTTATTTGTTTATTCTTATAAATGAATCCCACCTCCCACAGTGATAATGACATGGTTTTAGAGGGGCCGGTGCACTGTCTGTGTTTCAGAAGCTGCTCTAAAAGCAGGTTTAAATGTTTCCAGTTTGCCATTTCTAAGCAGCAAGAATCTATTATGACTCCTCCTCCTATCTAATCCCCTTCACGCTGGTGAAAACAACAAACATGATTTGGTCTTTAAATCCAGAAAGGTAAGCAGTCCTGATCTTCCAGCTTTTGCCAATATTCATTATTTAAGTGGTTTGCTTGCATACTTAAGCAAAGCCAGCTGTTGTTGCTGCAGTCTGTTCTCAAAATACCTAAACTCACTGGCACTGTCTTGGTCACTCTTCACTAAGCCTGAATGAAAGTCCTCCAGCTTCCACATGAAATTACTCCGGTCTACCTCCCATGTAGTAACTGTAGTAACAGATTTCCCTGTGTTGAACAGCATACAATAGCCGGTAAAGAGAGATAAGATCTCCAAAAATCCTTTCTTTCCCTTGAGTAATGTCCTATGATTTTAAAATCAGGGTCAAAATGAAATCAAAACACTGCACTCAGTTTGCACAGACTCAGCAGAGACTAGTCTTCTTAGAAGATCACCCTAAATATTATGCTTAATAGCTGTCATCCTTTAACTCTGGTGAAGGTCCTTAAAAAGATAAAATAAAGAAAAGGATCTTTGTATAGAATGCTTGAGGGGCATGGGGTGGGTGGAGGAAAAGTGACACTAAGCCTGGAAAGTTAGGATGCCTGATTCACATGAAAGTGGAAAAATATTTTATGAGCTCCTGGAGTCATCCAAAATCTACCACGAAGGAGGTCCTCCTTCTGGTTTATTTCCTGTACATACAGGAGCAGTTGTATCCCATATTCCTTCCCATATGCTCTTTTTATTCTTGCCTCCATGAAAAACGATGGCTCTCGTTTTCCACTGATACTGACTTCCTTCAAGACAGGCAGTTTCCCACATTGGCAGCAAGCTTGCTCAGGGCAAGAAACCAGCCTTTGTCCATGTGAGAAGGGTCTGCGTGAAGCCAAGAGTCCTAACCCTTCAAAAAACAGGAGCTGTTCCCTTTATAAAAGACGAGACAACACTACTGAGGTAATCGATAACACAGCAAACAGTGGCTCCTATCCCCTGCTGTGCAATGGTTCCTGTTAGGCTAAAGTTATCAGGAACTAGGAGTCATTGATCACACAGGAGTAGAGTAACTTAAACAGATGCATAACATGCTCTTGTCTTCTCGTCAGGTGATGATTCCTGAGCCAGCCTGCCCTTCAGTCACAATATGTTACTCCTCATAAAACAGAAAAAGTACTGGCATAGCATCCACTCCAGTCTGAATACTGGGTAGATACCACCCAGCACTCAGTTACAAGTATTACACGCACAGTTTAATTTTGGCAGTTTCTGGATGAAATGC
Source organism: Piaya cayana (assembly GCA_013389865.1). Classification (NCBI taxonomy): domain Eukaryota; kingdom Metazoa; phylum Chordata; class Aves; order Cuculiformes; family Coccyzidae; genus Piaya; species Piaya cayana. The sequence continues at coordinate 151,057 of WAAB01016913.1, read as the reverse complement.
TGAACTCCACTGAAGCCCAGGAAATATGTGTGTTCCAGAGGAGTAGCAGCTAAGACAGAATTTTGACAAATATATTTGAAAGTGCCAAATCAGCCTTACAAACAGTAAATGACAGGACAGACTTAAGAAAATATTTTGCCCCATACAGGACAAAGCCATTATCTACTTTTAGCCGCAGGACTGTTTGGTGAGGAAACTAAGGACACAGCAATGTAATTTGTGGTCTCAGGATGTGAGTGATACAGAAGAAGAGATGTATAAACAGGTTAACTTTAGAAATTTAATGTAGAAAGAGTACAAATCCCCCTCTTCAAGAAAACTGTTTGAAATAATTATATTTGGAACGCACCCAGCCTTGAAACTCAGCAATACAGAGTCTCTGGTATTTTAGCCAGGGAAACAGAAAGTCTATTTATTTTTAGAAAATTATTAAGGCTTCTGTTCACGTAGTCACAATTTTACCACATTCCTTGTGTCTTGCATTTTATATTGGTTGATTTAGGTCTTCATACAACTTAAGTGACAGAATATTTGCAGTTGTCAGTGGCACAAGTATCTGGCCTTTTTCCTTGTAAAGAAAATGTGGAAAACATGAAGTAATCCACTGATTATGAATGTTAAATGAAAATGCAGTAGTTAATTCAGAAGGAAGCAATGCTACCCTAGTGATTCTTCCTAAATTATATTTGTTTATTATGAACAGAAGACGTGTCAGAAAGTCTCTAGTCTCTCCTTATAATGGCAGACATGCCAGTGCACTGTCTGACTGCAGCAGTGAATGGGGATAAATGGAGATAGCATTCTTTTTCCTATGCAAGGAGGTAATGGAGCAAACAGAAAGTTCTATTCCCTCTAAAATATTAATACCAACACTGGTTTAACAGATTACTATTAAAATCAAGAGAGTTATCAGTATAAAACTAGATATTATAGGATTTAGCACTATATTTATAAACACAGAAGCTCCTTTGTTCCTATTCTTGTCTTATGCTTTCTTTACAGGTTTTTTTTACAGGTTTTCATTACAAAGAAAACAATCCTTTGAAAGCTTAGAAGATAACATCCTAGTGGGAAAATTAGTATAGTATCCAGGAATTCAGTAGCAATTCTTTCTAGACCTCATAAAGATTAAGGTACACAAGGTGCAAAAGAGAATTCGACCTCTAAGGTCAAACACATGAAAAAGAACTTTCTCCTAAAGTGGTTAAGGTATATTATATACCATTATAGAAAGATAACTTTATCTGAGAGTGTTAAAAATAACTATATTTTGAAAACAACAAACATTCAAAACTAGCTCTCTATGGAAATAATTCTCTGTGGTAGTCTTTGAGTTAGGATAGCAGCACTTGATCTATAACATATAAAAGCCATTAAAATGCACCATACAGATAACTTTTGCTACTGAATTCATGTTTCATTATCAGGAGGATGCCGACATCCCACTACAACATACATTTTTCATTGATACCCTCAGCTTGTCAGCTAAGATTTGTTTAGTAAAACTGACATTCATACAAATGTATGTCCACACAAAATTCAAATGGTGTATCAACACATCTGTACATGTTTTTTTCTAAAATCTCCATATAATTTCTGTGTGATGCAAAAATCACAACTTAATTTCTACATATTTAAAGTGCAGACAAAATAGTGTGTCCCACAAAGCACTTCCATGCATGTACATTTCTTGTTGGTGACCTGGATGCTTGTGAAAATGTAGCATTGTTACTTCTTGCAGTATTGTTATCCTGCCATTGTACATAGACCTCATTGTATGAGCATAATGATTTGCCTAGTGTACTTTCAGATCTGTGTAGTTTCAGTTTCTTAATTCATACATTTATTTAAAAAAAAAATTCAAGAAAGGTGTTTTTTCTACAAAAAACTCTGAAAAACTAATTCTCCAGCAATACACAGCATTACAAATTTAAGTCCAAGTCATCTAATGCAGTAGATACACTGTACAATTTGTCCTTCAGCATATTCTGAACATAAAAATTCTAAGTTTACTTCCTTTCAGCATTCCACAAATTACAGTTCTGAAACCCTAAAATAAAAAAAGAAACAAGAAAGAAAGCTTCCTTAGAAGTGACTCATGGACAGAAAATGTATAGATTTGGAATTCAAAGCCAGCATAAAAAAATTCCCCGTAGTAACATGATTGCAAATGCTAATTGCATTCCAGTAAATTGCTTTACATTCATCAAACAACAATCAATGGGAGACACTACTATCTTCTTTTATTGTAGTGATGCTGTTCTCAGCTATACAGATAAGGTAGTGTCAGACAGTTATAATCTTCCCCATTGCTATTTTCAGTGGCTTATAACTTCAGAATAAAAATTTATGCTGAGATTTAGCAACTCAGCCCAAGAGTCTTTGTTTTTAATTGAAAAATGTGCTAAAGTATATATCTTGGAGAGATAAAGAACAACTAAGACAAATATTCCAATTGAAATACCTAAACTAAACTAATTCAATCTATCATTAGAGACTGGAATAGCTTATTGTCTAAATTTCAGATGAGTTGCTCATACAGAGCTTGTGTGAAAAGAGCAGCCTTCTATTCTAAATGCTTTTCATTGGTTTACTTCAAGAGTAAGATCAAAAAGTAAGAAATAATGATTTGGAGGTTATATTTAGAACTGCTGACCTTATCAGGTAATTAAGATATGTTACAATTTAGCAGCCCTTGCATAAATATATGGTGTTCATGTGTGAATTTAAAAAATGTTGTGTGTATATATGCATATGTACATGCATGCACAAACATGTATATAGGCACATGAATAAAATAAAATGGAGAAATCCATTTTTGTTTCTGAACACCATCTTAATCTCAAGGGAGGTACCCCCACTGATGGTTGGGAATGGTGATCATGGATCAACAGACAAGAAGGTCAAGGTACTTAACAACATTTTTGCCTCAGTCTTCACTGATAACTACTCTCCTAACCCCTCCTGGGTCATGCGACAGCAAGATGGTGACCGGGGATAAACCCCCTCCCACTGTAGAGAAGCATCAGATTCATGACCACCTGAGGAACCTGAATCTATATAAGTCTATGGGACCTGATGAGATGCATCTTACAGTCCTGAGGGAATTGGTGGATGTGGTGGCCAAGCCACTCTCCATGATATTTGAAAAGTCATGGCAATCAGGAGAAGGTCCTGATGACTGGAAAAAGGGCCACTGGAAAAATGTGCCCATTTTTAAAAAGGGCAGAAAAGACGACCCTGAGAACTACTAACTTGTCAACCTCACCTCTGTGCCTGGGAAGATCATGAAACAGATCCTCCTAGAAGCTATGATACAGCACATGGAGGACATGGAGGTGATTAACTGCAAGCCAGCGCAGCTTCACCAGGGGCAAATCCTGTATGACCAACTTAGTGGCTTTCTGTGATGGAGTAACCACAGCAGTGGACATGGGTAAACCAACAGATGTCATCTATCGAGACTTCTGTAAAGCCTCTGACTCAGTCCCCCACAACATCCTCCTCTCTGAATTGGAGAGCTATGGATTTGATGGGTGGACAGAATGGTGGGTAAGAAAATGTTTGGAGGGTCATATTCAGAGGGTAGTGGTCAACGGCTCAAAGTCCAGATGGAGACACGTGACAAGTGGTGTCCCTAAGGGGTCCATACTGGGACCGGTGCTGTTTAATATCTTCATCAATGATATTGACAGCGAGATTGAGTGCACCCTCAGCAAGTCTGCAGATGACACCAATCTGAGTGGTGTAGTGGCCACACCGAAAGGAGGGGATGTCATCTGGAGGGACCTGGACAGGCTGGAGAAGTGGGCCTGTGAGAACCTTATGGGGATCAACAGGGCCAAGTGCAAAGTCCTACACCTGGCTCAGGGCAATCTCCACTTTTAGTACATGATGGGGGATGACGTGATTGAGATCTGCCTTACTGAGAAGGACTTGGGGGTGCTGGTTGATGAGAAGTGTGACAGTATTCTGATCGTCTCAGACTGATACACGTGCATTAAAAATTAAACTTCCAGGATTTTTTTTGTTGCCCTTTCAAATGCTATGTATACTCAACAGATTAAAACACAGCAACTTGAAGGACAAAATGGTAACAGTAGCTCAAGCAAGCCTACAGAGGGAATAAATATTGGTACCTCAAATTCAGGGATGCTTCAGAACACCAAGAAGTTGTACTGCAGACAGCAATGCTTACACTTATGTTCTTATACAGCAGCAGCAGAGAAAAGCTAGAGGAATAAAAAATCCTAGCGAGGGGAAGAATTAAAACCCCATAAAGCCAGCTTCTAAAACTTCAGAATTTCCTAGAATCACAGAATGGTTTGGATTAGAAGAGAACTTTAGAGTTCATCTAGTCCAGGCCCCCTACCATGGGCAGGGAAACCTTCCACTAGAATCAGGTTAATCAAAGCCCCATCTAACATGAGTTTGAGCATTTCCAATGATGAGGCATCCACAGATTCTCTGGAAAACATGTTCCTTTTCAGTGTGTGTTCCTCACAGTAAAAAATTTCTTCCTTATACCCAATCTCAAACTGCGTCCAAGCCCCCTACCACGGGCAGGGAAACCTTCCACTAGAATCAGGTTAATCAAAGCCCCATCCAACATGAGTTTGAGCATTTCCAATGATGAGGCATCCACAGATTCTCTGGAAAACATGTTCCTTTTCCACCCTCACAGGAAAAAATTTCTTCCTTATACCCAATCTCAAACTACCCTCTTTCAGGTTAAAACCATTATTGCTTGTCCTGTCACTCCCTGTTATATATGGAAAAGCTACTTATATATTGTTTTACAAATTCTTTAACTAGCTTCTAAAATGAAAATCGCAACTGCAAAGATCTACAGTTTAGAGACTATATAATGCAGTTTGAATGCCCATTCCGCCCAAGATGATATTACACATCCTATTTTGATGGCCTATTTTGAGCCACTATGAGTTTCTGAAAGGAAGTGGTCTCACTCATACCATTTTTGTACTTTCATCTCTCATCATTTCGTGCCACTTTGTGTCCCACTCTGCTTCATGCTGCTAAATTACATGTAATAAGAGTGATCTGGACAACTCAACAGTATGATTTTCTATGAAGTTAGCAAGCTGAATTGGACCCAGTGAAGCTAATGGTAAGTTCCAGAGTAAACAAGGGGAAGGACCATGAGGTGCAGGATTGAGGCAGTGAGAGAGCAAAGTATCACCTACCCCATAAGCAGTTTTGAATTGTTGCATTGGTGTTAATGGGTAACATTCACTTTCAAGTAGACTTACTAGGTTTAAATGCTCACATAAACCAAATGGTAAGTTAAAGTCCTGATTTAGCAAAACCTATAAATAGCATACACTTATTAGACTTGCACACAGTTACTTTAAGAACACAGTTACTTTCTAATAATTTCTTTTAAACCTGCAATTGTTTTGGATGGGGAAAAATTACTATTTGCACTTATTTTGTTTAGTTTGTGGAAGCTGAGTTTAAAGCATATAAGAAACTAGCATTAATGGGCAACACTTGTAAGACACACTCTCTGTACTACTCCCTACAGTAAGAAATTTAATTTCCATATATACAAACTTTCCTTCAGAATTTATGGTCCAATATTTTAAAACCAAAGGTTACTCTGTTCGCTGTCAATTAGCTTTTTGCTCTGAATTTCATGACTTTTTAGATTTTATAATATGCTTTCTATTAACACAGACAATTATCTATTCCCATCATGATACTTTCATGTGTCTGATGTTCTCAGTGAAATTAATTATAAAACATAACATTCATATTTACAGTTATCATCATCTCAATTATGAAATATTATATAAAACAATAGGGAATCAATTCCTTTACAGTGTAAAGGAGTGTTACAGATTTTTTCCTTAGGTTCCTGCAAGTGAGCATCGATATATACTTCTAAAACCATTTGTTTGTTGGCATAAGTGACTTCCAGATGTAGACAAACTATCTAAAGTGAAAAGTAGTACAGTAACTATTTGAGCCCCATGTGTGCATCAAAAGACCAATCTCTCCCTCTTCCATTGTCTCTGATGGGACTATGGCTGATATTTAGTTCTATTCAAAGATTACCATCTAACAAAACCAAAATAGTAACAGTAGAACTACTACTACAACAAGTCGCTAACAGCATTTATAAGATGACCAGCAACAGTAATTTAATTCAATTTAAAAAATAAGATGCTGCAATAGTACAGTTTAATACACCCTCTAATGCACATTTCTCTGAGGAAATTCTAATCCTGTCAGCTGAGAATTAGCTGTTTTCTAACTACACGTTTGCACCATAAACTCTCACTTTAATTAAGAAAATAAAATATTTGGACTCCCTCATCATTTATTTACCCATTTCCAAATGAGTCCTTTTGCATCTCCACATTCACATTATTAAAACTAATGCACAATTCCCAAAACACAGGTCTAAAATGTCTTCCTGTGCACATCCTCATAAAGAAACGCAAAACACTCAAACCAAACAAAAGGATTTGTATAACCTTAATACTAATCCAATATTTGAATTTACCAAATGCTGAGTATACTACCCCTTCACTCTAGAAAAATATTTAAGTCTATGCTGCATTTAAAGCATGCAAGTGCTCTCACTGAGGTTAATAGAATTCTAAAAATATTGCTAGCTGCAGTACTTAAACCTCAAGCAAAACCCCTGCTGTCCACTGCAGGTCATTCATTTCCTCCTATAACGCTATAGGGACCCATTACAAAAGTGCAGTGCACTGTTTAAGTTGCAAAGCTCCCTTTCTGCATCAGATATCTAGGCTAAAGCTCATACAGAATTCACTGCTCCATATTACAAAGCATTACTTACAAATTTTGCTCTTGTTGATAGAAAGGAGAAGAGTTATTAAAGTGTAGCTGCAAAGGAGGCTCTTGTAATGAATGGCCCAATGCAACTTGTTTTCATAGAGCCGGTGCAGTAAGAGTGGTACCATTAAGTCTCAGCATCACTTGTTCATAATCTCTATTTTATGCTGCCATATTCCTTTTCCTAAGGGTATCTACATGCATTCTAGGCAGCACAGAAAGGACCAGTTTCAGAACCATACAAGATAAATGTATATTATCCTTTGATTATGCAACAAGGAGAATTCCTTGTTTAAAGAGTGACATGTCTGTGTGTGAGACTGTAAGTTCATGTGGATTGATGTGGAAGGAGAATTCATGCATGTTTGTCTTTTTCTGTCTAGAGGTCCTTTCCACAGTTCAAAATTCTGCAGGGAGAAATCTCCCCAGCACACCTCACTTACTTCATCAGCAGGCACAGATGAAACAGCTCATCTAATTTTAAACTGCAGAGCTTTAAGTGTGGTAAAAGTTCAGCATCAACCCATAGTTGGGTAGTACTGTCTGCAGTGAACTCAGCTGAATTTGGAAGACTGCACCTGCCCCTATATTAATTTCAAAGGCTCCATAAAATGAAATGTGTCAAATCCAGGTAATTTACAAGTTAGCTACAGAGCATGACCCTCACCATCCCTAATGCATCACACATGTGAAAGACTACGATGGAAAAGATTCATTTAAAATAAGACTGAATTGAAAGAAGAAACTAACAATGTGCTTTAAAAACTGTGTAGATACTAGCAGCCTGTACTGCAGCATTGTGCTATTGAAGATACTACACCAAGGAAAATGCAACAGTTTAAACTTGTTTTGGCATGGACATGGAGGTGGGGAGCAGGAACAAGAGTATCACAGTGATCACCAGCAAGACTAATGACAGAGTTGCTGTCATGTATTTCATGTTCTACGGTTGTGATCTGACTGCACTGTTTGTTCTCATGCAAGGATGTGGGGCTGGCAGAGAACTCCTTGCCACCAGCTGCTGCCAGAACCAGGATCCAGTCTAAGAGAACTGCTGACAGGGTGCAGGTCTTTACACAACACTCAATTGCTGGTATTTTCTGTGGATGTGTCATATGAATAATCGATCTTTTGTACAATCTCATATAAGTATCTAGATACAAGCATGCTGCATATGCCAGCACTAATGAATATTTATGATATATTTTCTCTGATGTCCTTTGTGATTTGTGTGAAACCCAGCTGAATAACAGCTACCCACTTCTATCCACCTGTGCTTCTTACACAGGAGATTCCTTGTGAGCTGTATACTCTTAATTCTCTTCTCTGAATTACAGGATATTTGCCTACTTGTAACTTGTCTTTCACCAGCCATTAACAAAAATTTTTGGTAGCCATTCCTACCATTGTGCTGCATGTTTCATATATTAAGTAGTACTTGGTAGCACTCACCTAGCACTCACATATTCTTTCTTCCCTGTGTTCTTTATGTATTGCTTATCTCAGAAATTTACTTATTAATTCTTCTGCAATTCAATGGCGTACAGTCTAAGAACAAGTACTGAGATAATTTCTTTCTTTCCCTTCCCCACAGTTCCACCTTAATTAATACCCTGTATAACATATTCCAATGTCTTTCTCCTGGCCACCACTCCCTAGACTACCACACTGAAAGCAACACTGAAGAGGTTCTCTGACTTAGGCAAAACAAGCCAACAGTCACAACTCAGTCCCCAAGCAGAAACTCTCAGCATAGAACTAGAAGGGATATTGACTCTTCCAGCAGCAAATCCACGAACTGTGCAGGGTCAGGGAAACACTCACCTCTCAGCTTGCAGGTGGTCCCTGCAGAATGAAGCTGCTGTTGGGAGGCAGGAACAGCTGGCACTACTACTGCTTAAACAGGTCTTTTGTTTTCTGGTTAAATAGAGTAGATGGAGGCCAGAGCTCTCCATACACCACATTTTATGAACAGTAAATTTAAAATTATTTGTGAATTAATGTGCTCCCTCCCACCCCCTCACACACTGTAAATACTTGCAGCTTTTGACTTATCTGTGTGAGAGATGAATTAAAGCTGGATAGTTTAATGCTAGAGGAAAATAAGCCAAGTGGAAGATGATAAAAGCAAAAAGGGAAGAACATAACATCAGCTTTGTTGATTAGAAGAAGAAAGGCAAGCCTCTGAAGAATAATTCTTCATGCAGTGAAAAGATGTCAGCTAGGGAGAGGTGGGTGCTGAGGTGCACGAAAAAAGCAGTGAAGTGTGTGCTCTATTCCTCCACCTTGCAGATGCAGCCCCCAACCCCACTGAAATTCTCTCCATCTGCTCATGGAGTCAGCCCAGTCCAGGAGGAGCAGGGTGGTGCAAATGCACTCAGAACCCCCCCTCCCGAGGAAGTGCCTGATGCCTCATCTGCTACACCAACTCAAGCTGGAATTAGGTGTCTGCATTTAATAACTAACTTTTGGAGAAAAGAGCAAATAGGTTATGCTTCTCTCACTTCAAACTCACTGAATATCCAACTCAATATAAAAAAAGAAACAGTATATATACACATGTATCCGTGAGCAGTTGTTACTAACATAAAGTTTTAGCTGTGGGGACAAGTGAAGACCTAGCTTTATTTCTGGAGCAGAACAAAGACTGTGTTAGGAGTCAGGTTAGGGGCAGCTAACCCCTGTGCATAACAAAAGGAAGGACTGGGGGAAGGAAAGGAAGAAGGTAGACTCTGGGGGATGAATCAACACAACAGCCATTTATAAAACTATTGTAAGGAAATGGAAAAGTTAATATGGAAAATGCTTAATGTCACTTAGATAATACATGATCAAGTGAGAGGCTCTTGCTTCTGAGCAAGTCCATGAATGATAAAAGCCCTAGAAGCACATGTAGTCAAAATTAACGTGAATAAAAAGTATATGAGGAATAATTCTTTGGAAAACCTTTCATTCCCATCCCATTCAATAGTTGTTGGTAGTTTTAATATCACATAATCAACAGAAAACCACACAAAATTACAACTTCATCACTAGGGTGTGTCTAATGATCAACTGAAAACAGTAATCTGAGCTATCTCAAGCAATGCCACAAGCCTGTTATTGATTTTTTTTGTTTTTATTTTACTTTTTAAGACTGCTACATTCCTCACTTGCCTAGAAAAGTAACTTCTTCAGTGTACTGGCAGCAAATTCAGAGAGCCAGAGGATTTTCTTTTTTCTTTTAGTAGGGCCTGGAACCGATATAAAATAAAATGCGACTTTTAAATGAGTGAAAACATACTATGCTGGAGAAACGGAAAGCAATAAACTTTAGCTTCTATTGCAATTACTACTGCAGACTATAGGCATAAAAACTGTCTATTATTTGTTTCATGGAACCAAAATGCACCTAGGAACATTATTGCTAAATATAATAGAACCTTGATACGAATTTTGTCCACAGACTTTTTGATTCAAACAGAATCTCTACAACTTTTATCATATATCATAGATTTAATCTTCTCTGCTATAATAAAGAGACTCATGGTTTATAACTGCAATTCTCTAACAGAGTAAAGCCCATTAATCAAAATGGTATTTTGATGGGCTGTGCAAACAAACAGAAATACAGCTATGCTTAGTACGGCTATGGTGCATGAAAACCTGCTCCCAGAACAGCTGGAAAGAAGCATTATTCATTTACAGTTTATAATCACATTCAGCATCTAGAATGGAAATCTGATGTTTGTTAATTGCTTTGACTATCTTACTTCATTTTTCAAAACCCTGTAACACAGAGCTAAAATTATTGGCACCATTTCACATCTATAGCATTCTTTCAACATGAAATTTTTATTACCACTTGCTTTGTACAGGAAAGCATACCTCAGAAAAAGGGTATAAGGATGTCTTTAAAGTATGTTCAGTAACAAGTTTTATTCTTATTTTCTGAAAGTAAAAAGGCAAACCCTATGGGTAAAATTGACCCTATTTCTCATGCATAAAAACTGACAGGCAAGAAAAGCAGTATGGTTCCTCTACATAAGAAGGGAGGATTAGTCTCCCAGGACACCTGCAGATCAACATGTACAATGATTTTGGGGTAAACTCAGGTCTGGATCACCAGATCTCAACAGGGATGTTGCAAGGATAAATCCATTTATGTGTCTGATGTCTCAGTTGTAAACATGAGAAACTCTAATTACCTTAGGAGGTAAATTGCAGGAGCCTGACTCCTGGTGTGAGTAACTAGGGCACTGGCTTCTGTTAACCAAGCAGTCAAACTTAACATCTCCAAAGGAAAAACTTGAGTTCTAAATCCTTTCAAGAATATAAATATTATGTATGGAAACCAAGCAATGTTTATTTTAACATATACAGACAATAGATGATTTGCTTCACAGAAATTAGACCTGATTTCCATCATTTGTGTTTCTAACTGTACAGAATTATTTTACTTTACTCATTGTTCTTCTTACTAGAAATTATTACAGAAAGTATTGATCATACTCAATTAATATTTTTTAGGAAAAAATTGATAAATATACTTGCTTTAAATTAATCTGAACAGAAAAAAAATTATACATCATAGTTCTATTAGTAAAGAACTTCACTCTCCTGTTAAAATGATGTTGCTTTTTTCTTTCCCCTATCACTTTCAATAATACCGAAGTAAGGCTTAAAATAGCTAATTCCTAGATTAACTATTAATATCTTTCTTTGTTTCAAAATAAAATACGTGCTGCATAGTATCTTCTGATCATTTAAGCAAGGCAAAAGACTGTCATCAGGGGCTATATTTTAGTGTCTTACTTCATTCCTAGTTCCAATTCCTTTGAAAAACTGGCAAATGAGCGCTAGTAAGCTACAACTTAAACTAAACTGTTTGGATCTTCTGTTTTAAAGAATTCAGTGTCTGTTTGCACTTCACTTCTACCAGCTGAAATACCTAACAGCAAACATGTCTTTCTTCACCATCCTCTATGGTGAAGACTAAGCCAGATCAATGATTTGTCTACTCCAAAGGACAACGAGCAAATAACAAAAGTAAGGACACTGCAGAACTGTTAGCCAGCAGTTCTCCTTGCCTTCCTGCTTCTAATATTCTTAAAGAAATACATGTTCTTTTGTCTTTGTGTTAATGCCCTCTTCATTTCCACTTGTCTGCTAAAAGTCATGACTTCTTCTTCTGTGACTTTTACTTAGAATGAGCTAACCATTCTGTATCAATTTGGACTGATTTGAAAATAACCTCTACCACTTAAATGGTGATGAAATTACAGCTACAGAACCTGTCCTACTGTGTCATTTTAGCCTCTACTGTAAAGTTAACCAGGGCTTGTCAGCATGACAAAGTATTAGCAAAACGTGAGTTTCAGGTTCTGTAGCCTATCTTTGCAGTTGGTTTTGAAAACAGGTTTAAGATGTAAAAACCAAAGTACTCTTATGCAGGCTTGTAACAATACTTAATAAATCAAGTCAGCAATGGAATTAAGTCATTTATATAGTAGCAGGGTAATAGGCTTAAAGTAATTTCTTATCTTCAGTATCTATTTCACAGAAACAAATACTTGTATCAACCCACACAGAAAGTCAAAATCCTATAAAAGAATACAAAGATGTCGCACTTCCTCCTACACATCTGATGATTTTTTATTCCATCCTGCAATGCATCTGCCTTGGACCATCTTATCTGATGCCTGAATTCCTGGTTCCCATCCCTAATAGTTATACTTGCTCAGAATCTACATCTTCTTACAGAACACTGAAAGCTTTTCTCCACTGACAAAAACTTTTCAGACGATTATTTTTGTCTTTGCTGGATTTCCTCAGTTTCCTGTCAGTGTGCTGTGGGCCATGGCTATCTGGCATCTCTTGACAGTCCTCACTAAATGAAACATTGCAATTACCATCAGTAAAAAGGAGATCAGAATCAGAATCCATTTTCATACAACAATCTATTTATTTTTTCAATTAAAGTATTTCTAAAACAGATTAATGCTTTCTATTTCCAAGAAGCAAACTTGAAAAGAAAGAAGCAGTAACTCAAGATGGCTGTACTTCTATTTTTTTCTTGATATACCATGATATTATCTGAAACAGATATGAATAATCTTCATAACAAAATATGCTTTTTCACAGTTTTAGTATTCAAGTGTTCTCTCTCTTGACAATTCACAGCCCATCACATACTGGGCACCACATCTAATCTTCTGGTTTAGAAATGTATTAATCATGCAGCAGTGCAGATAGGTATTGCTTAAGGATCATTCGTGCCACGTTTTTAAAGTATATTTTGGAAAAACTAATTAAAATTGTACAAGAATAAATCTAAAATAAGAAGAGCAGGTGCAGCTATTTCTCAGTCAATTTCTGATCTGTTTTTCCTAAAGAACTTCTTGCTATAGCATCAACAGGAAGTTTCTGCTTCCTTCTGGAGACAAAGTGATCCAAGATGTAGTTGTATCTCCCTCTCAGAGACCAGAATTCTCTCCCTAAAGAAAGCAGTTTGGGGGCCTAGTCCCTCAAGCCTATCTCAATCCAGCAAACAACTTAAGCAGTGTCACTGATGGAGGTGATTTGAAATCCAAAATGTGAGATGATGGGACTGGTAGGTGTTTAAAGATGCATACAAGCTTAAGTGCTTTAGTGGACTGAGGCGAGGTGGCTTATCACCTGTACAGCTTGAAGGGTCGATGTTTTGCTTGGAAAACTGTATTTACTTGCAGACATTTTTCAGACATATTATTGAATTATAAAATATTTGAATCACTTTGAAAAAAACACCAAACCCACTACATAATGTTGCAGTACCTGGACACACAAAAATATTTCATTCTATCACAGGGAGCCTTCTTTTGGAAAGTTCATGATGCATAGTGAAAATATGCAAAAGCCTTTACAATAATACATTTGCAGAAATGAGCCTACATTATGCAGACTAACACATTTCTCTCTCAGAGAACCTTTACACAAATACTATGCTTTTTTCTTATTGTCTCTAGGCAGCAGTGCAACACTTCTGCTCTACTTGACACTACTTCTTTAAACTATCTTAAATTTAAAACAATACACTCAATATTCTTTTCTTTGTGGCAACATATATCTCGTGTTATCATTCTTGCATCTCAATAGTAGATGAATGCGAGTTTAGTCAGCCTGTTGAGTAGTGGATATAAAACGTCATGAGTAAATTTTAACAAGTGCCAGAATAACTTTAATATCTTGGCAACCAAAGTGAGTTCAGGGTTACCTGAGAAAAACTGCTTGTCATTACTTGATGGTCTATAGTCTAAAGTGAACTATAAATAGTGAGAGAATCAGATTGTTAAATGCTTTGGATTTAAGGAGTCTGACCATATGAAACAGATTGATCTTATAAAAATACCTTTAACCAAATTCTTCTCATTTCAGTATATCATATTCTAAGCCTTTATAAAATGTAGGCCATACTCTGTGAAAGTATGAAGTCATGTATCTTCTGCAGACTTCAGTAAAGTCCTTCTGATTGTCAGTTGAAATAACTTTGGTCTTAAAATCCTTACTATTGAACAAGATTTTTGGATAAGACGTACCGTATCCAGCTGTAATCCTGTATATGGGGAAAAGTTTAATCATCATTTACTTTCTAGTCTTCATTTTATGAGAACTCAGACTTTAAATAAATATCATACAACTAAGTTCAGTAAATTGCATCCTCACCATTTGATACTGGAAAATTAGGACTGGAGTGGTTGGAACCTCCAAATCTATTGCTTCAAAACACCCACTTCCATAGCAGTCTTTTTGAGCTTAATAGCTTTTTGCAGTCTAGAGTAATCTTGCACTTCGTGTTATTAGCAACCTTCATGCAGGGAGATATTACTAAAACAATAAAAATGAATGCTAAAATCTCCTTCAGTACAGATACATTACAATATATGTGAGATAACATAGTGAAGTGGTATGTATATGTCAACACTATCAAACAATTCTAGCCCTACTGAAATAAATACAATCCTGCTGAAAAGCATTTTGTAAGGATGGCTTTTAAAGGAATTGTGTTGAAATTCAGACTGAATGAACAACACTGGGGTCAAGGACTGTTTAGCACCTATAGTTCTTGCTGCTTCAGACACAAAGGCAGAATAGCATCCATGAACAACACCTAAGTTGTAAAGGAGAGAAGTTAAAACCACAATAGTACAGCTAGATGGGAGGACAAAAGGCGAAACTACAGGGAAGTGCAGGAGAACTTTTCATAATATCAGAAGTTTAATAAGAAATGCATGACTAATAAATGTCCTGTGCTGGGGTGGGTGGTTTTTTTTTGGTTTGGTTTTTTTTTGTACATCATTAGCTAAGCATTAAATTGAATGGAACTGTGCCAGATTATACTAGCCTGGTATCTAGCTGCCCAATATCAACACAAAAACAACAGGAGAGTACCAGTTCAGACATGCCTTCCTTTAAAACTTAACCATTTCCCATGCCTGAGGCCAGGACCAATCAAACACATGACCTGTTAGTGAGCCTGAGTGTATTTCTGAATTATCATCATGCTGATGATGGCTTGTGGCACAAAGTATAATCCCAATCAGTCTAGTCAACGCCGAACACATCCATTTTTAAGAAAGATGAATCTGGACGTTTTCCCAGGTTATACATCTGCCTCTCTAATTCACACTTACACAGAATCTACAGACATTTTTCTATGACATATTTGTGTGTGAGCTCAGAGCAGCTTCCTAAAAAATACTAGTTAAAATTCTGACTGCATGTTGGATATTGTATACAGAACTATAATTTGGAACACCTTGATTCATCTGCATAAAATGTCACCTACAAATTGTTTAACTTAAGGCAGCTAGAAATTGATTTGATTTAGAGAGAAATACACAGAGAAACATTTTCTTCTTGACTTTATCTCTTTCTCATCTTGTTTTCCTTTTGTCACACTTCAGTTGTGAAGCCTCTTAACCTTTCCCTTCACCATGGAGATTTCTCTGCTTTATAAAAGCAAGAAAGCTCCTCCCCAGTGGAATTTTACTATATTTCAGAGGGTCTAAGGGCAACTATAAAGTGCTTGAGTCATTCATGCAACATTATTCATAGTCAGCCAGCTGGAATCTCAAAATCTAAAGCATCACTCCTTTTCTAGCACAAGGCATTTCCCCAGACATACGCAGAAGTCTTACTATATTGTATGAATCTACTTCATTGTTTGAGCCCCTTATGCACTAAGACCTAATGAAATATTAGGAACAATTTGGTTCCTAGTAGCCAGTTTCCACAGTTGTTTTGTGTGTGCACGTGTGTGTAGTTTTGTGAGTGTGGTGGTACAGAGCCACTTTTTAATGTTTCTGCCTAGCTAGTTTCTTAGTTTCTTTTTTACTGTGTTCTGAAAAATCGAACACCCATGTCTTACACATGAAAATAGCACACAAACCTGTTTAAGTAGATGAATAAGATCTTGATTCAATTACTTCTTAGTTATGTAAATGGTGAGACTGTAAACATATAATCAAAACCACATGACAGACCAATGTTCTGGGAAAAAACAAACAAACCCATAAATCCAAGGTCTCACATTACCACATCGGTGTCAAAAAAGGACAAGATATCTTGGTCAAGCATCTGGTATGGCCATTCCTGCATTCTTTGAAAATCCCAATGCAAGAACAGTGGAAAACCACCTAAGACAGGGAAGTACAGCTAGGGCAAAGTAGTAAATTATTGCAATACATCAAGACGCCACTCCAGCTTTAAGTACCAGCTGAATGCATTTTCTGAGGGATTTCTGTATTTAATAGAGACATACTACATCCTGAAATGACTCATTATTGTAGGTTTTTGGCCACACAAATACATTATACTTTTTTCTCCCATTAAAAGATTTTTCATGGTCTTCAAGTTATTAACATAATGGAGGGTACAGACTTAAAATTGGATGCTATGATTTTACAGCACTCTGTGTTGTTGGGTTCCAGCACTTCAAAAGAATTGATTTTTTTCTGAGTCTTCTGTTTAGCTGGAGGGCATACAGATATATTTTGCTAGCAAAAGGGTTAATAGATTTAACCTTTTGAAAAATGTACTTCTTTACATGCATCTAGTATGATGGATTGTTAACTACATGCACATTAGTAAACAGAGGTGGAAACCAAATTAATTGGAAGGTATAGAGTTTATTGTTTGTTCTCTGTTTGATAGATGGATCTCATTATTTTCCTTGGGTAGACAAAGCCATAACAGTTTCGAGAGAAAGGAGAAGTGGCAGCTCCAGGAAACTGCTTACAGATGGACACCCAGCAGGCTAAAAATATTACTTCTGTCCACCTCATCAATAAACTGGCTCCACGTAGAATGGCAATTATTCTTTTCCTGCTCATGTTGCCCTTTGTGAGGCCTGAGGACTGTTATTGGTAACACAGTATGGAGTGCAAAATATATACAGTACCTTAAACTCATTTACTATGGTAAATCCATACAGAGTAGCAATGATGACTTTTATGTCATTATTTAAAGTGGCAGTGTGCACTCGTCAATGTCCAAAAGAATTAAGTTGATCCTGTGTTTCGCTACTAGCTTATTAATGATTAATGATACACAGTTGTTATTGCCTGTTTTAGGCGCAGCACATACTACACAGAAATAAAAAGGGGAAAACCACTACTGCACTCTGTACTTTGTCATTAATAGATTAAAATGTCACAAGCAGCAGAATTTTTCTGATCTTTCTTTCACCCCAACACGCACAAGGACAGATCTTAGCTGTGACAGTACAACACCTGGAGAAGACAGTTTCCCTTAGGTGAAGGTAAGGGTACTTTAAATGTGCTTTGCCAGGGTGTCAGCAATGCTGTCACTCAGGCCTGACCATGAGGTAGAATGGGTGTCACACAAAGCAATAAGCCAAGGGACCCTGGAAACAAAAGCTGTCTGAGAAAGTGCCCACAAATGTGTTGTGTATGAACTGCTAACATGCACAAATGGTTTATTTGACTTATACAGTCCCTCTGCTTTTTCACCCCACTACACATTCTAAATGCAAAGCAAACAACCCTTATTATGAAGTACTATCAATTTTCTCTGTAAGAATCCAAATGGATCTGCTGACTACACAGCTGAACTTCAAATGAGAGAGGCTATGTAAGGTTGGAATATTTAAATGTAAATTTCTATGTGGCACCTATACCTGTAAATCGAGAAATACTAAGGCCATGTTTATTTAATACACCATACTCACACAAAAGAAAATAATTAAGGTTTGGAAATGTTCTAATAGTTGCACATGCTTGAGTATAGGCAATTTCTGCCCATAGAGTAGGCTCAATGGAAACTTGACCTTACTCATCCTAAAAGACCTTTTTCAAAAAGCAAGCTATGTGTTACAAGAAATGTTAATTTCATCCATAACATAACTATTAGTTCATTAGGTCCAAGGTGACCTGCACTTCTGAATGAAGAAAGTAAAGATCATTAGAAAAATTGGAAATTATTCCAATGCAGAGTGTAAGACAGATGTGGACATCAACAGTCAGAAACCACTGAAGGCATTGTAAGTTTTGGCATTGACTTAATTACAGTCAACTCTTAGCTCAGTGTTTCAGAGAATCATTCCCTACAGGCACAGTTACACCTGTATTGCTGGTATTGCTGCTATTGACATCTACCCCTTACAAAAGTTCTTTCAATACAGCAGTTTATAGAAATTGGCCAGTCTAATTAAATATTCTTTATGTCAGATATTAAAATCTCTTAAAGTACCTGGTTCTTATTCCGCATCACAGCAGCCAAGTTACTTTATACATTATGCAGACCTCTGCACACAGTCAGGGGTCCTCCACTTTCCTAAATTACTCATACTTAAAATTGTTTAACTGTGTTAACACCTGAGAAGCCCACCTCAGCAGCTGTTCCATACATGCATACAATCCTCCATTATCACATCAATTCGAGTGTAGAATTAACTTGTAAAAGATCTTTAAAGAATGTTTTGTTGTTCTTTGTCACTTAAATGTTATGAATGTACAGAGTGAAGACTGAGAGCAGTTATGTTTATGGGACAGTCAAGGCAATACCACTTAAAATTATCTGCTCAGAAAGTGAGGACAGAATAGTAGATATTTGTTATACATTTAGTATACTTTATGTAATGGCCCAGAAGTCATTGTTGTATTTCTATTTAGTCACTAGACCCAATGCATTAGTAAAAAGTAAAACCTGTAGTTCTACTACATATCCATGTGGAAATAAATTCTCCATGTTTCCACAAATCATAAATCTAAACAGATTTATCCCTTCTGAACATGATTCAAACGAGAAAAAAACCCCAAACATCTTCAATGCTTTTGACTTTTTTTTTGTTTATTTTCCTTTGTTTATTTTCTCCTTCTGATGAATTAATATATAATAAATATTAAAGAAAATGCTAATAAATATTTTAAAATAATCTCATGTACTCAGAAGAGGCACCTCCCATAAAGGACCACTTTACATTCTCTTTTCCTAGACCCAAACAGATTTACTGGTACACAAAGGACAAAAATCATTGCCTTCATTACGGTTTCCTGAGAATTAGTAAATTCACAAATACTCCATTCCGCACAAGCATTAAAGAGATATAAACGAAAAAAATTCCACAACCTCCACTAAAACACCTTCAAGCATGCATGTTTCCTTGCTTTTTACTTGTTTTAGACTCAGAGATATGCAGGATCTGGAAATTAAAGCTGCTGCTTCACTCCTTATTCAAATTTTAGAGTTGGTCTTATTTAATTCCAAAAGTATTTTTAAAAGCTCAGGATGATATTAAATCCACACTAAAGTCAGATGTCTAATTTGAATTGAAGAATCATAAGAGAACAATTTAGTGAAAAATGAGAGTTTTGTGTTTATTTGTGGTTTTGTTGTGGTGGTTTTGTTTATTTTTGTGGGATTTGTTAAGGAGACACAGACTGTCTGAGAGCTATCATCTATTTTCCTTTACTAATAGGCAGGCTACCATTAAACAAAAAAGCAAAACAGGGGTAAGATCAGTTAAATCTAATGTTACTGGAAAATTTACTAGCCCTCTATAACATATACAAGATAAATTTGAGTCTCTAACTTGTAGCACTACTGTTACATCACTAGCTTCACCTTGCAGTAATTCACACTACTGTGGTTCAGTAATGGATTATTTTACCAAAATATTGTTTCATTGAGATCTCATAGTCCTGCTTTAGCAGGAGAACAGGGCAAGTAGAATCTTAAGGGTTTGTACTCTGCATAAATGAAACAACGTACTGCTTTAAACTGAATACTTCTAGTGTTCATTTACTTATGCTCTGCTAGGTTTCATTACACTACTTATCTCGAGTAAAATCAGGTTACTGGGGTTAGCATTCTTACGGCTATCTACATACGGCTCTCCTCTGAAAGGCATGGCTGTCCTCTGGGAAGTGATCCTGACCGTTTACTCTGTGCTGCTGAAGCTGCACCTTGAATACTGTGCTCAGTTTTGAGCTTCTCACTATAAGAAGGACATCAAGTTGCTGGACTGTGTCCAGAGAAGGGCAATGAAGTCGTTAAAGGGTCTGGAGAATAAGTCTTATGAGAAGCAGCTGGGGAAACTGAGGATTTTAGTGAGGGGAAAAAGAAACTGAGGGGAGACCTTGTCACTCTCTACAACTACCTGAAAGGAAGTTGTAGTAAGGTGGGTGCTGGTCTATTCTCTCAAGTGACTAGCAATTGGACAAGATGACATGGCTTCAAGTTGTGTCAGAGTTCGTCTAGAGTATATATTAAGAAAAAATTGTTTGCTGAATGAGTGGTAAAGCACTGCAAAAGCTGCTGAGGGAAGTAGCTAAATCACTGTCCCTGGAGGATTTAAAAAAATGCATAGACATAACATAAAGGGACATAATTTAGGAGGCACGGTAATGTTGAGCTGATGGTTGGTCTTTATGATCTTAGAGGTCTTTTCTAGCCTTCCAGGTCTTTTCTATGAGTCTATGCTACTATGACCCACAGCAGATTAATTTCTTTTGCTCTCTATTGTCAATGTGCTAGTGAATGTCTTTGTTTAGTTTTATTCACTTTCACAGCAGCTTCCATTATTCATTCAAGCCTTAAAAAGCAAGTAATTTACCTATGAGCGAAGACTTTCCCAGCAAGTTTATAAGCATGCATATAAATTAGAATTATTATTTTGACTGTGCTATAAAGTTTCCTTAGAATTCTTTATTCACTTGTAAAATTATACTGTAATGAAAATCTATTAACATTACAGCACTTTCCAAACTACAAAAGTAACATTTCTAGTGTACCTAAATATAAGGGCAAGGGGGAAAGGAGTATACACCTTTCAGTATTGCTAAGTAAGACAGATAATTTGTCAGTGGCCAAAATGTGCTTAAAGAAAAGAACAAATTTCTTAAATAGAAGAATCACTTCATAAATTTATCTGTTAGGAAGTAACTCATGATCTCCACTTGTAGGTCTTCCCTCATAAATAAAACAGACACCAACTCCAAAGTGAAACAGCGAGTTGCTATACCTTAAAAGATTAAACCTTCTATTTATACTACAAATACATTAATAGATGATGCTCAATTATTTTGTAATGTAATTAAGAAAAAAACATATAATCTTTAAAAAGAAAATCTGACGTCTAACAAGCTATGGGGAAAGTGGAAAAAAGCCCTAAACTCATTCAAATTAGTTTTTTCTATTCTCATGTTCCCTTCACATCTCCCAGAAGCTCTTCCAACATACCATGACAAAATGGGTAGATGTAGGTGATTGTTGGAAGATTTTAATCTCTCTCCCTAGAAACAGGTATTTTCTCAGAAAAGCATGTTAATTACATTTTGTAAAAATGTTGCCTTACTATAAGACTTCACCTTTGGAGAACATTTTCAGTAGACAAGGAATAGCCAGAATTCAAAGTTTAAGCTTTTGTATTGAACATTTAGTTAGCAATACAAGCTAGATGCTGCTTCCAAAATGTAATACTGATGAAAGATATTTGTAGCTATTGAAATCCATTAAAGTGATCCTGTTACCTTGAATGAGATTTGGCTAAGACTCCAAGCTTTGCAAAAGAGTTCCGAGGAAATAATGAATTATTTGCACAAGTAAAAGGATTAAATATCTGAAGAAGCAGCAACAATGTTATTCCATGTCCTCTGTCTTTATCTGGGTACCTACAGAAATGAGAGCACTCACTGACGGGATTTTGTCATCTGTCGTATTAGCAATGAGATGGACAAGCAAAACATAAGCACACACCAGATATCTATGACAATGCTGACATGTTAATTCTATACACAACTTACAGACACGGGAACAGGGGCACCAGGCAGAAAGGGGAAGGATTTAGCTGTAGTAACCCTGATCTTGATTTAGTCCTTTTTGAAAACTGCATTATATCAATTCTGACTTTTTTAGAAGCGAGTTAAATGTAATTTAAAAAGAATAAGCTGAAACACTATAATCACTATCACCATGAAAGAACCACTTAGCCTCATTTTTAAGCCTCTGAACAAGACAAAGGTTACTAGGTTACCATCCCTGTTTTCTATCAGTAAAGAATTAAGCTCTTGTGCATGAGGTTTGCAGTGATTGTTCTGACAAGGGCAAACATGTATGATAAGAAAAAGTGGAAATTGATTCATTTCATAAGTGTTCAAACAGACACAACCCAAAGAATTAATTTTGTTTCCAATATTATTTAATCTTTCTGAGAAGCTTGCAACAAGCCATTAGCACTGTAGTATATTTCCCATGAGTCCATATCTCACCGCTAAGAACCACCATCATGAACTGGCTTTCTGTTGAACGGTGAAAGCCCATAGGCCAGTGCCTTCCCATTTAATATTTGTGGCCATGAAATCTGCCCCTAAACTCTAAAAGAGTATTTTCTTTTCGTATGGCAGAGGAAACAAATATATTAATTTATTCTGTTTTGTCATTATTTAACTAATTATGCATATAAGAAGCTTCCTAAAGGGGCATCTATAGAGAAAAAGGCAAATATAAAGGAATACCACATCCCACAGAGGTAGTCTCAGATGTCCTGAGGCTGTCCCTCTCAGATGCTAAAGAGGTTGGCTATACTTACTGGAGCCAAAATGAAAGCCAAGAGAAGCTTTTCTGAAGATGGCAAAACGTAAATATCAATGTCACACATTGAGGGACAGGAGGGAACATATTTGAATTTAAAAGCCAAAAGAACTGCTCATCAGCAGATGTTGTCACTTTCTGAAGGTTGTTGAGCTTATTTTTTTAAAAAAATGGAAGTATATGAAGTAGAAAAAGAAAGATAAAGAAAGATAGACTTCCACACTGTTATATAAGTAAGGAACAAGTCACTTTCACAGGCATCTATATTGAAAACCATCAGAGTACACCTTTATTCATGTATTTATCCTCAAACATAACAAAAAATCCCAATCACGACACAGATCCTGATCCCTTCAAATAAGTTTCAATATGAGTAGCAGTCATGCAGTGAGTGCCAAGGATCAAGCAGAATATGGATTGCAAACTGGGATGCCTACTAACTGCAAAAAGAGAGCTGCAAAAATACCAGTGTAACATGTTATTAATATAATGTAATATGTAATTTCAAAGGATTATAAAATGAAGAAACAGCCTTCTCAACTACACATATTCAAAATGAATGACCATTTTACCATAATGCCACTTCCCAGCATAAAACTGAAATAAGTGAATGTTGCCGGTTTGCTAATTAGTCATAAGAAAAAGATGTTAAACATGTCAAGTGTGAATACTTTACAGCACTAGGCAGACAAAATTAATTACTCTAGATGACATAAATACCTAATTATTGAATTTAATCTATAAATATGGAAATCATAACTCATAAAACCAGTAAAAGTCCTATTTCTCTCTTTTGCCAATGCAGTATGAAATAGAAATAAAAGCATTTTTAGTGGTTTTACATGCAGAAGAAAAGCTCTTGGGAGCCTTTTCTGCAGTAAGCACACACAGATCAAGGCACCAATGGTCCCTCTAATCGAAATATTTGCCAGACTCCATTGCTTTCCTTTGAAATATTCCAGCTGCTGATGACTCAGCTTTTGAGTTGT
The DNA here is from genome assembly GCA_013389865.1 of Piaya cayana. Classification (NCBI taxonomy): domain Eukaryota; kingdom Metazoa; phylum Chordata; class Aves; order Cuculiformes; family Coccyzidae; genus Piaya; species Piaya cayana. The sequence continues at coordinate 127,169 of WAAB01016913.1, read as the reverse complement.
GAACTAATAGCACCATTCCATTTTTCAGAAGTAGAAAATTTAACCAGCCCATCTAAGAAAGGCTGGTGGATTGTAAGCACTCATAACCACTTATTAAATGCCAGAAGAGAAAATATTCCTTTCTGCTGTTACCCATGTGACATCTTGATTTTTGTCACCCAAAATTTGCACTTAGTATTTGATCTTCCTGCAAAGCATTCTTGTGCTAATCACACCTTGGGCTTTTCACGCTGACCGTGTAAGACCTCCAATCATCAATTTGTACTTGATAGATTCTTTTCTTTGTTTTGCAATAAATGTCAAGACACAAATAAATGTGAAAATTCTTCCAGAAGCATCATCCAGCTGGGCCTAACAATGCATATAAAAAGGTGGGGGATTAAACTATTATTTAAAGATTTTCTTTATTTAAAGATTTTTTTCTATTACCAGCTACCCTTCAGTAGCATCACCAGAAACAACAAGCTACTTGCTAAGGGATACAAACCACCCTCAATGGGCAGTAAACCACTATCAAAAAGAAGTAGAAAATATTGTTCCTAACCAACCAAAACACCTAACCAACCAAAACCATCACAATGTTCAGAGAGACACATTTAGAAACATTAGTACTCAACACAAGAGCACTAATATTTGACCATTTTACAAGCGAATTTATTAATGACATTCAGTTCTCTTGATATCTCCAAAGTTCGTGATCATTAGTAGGTGTTTACTGCTTTTGAAAAATACCAGTTCCTATTAGTTACTGACTGACTTCTGCATTTCTGTCTTTTACATAGCCCACTCTTTTTATTAACCTGCCTTCTTTAGTAACAGACAGTGAGTATTAGAAATAAAAAATAAATGTTACCATTCAGACACTACTGGAGACAAGCTGAAGTATTGTATGATATTGTGGGAGTATTACAGCAGCAAGAAGAGGTGTTAGAGTAAAGGTGCAAGAAGGATGCAATTGAGTTGGGATTGGGGAACTACCCACTGTCTGAGCAGGTTATGGAGGAATTGGCTAGAAAAGGCAGTTTTAGAGACAAAAGACATTTCAGTTTTCTGCTGACATCAGGAGTGCAAATTGGGAAGGAAATGATAGCTTTTTCTTTTTTAAAATGGTTATTAAAGAAGAGTGAAAGGCTCTGTTTCTCCATAGCCTGTAGTCACTGAAAATAGTAACTCTATTGCAAGCTGAGTGAAAAGATTCCTCACTAGTTGCTGAGGAATACCTCTGCAGAGTATGGAAAATCTGAGGGTGTAGATGATCATGAAGATGTTAGTATATCATCAAAAGCTCATGATCTCATTGCTCTCATGTACATATATAGAATCACAGAACTGTAGAAAACCATAGAATGGTTTGGGTTGGAAAGAACCTTAAAGATCATCAAGTTCCAATAACCCCGTCATAGGCAGGAACATCTCCCACTAGGCCAGGATGCTTGAGGCCCCTTCCAACCTGGTCTTGAATGCTTCAAGGACGGGTTATTCATTATTTCCCTGGGAAACCTATCCGTGTCTCACTATCCTCATTGTGAAGAATTTCTTCCTAATGTCTAAATCTTCCTCCTTCTAGTTTTAGACATTCCCCCTCGTCCTATTGCTACATGCTTTTGTAAACAGTCCCTCCCATATCTCTCCAATTTAGAGAGAAGGATAGCGGGGGGTAGGAACACACACACTATGTCAAAGATTTTACAGAAGTCCAGATAGATTACATCCATTGCTTTTTCCATGTCCACTGATGTCATCACACCATCACAGAAAGCCATTAGGTGTTTCAGCTCCTTTCTTCTTTAATCCAGACTTTGTCACAGAGGTCCACCAGGGTTATAGGCTGTTATGAGCAGCATGTTCTATATTTCACTGATAGTATAACTTAGGAAAAAAAATATGCTTTAATAATCTGATCTTCATTTACCATAACAGTTCTCATTAAAATTTGCTAATAAATATATTTGCATTCTTCTGTGAGTCCCTGTTGTATGCAAGGCTCTCATGGCTTTCTCTAACTGTATTTGATATTAAAGAAGCTCTTCAGCTGTGAAAGCTTCAGTGCCTCCAGTTTAAGTGATCAGTATAGAGAATAACAAATGGAAGCTTTTGGCTAGATGGTAAGAGGGAAAACAATCAACCTACAGGGAAATAATACTTTGATACATTGTAGAAAAGGAAAAGAGATAATCACCTGCAAGCAGAAACTATGAGTAATTTCATCTACAGTTTCTTAGCTCAATATTTTCAAACTATCCATGAAATGCCAGCAGATCAGCATTCTCACTTCAATAATATATTCTAGGGCAAGAATGAGGCTTTGATAATTTGAATGCACTTTGATAGCACATGAAATGAATTTAGACCCAAAGAGCAAAATGACTGTATTTCTGAACCATATCCGAATGGCAGAGAGAAGGAGGAGATAAAAATTGAAAACTTTTTTCCCCTTCAGAAGTCAGTCTTTGTAATGCTTTCATTAGTAGTTAAACCCCCACTACTTTGAAACAAAGAAGTAATGGATTTGATGATGCTGAATATTATGGGGTATGGTTTTGCTTCCCCATTTTACTAACAAGAAATGTAAAGGGTTTCTTTTACTTCTGCTACACTTGTAAAAGAACCAAATGAAAATACAGACAAGAGAAGCTGAATATTATTTTTTATCTTGCAAACCCAGGTAAAAGGAAACTTGTTCCAACATTTAAGCAAGAAAAGAGAAGTAGTACCTTTTCTATGTTTCCCTAGGAGGGAATATTCTGGTAGCCTGAGCAAGAAAACAATATCAGCTCTTGTGAAAGTGCACAGTATAACTTTATTTGTAACATAAAAAACAAATCAGCTGAAACAAGATCCAGTGATTTATGTATCAATGCATACCAAAGAAAATTTCTGTCATGCAAACCACTAGATTGCTATCCAGAGAATTTCATTCAAGCCTCCTAACCAGCAGGGAAATTCTTCAGGACCAGGGAGTCAGATTGAGAAATGGTTTATTTTCTTGCCCTAATACAAGCTATAATTTTACCTACACTTTGTCAGTTCATCTGCCCAGATACAGATTTAAACACTTAAGGTATCTGAGTCAATTGTCCAAATTCCACTTATAGTTAATAGAAGGAAATGTGCATTTCCATGAAGTCAGCTCACTTGTACCAAAGGCAAGTATTTATGTTGTTCTATGGAGCAGACTGCTTCCTCAAAGTGCTTGTTTCACAGAATCACAGAATCACCGGGTTGGAAGAGACCCATCAGATCATCGAGTCCAACCATTCCCAACAAACACTAAACCATGTCCCTCAGGACCTCGTCCACTCAGGCCTTGAACACCTCCAGGGAAGGTGAATCAACCACCTCCCTGGGCAGCATATTCCAATGCCTAATGACCCTTTCC
>WAAB01016913.1:97921-123565 GCA_013389865.1 Piaya cayana | reverse complement strand
CAGACTTCTCCTAGTCTGTAGCTCTGCATAGGGTTGTTGTGCCCCAAGTGCAGGACCCGGCATTTCGCCTTGTTAAACCTCATGCTATTGGACTCAGCCCAGCGGTCCAGCCTGTTCAGATCCCTTTGCAGAGCCTCCCTACCTTCCAGTAGATCGACAGTTCCACCCAGTTTAGTGTCATCTGCAAACTTGCTACGGGTGCACTCAATGCCTTCATCCAGGTCATTGATGAAGACATTGAACAGGGCTGGACCCAGCACTGAGCCCTGGGGAACCCCACTTGTCACTGGCCTCCAGCTGGATTTAACACCATTTACCACCACTCTCTGGGCCCGGCCAGCCAACCAGTTTTCCACCCAGGAGAGTGTGTGCCTGTCCTTTTCACTCCACTAAGTGTAAAGTGGGTCTAGACAACTAGCCAACTCAAACAAAATGAGTTTTAACGTGTTTTTAAGGCAGCATTCAGACCTAGAAATACAGCAGAATTATGCTGATGGCAAGTTATGCCATTTTAAGCACTGTAAAGGGACAGGAGCCTGTAAAGGGGGGAGGAAAAAGAAATTACTTGAAATAGTCAAACCACTAATAATACCTTGTTTTCTTGATTGCACATTAGAGTGGTAAGGAGCAGCACTACATACTATCCCTAGATATTTTCATCTATCCAGCCTGAGAATATCAGGTAGGTGTAACATTTCATAAAAGGATAAGGAAGAGAAAAATTACTTTGATAGTTATACAATGATGACAATCCAGGAAGAGCTGGCTTCAGATATCATGGGACTGCTCTATCACAGCAACATGTTTTAATTTGAAATCCTGGAGACAGCTAATACTGTAAAACCTTATCATTGATATTTTGCTGGTCAAAGATTATTGTATGTCTTTTGATTTCAGGCTTTCAATCAATTATTATTCTTGTAGATTTTCTTAGGAAATCTGAACCACTCAGACTTGAGGATTTTATCTGTCTCCTCAGTAAATTTTCATTGGCATGATTGCTTATGATTGCTCCTATTTAGCACAAAAATTTCAAAAGATCCATTGCGGAATAATAGGTCATTTAATATTTGATGATTACTGACTAAGGACACTGATGGTTACATACTGCCCATACTGGAAGTGTCTAAGCAGAAGCAAAATGTACCCCAGTACGTGGGTGCCCTTACTCCCCTGATTCAGTAACTGACAACCTTTTGTTTATTTTTGCTGACTAGTGCTTCCATACATGCTAAGATCTAGCAAACAGACAGATGAAGAGGGACCAATTCCTTTAGCAGACAAAGTTTTGGAATGAAGAGATCTGTGCTGTAACAGTTGCTTCTCCTGCCCTCCTAGCAGGATGCTTTCCAAATGAGGAAAAGCTCAGGAGAAGAGGTAAGTTCTACTGACTAGCAATCAATTCCAATGATCTTGTCACACAGAATTTTGAGAGTTTCAGAGCCATAGATTCCATTTTAGAAGCTAATTTAAAGTTGCTTTGGAGTACTACTGAACTACTTGCAAGTTGCAAAGATATCAAGAAATAATCATACATGGTATTAAAGAATGGTTAGAGCAGGAAAAAGGTGAGGGAGGGAGAGAATGATGAAACCCCAAGGAGCTTCTCAATCAAAACAGAAACCTGTATGTAAATACTCTATACTAAAACACACATTGTCTAAGTTGTTCGTATTGAATGAAAAGCATTAACTGTGTTTTCCATTTCAGCAACAATTTGCAAATCCAGTTCAGCTAATGACCACCAAAAATAAGTAAAATGGTTTTCATCTTTCAACAAACCTAAGCAGTTGGTTAAGTTATTCCCGTTTCCCTGACAACCAACATTCATGACCCAAGGAAATTCCCAACTGAGTTACTGATCAGGCAGTTAATAATTTAGATGTTTTTTGTTTGTGGGCTGGTGTTTGTCATTAATGATAGAGCTACCAAACAGCTCTTCATCTCTTTCATAAATGGGAAAAGTGTGAGGTAACACCACAGTCATTAAATTAGCCAAACCTCTTCAGGTGCCTTTGCCGGAAACCATAGTAAAAACAAAGAATGAGCCCTGCTTTCATGAAAATTACCCCTTGAATACACCTAGAGTAATCATTAGTTGCTCTATCCTTTAAGTGCTGTTTTATTTTTTAACTAGTATGTGAAAATTCTTACTACAGAGGTATCAGCTAATTGCCATTGTTACTGGGCATTTTCCAACAAATAAATGGCACTTCAGTGACACAGAACTTACTAAAAGCAGCATAATGCTTCACTTTTTTTGTGTAGTTTTTTTTGAACAGAGCAAATGAAACAATGCAAAGGTAGACAGTGCTCCTAAACAAAGCCGTGAACAAGGAAGGCACTATACATGAGACTCTTCAAGGAAACATTTCCTAGTTATTTTCCTTCCCTTTGCTAACATTTCTGGGTAAAGAGGAGATATTTACCACAGTGATGCATATTCCTGTATAACCAAACCCAAATACCAGTGCAGCTGTGTGTGGGAGTCAAGGCTATGCAATAGCAGAAATAAAGATGTCTTTGGCTCATGAAAAAAAAAAAAAACCCTACCAAATAGGACTGAATGTGTTTCACCACAATATGAATAAGTGGAAATTTCCTGGGTGCTGTTTGAAGTATGCAGCTTCTTCATAACAGAGTCCTTCATTAGCACTTTTTAAGCATCCCTTCTCATTTTCATTGCTTCACTGAAAGAAAATTATACTTCATCCTTACTTTATTTCTAACATTAATACAAGTGGATATTCATTCCCCTCCCCCTTTAAGATGATGATCTTCTGTAAGGAGAAAAATTATACTCCACCAAAAGCCTCATTTCTACAAGAAACACTTTCACAATTTCAATAAAATTAAGCTTGAAATTTTGAAGTAGCTATATTCTGGTACTATCAGGAAATTAAAATGGTGCAGAAGTACAAAGACCAGAAATGAAGTTCTCTGTGAAAGGTTTAAGGTTTCCTTAGGCTGAAGAAAAGCTAAAGGGAAAAAAAGGTTTAAAATGTGTGTGTGTGTGTACATGTTCACATTTTATTAACCATTTTTTCCCCCTCCAGTGCAGTACCTCAGTATATTCAGAAGCAATTACTGTCATTAAAAGTTTTTCTTTCATGCTTGCTGCAACAAATGCTGTCTTTGCAGACATCCTGTGCCTTAGTTTATTCACTTTGGCCATATTTATTCAAATACTTCTTGTGATTTTCACAAGATTTTGACCACATTATACACTGAAGTTAGAAAAGACATTGAAACTATGTCCACTAAAATCACTGAATAAAAAAAATAAAGTTCATACTTTAGACTGAGAACATTTTTTTTTTAAATTTGAATTGCAATAACAATTTCTGTCAGAGCAGTCATTCTCAGGAGTGATTTTGGAGCCTAAAAATAGGCATCCAGAAGTCTATACCACTAATCACACATCTTACCTACCTAGCCTCTTCTGGGTTCTTAGATACTATGCTGTATATTCTTGCCCTGTTTGGGCAGTGGGGTTGGTTATTTTTAGATAGACAGTGAGGTCTGCTGTGTGCTGTAAAGCTAAGGAGATGTTTCAAGAGTCATTGATCAGTCTAAGAAATGTGAAGAGGTGGCAAAATTGGTTTCAGTAATTTGCTACATTAGGAAAATAGGGGATTTATTCAGGAAGGCATAATACTGTGCTAGTGATGAATGGGAATCAGTCTGCATCACTGAACCAGAATACACAGCCCAAGTGGAAATGAAATGTTGAAGAACCTCAGGTGGTGTTGTACCATTAGGAGAAGAGTTAATGAGAAAAATCATGATATGGAGAAACATTAGGAAAAAATAAGTTGAAAAAATTATTAAAGAATGAGGTCTGGTTACAGTCTATCAAAAAACTGACTTTGAGCCTAAGGAAATGTACTTTATCTCCTAGGCAGGTAGCTCAGGATGAGCTCCTGAAGAAAACTGCTTAAGTGCTGATAGAATAGTTTAGGGGTATGTGAAAAGACAGAATAACCCCCTGAACAGCTTTAAGTTTTCTATATTGACAGGGAACTGTGAGATACAGTTTAATGACTCAGGATGGCACCATAAAAACCTACTTAGAAAAAAAATCCATTCAGTATAGTAATAAAATCAGATGAATTAATGGAGGAGTATAATTGTATAATAAAAATAGGACATTGTATAATAAAAATAGGACATGGGAACAATTCTTAGAGAGGCTTGGTTTTTTTGTTTTTGTTTTATTTTTTTAAGATGTTTACTAAAATAAATGTATGCTAAAGCCTGCTTAATATTTACTAAAGTTAAAAACTACAACAAAACAAACAATCCCCACCCTCAAATCAAAAAAACATTTAAAAGAACCCTAAGAGGCTTAAACAAGGAAATTAATTCAGAAATAAATAAAAAGCCTTTAAAAAAAAAATTTGTTCTTCTTAAAAAGCACAAAGATGCATTGGCTTGTATAGATCTTTCCTGAGTTTATTCATTGTAAGCCTGATCCAGCATACACTGGAACCACTGGGAATTGCAGTCTATTAGGATGTAACATGAGAAGTTATTTCTTACTTTGTCACAAAATCTAAGTATTTCAATACAGACTATTTAAAGTTTAACATGAGCACCATCTCTGATTCTACCTAGATTTTTGAATATGCTAATCCATGACAGTATCATTTCTGGATACTTTAAAAACATATTTCCATGTATAATCTGAAAAATATCAAGTTCATTATATTCAACAGTAGGAAGAAAGGAAAAAAATGGTCCAAGAATGTCTAAGGAACAGTGTGTTACCAATATCTTTTAAACTATTTTACTATTATTAGCATTGTAGCTGTGCATGTCCATCAGTTACTTACATGATGACTGCCAGCTCTACAAGATTGGCATTTATCTTATTTTCTTTCCTAAGCAATAGAAGTTATAGCAGTTCACTATTTTATTTGTACCCTACAATGTCCTTGTTGGATGCTGCCTTCATTCTGCCTTCTCTTTCAGATATCACCTGGCTGCCATGGTCTTCCTTCTATCACAAGCACCCGGCTGCCATCCTTGTCAAGCTGAGTCTTGCACTTCATAAAAGATTGTTCAGTTTTAAAAATACTACGAAAGTTTGCAGGTTAGCATTATTAAACAAACGAATGCTAAGGGAGCAAGCAAAGAAATCAAGTGGCTTGTTTTAGCTCCTAATTGTTACCACTGCCCATGCTCCTACAGACAGAGGTCAATGACAAGTGAAGCACTGCTGCATGTGATACTAAAAACCACTCAGTCCCAGTTTGCACCAAAGCTACCTACTTGCCAGATTAGCAAGGTAAGTCATTTGAATGACAGTCAAATACACATTGGAAGTACAGGTGCCTCTGAAAATGAGTGACCAACTAAGGACAAACAGTCACATTTTGTGTTTATATTTATAATATAGACATATTTCTATGCTTGCTCTCTCTCAGAACAAAAAGAAATAAAAGAGATAAGACTTCAGATGTGTCTGCTTCTTTCTTTTGCTCTTTTAAAACCTCATAACAAACATACTTGCCCTGTCTGTTGTTGAGTGAGTTTTAGTTTGGTTGGCAGGTTGGTTGTCCGCCACCACCCCCCCCATCCTTGTTGGGAGCATGGAGAAGAGGGGCTGTTTTTTCTGTTATGTTCTAACTCACTGGCGTAATTTTCTCCAGTTCATGCTTACATGCTTTTTACCAGTTGTTTGTGGGTTTTTTTATTTTCTTGTTTAGGTTCATTTGTTTAGTGTGAAAGAACCTTCAGCAAGGGTGGTAACCTGAGGACACAAAACAGTGCTTCCCCAAGAATGTATTAAAAAAATACAAACCTTGCTGGACTCAGAGCCATATCATAATGTGAATGTTTAGCACAACCTCCAGGAACAGTCAAAGGCTTGTTCTTGAAAATGGGCACAGAGATGGTTCACGTTTGTGGAAGACATTGCCAAAATCGTTAACATGTTATAGACTTGCACTGGAACAGTACGGTCCCTGGCTAACACTGTAACCATAGTACTATATGGAGAAGTAGAATTGACAAGAAAAAAAGTCTCTGCTATTTAATCCTATAATTTTATACCAGCAACATTTATTTTTATGATATCTGGAGAAAATTTAGAAAACTTATTTGCAAGGAAGGAAACAAAAAATAAAACTAACCCCCTTATTCTTACTCAAACCCAAAGCTAAATGACTACTTCAGATTGTTACTTGTCTTTTCAGTTTTCTGAAAATAAAAAAACTAAGAAAAGAAAAAATAAACACAGCTTTTAACACTACATAATTTCATTGTTTACATTATTTATTATCAAAATGTATTTACAATGAAAACACACTGTAACTTCTAAAATTGAATAGAATTTGAAGTCTGAACAGTGTTGACAGACTATTATAGGAAATTCTAAGGTAACTAAATCTATTTTGAACTAAAAATACTTTTCAAAATGTGTAGTAAATTGCTATGTTAAGGTTGGTAAATCAAGACTAGAATAAGAATGCCTTTTAGAAATAAGTGAATAATTCAGTTTTCTGTCTAAGTTTTGAGGATGTAATTGTTTGAAGACAGTGCATCAGATCTTTATAAGGAGATTAATTTAATCCATTCCCTTTACTTTTCTAGGGAATAATTTAAAATAGCATCAAACAACATGCATACAAAAAAAACCCAGCTGAAGTCAAAAAGGCTAACATGGATACGAGATGAATGAGATGTTAATAATAATGGTGCTGTCACACTAAATGATTTTACCGCTTACTAGAGACATGGCCTGTTAGGCTAGAATTACTTAGTAGCACAGTCTCTGCAAGCCAGTGGTATTTGCATTTGCCACTCAGCTACTGGAGGAAAAAGCAAGTCTTGTAATGAACTATGAAATCAACCAGTAAAACACTTGAGTTTATGAGACAGGCTGACTACCATCAAGGTGATATATCATACATGCAAGACGCTGTTCAGCCTACTATGGTACACTGAACTCAGTCTGCAAAACTACAGTTACCAGCCAGGAGATACTTACCAATAAAAGCTTTGTGAGGCAAATGAGGGTGTCTGAGGACAGCTTTAAAATGTTTTATTGCTCTCAACTTTACTGAAAGCACAGTGGGAGGCAGAGAGAGGGAAAGAGTTTGCATTACTCTTCTTTAGTGACTCCACACAAAATGTGGTTCCCAACATAAATCAGATTCTCCTTCTAGCTGCCAGCCTTTCCTGGCTGAGATATGTAGGAAGTCCAGCTGTGCTGTTTCTGACAGCAGCATCCATATTTCTGGGCTAATTGCAGTGACATGTAGGTTGACAGAGTGACTCAGGCCCTGAGTCCTGTACTGTAACCCAGTAAGTACTATGATATAGTGCTTATATCCAATATAGTCCATACGTGGGCATATTTTTCAAGCCTGCAGCAGGGTGTAAAAGGAGGTTAATACTGTACAGGCCACTTCACAAATGAGATAGGAGCAGAGACTGTCTTCTGGAATGAAGAATCAATATCAGCTACCAAGAGGGCAGAAGCAAGCCTGTTCTAGATGCTCTTTGCCACATGTCTACTCAGGATTTCTTAGGTTTTGTAGTAAGTACTTTTTACACTTCAGACTGAGTTGCTTGTGAACCAATCCCTCAGGACAAAATCTTCACTTTGCTAAAATTTACAAACAAATCTTCAGAATATTTCAATCACTTTGAAGTAAAACATCTCCGCACACATAACATGGTGATCCAGCTCATAAATTTTATAGACAAGTTCCTTAGACCACTAAGTTTATTTTCAAAGAGCCAGTGCAGAATAATTATTTAGCTATGCAATTTTATAACTATACTTTCCAGATATTGACACCATTCCTCATTTTTCCTTTTTGTGCCTGTTATTTAAAAATATAAAGAACAATAGCAAACATATCCTTAATGCTTTGGTCAGACATTCTTGTTATAGACTCAGATAAATCAATGATTATAATATACAAGAATTAAAGGTTATAAATATAAAACTTATTCTGGAATAAATGCAGTTGGGTCAATTGTACATTAATGCAACTGGCAATAAAATATATTCTGATAGTAGTGCACCAGCAAGACCTAATGAATGGATCAGACCACTTAGCTTTTTCCTCATACATGAATCCTATTAGATATTTTCCACTGTTTGCATTATATATTAACTTCTTCAGTCTTTACAAGCTCACAAACCATGTAAAACAAAGCACGAAAGACACATTGTCCTGGCCTAGTCATAGTAATGACAGGAATCACAATAGGTTATAAGGTAAAGGCAGATATGAGTTGATGAAAAATAACAAGAAACAGTAAAAAATGGACAAATAACAGAAACAGCCTTGAAAGGAAATCTCACTTTAAGTAACATACTTGTTTAAAAGTTAGCATGCTCCTAAGCATGTCAATGGGTTGGCAAGGGGTCTGGAGCACAAGCCTTGTTCAGTCTGGAGAAAAGGAGGTTGAGGGAAGACTCTAGCACTCTCTACAACTACCTGAAAGATGGTTGTAATGATGCGAGTTGCTCGTCTCTTCTCCCAGGTAACAAGCAATAGGATGACTGGAAATTGCTTCAAATTGTGCCAGGAGAGATTTAGGCTAGATATTAGGAAACATTACTTCACTGAAAGAGTTGTCAAGCACTGGAACAGGCTGCCAAGGGAAGTGGTTGAGTTGTCATCCCTGGAGGAATTTAAAAGACAGGTAGATGTGTTCCTGCGCATGGTTTAGTGGTGAAGTTGGCAGTGTTAGGTTTATGGTTGGACTCAATGATCCTAAAGGTTATTTCCAACCTAAAACATTCTGGGATTCTCAGTAGATAAGCTTATGAGAAATTGAGTGTTGCTATCATCAGGTGCTTCAGGGGAGTTTCAGCTTCCTGTTGAAGCTGTTACACTTTGCCCAAGACAATGAAAGAATAAACAACATTCTGGATAGACCATTTGGACATCTGCTTACTTTCAAAAGTCTCGGTGTGCATGTTACCAAAAAAAGGTCCCCATATAAAAAGATTTTTTTCCTAAGACATGGGGAAGTTTTCTAAAGCTATGCAAACACATATTGACAGAGGATATATCTATCACCATTACATGTTAGGTCTTGCAGTGTAGCTATATGGATTCAGTATTTGCTTTCAGTGACAGTGAGAACTCCTTTTAAACTGCAAAATTGAAACTCTCTGATTCCCGCTGCAATTAATTATTTTACAAGCTGGAAAAAAAGAGAAAATCTTAAAGCTTCAGCCCTCCATTGTTGTTATACTTTTTCAATGGATTAAGATTCTTACGTCCTTGATTAAAAAAATTTTCATGTGACATTATGGAAGTTCACTCAGCAGATAACATCCATTTCCAGCATTAGAACAAAGGGGTGAAAAAGATGAAGTGTACTTGTACTTTGAAATGTGGCTATAAAAATGATATCATTATGCTCAGTACTTACTGTATCTCAATGACCAAATGTGCTCAATTTACATATAAAAAATATTTTTTTGTCTAACTTTGAGCAAAGTAAACTGAAGAAGGGAGGCTGTTATGTAAATGTGAACTACACTCAGCAGTGGCACAATGGCATCAGAGCAGTCACTCTGGAAAAATGAGTATGCAAAACAAAATGGTTATTAATTTTGGAAAGTAATCACAAGCATATCTCAATATAATATGACCTGGTGTACAGATTGGCAGGATATTTTGCAACAATAGTATGTTTTTGTTCTCAGTTTCTTATGATAAGAAAACTGAACTCATGTTAAAGACTAGATATTGTTATGGAACAATTAATCAACTGCAATGACTGCCATTGCTTTAAAACATTCACAGCACTGGTATCCGTTGTGAATGAGATAGGCAAACAGACAAGTACCAAGATAAAGACTGGTAAACACCCAGAGAGAATGGAGATCCAACTTCTTGGAAGTAAATGGTGCCTGGAAGCTTGAGAGCAGTAAAAAAAAATGCTTGGAATGCAGCAAGAGGTGAAAGAACAGAGGTGACTATTGCTAAGTTTCGTTCAGTTTTAGATTTGTTTTGCTTAATGTTAGTTTGCTTCTTGTAAGTCTAGTAATTGGATTAATACAAAGTAGCGAGATGTTATGACCCAGAGAACTGCAAATTCTGCAGTTTGTTTTGGAAAAGCAAAAAAGAATCTATGAACATTGAGTAACTTATAATAGTGCCAAAAGCAATTGGATACTTAAAAAATCCTTTTCAATTACAATGTTGGGTTTATTTATTTAATGGCTATCACAGCTTTCAGACACCTGTTGTAAAAGTTACTATGAACAAAAACAACTACAAAAATAACCTGTTGGATGTACATCAGTGGGACCAAACCAAACATTTCTGTTGGATTGGCAGCCATGTACATCATCACAATTACATGATAAGGGACATATAATATCGACCATAATAATTCTTTCTTCCCTGCTAAATCCTGGCTCTACTAAATATTCTATTCAGTCTGGACAGTGCCAAGTAACCTAATATGTCTCAACTTGTAACACCACCAATGCAGCACTGGCTTTTGAAGGCTGTGGTTCAGTTTCTACAAATAAGATGCAGACATCCAACTCCAGAGAAGACAGGGCAGTCACTTGCCATGAAACATAATGGCCATTCAAAGACTGGCATGTTCAGTTCTAGAATGTCCTGGCAAGCAGAATTGCAAGTGAAACCTCCCAAGACAAGCTCTTAAAGAGGGTCTTAAGAACTGGGAATAACACAAGTGCCTTTAAAACCAAAAGTTAACATGAGCACAGTACTATGATTGAGAATTCCATCAAAAGTACTAAGATAACCACAATATTTAAGGTATGTCAACAAATTAAATAGTTTATGTAGTTCTTTTATGGTAGAAATCCAGTAGAAGTAATATAAAGAATTATATCAAGGGATGAAGAGCTTTCCTAACCTCAGGTACACAGTACACAAATTTTCAGGAGGAACAGCACTAGTCTCCCCTTTTTACAGATTGAATATGTGCCTGTTTTCACTTTATGCCTAAGTGATTACATCAGAATTGCAGAAAGCCTACAAAACCCAGAGTTTGTCAGGCAGTGTCACACTAGGAATACACCAGCTCACCTGCTGCTTAGGAGTCCTCCACAGTAGCTGAAGGACCTAGGATGTTCATCAGATTTGTACAAACTGATACTTTCTCTGTTGCACTGGCAAACCATCTGCCACATCAAACTATATTGCGTTCATTTTATCTCTTATCTGTGCAAAGGCAAATCGCAGATTGTGTAAGTACTCATATCTGGCTGTTGAGGAAATCCAGCATAGGTCCTTTGTAGAAAATAAATTGTGCAGAGTGGTATCCTAAAGACCTCTTCACTCCATGTAAAGTCAATAATTGCATTGCCTTTCACCCTTATTATCCCCTCTAAGAATAGCTTACAGTTAGACAGGGTCCAAAACTGGTGACAATTATGAGACCAGCATGCTCTTGATGCAAGCAGAAGACTCTCAGCTCCTCACTGGTTTATTATTGCCATCTGTCTCCTGATGCAACATCAAATTAGTTGGAGAATCTACAGGGCTGTGCTCCAATTTTGTTTAGCAGGAAAATACACACAACCCCCTTTCTCATGTTTGGTGATGGGACAGAGATTGCCTGTTTTAGTCACGTTCTAAAAAGCTAAAAATGACCATCTAAATTCAAAATTTCCCACATGTTTGAGAAGAGTATTACAAGAAAACACTGTTATTTCAATCACTAAAAACATACTTAAAAATCAGGTGGCAACTGTGGGAGATCTACAGAGAATTAATCTTTAATATACAATGCGTGACATGCTTGCTGTTACGTACCCTTTAGGATGGTACACTGCTTCTGCTCCACCTAGAACTGGGATGCACTATGCAAGAGTCTACAGTTACTCTAGTCAGACAGGGGATCCTGCTAACCCTTGGATCCAAGTCATACTTGTCACCCTCTATGAGACAGATCTTATTAATTAAGACTGGGCACAGCTCTGCCTTTACTGCTGGCATCATGAACCCTGTGTTCAAGTACCAGCATTTGGGTCTATATTTTGTGCTCTATTGGCAAAAGCAATAGCACAGGTCTTGCATTCCCACCTCCATTAGATCACAAGAAAAGAACAGCACCTAGTTTCTTCTGGAGTACACATGGCATTACTGTATCTGAGCATAAAAAAAGACAGAATGAAGTAAAGGGTTCAAGGACTGTATACATTTCTAGTCACAGAGAGCACATTTCTCTCAAATGAAGAACTTATTTCCTGAGAACAGAANAGAGAGAGAAAAGAGAGAAAAAAACCAACCAGAAAAACCTCGCCACAACAATGTATGGATTTCTTTTTCTTTCTTCCACAACTGTCAGAAAACTCCAAATAAAACCCCTGTCACTTTTGCTTTATTACCAACTTTAGAGCTCTCACTGGAGCTGCATATCTGGAGGACTTTGCTGGAAGCTCAGAATAAAATGGATGCATTTCAAAGCTAACTAGAGTCTATTTATAATCCAACTGAATGCATCTTCTCATCTGCAGTGGGCTTGTGAATTCGTATCCAGTATAAATCTGCAGGGGCTGTCAAGTTTTTCCAACAGAGATCCTTAACGTTATTCCTCTGTTCCCTCACAACTACTGTGCTTCTTGTAAAAACAAAACCCAAAGTAATAACAAAAGTTTCAACACTAGATGTCCAACTCATCATATCCCAACACACTTTATACTGCGGAAGTCTCCACATTTAGTCACATCTCCAAAACAGAAGATCCTGTTTGGAAAAGGAGCTTCAAACAGAGACTATTTATTGGTTTGAGTAAGATATTACTTTGTGAAGCTGGTATAGGGCTACATACTTGTTCATAGCTACTTTAAGAGCACCAAAGGCAATACAGAAAGTGACTTTCCACCTAAAATCCTTTTTACAGAGCCTGAATTAAACATCTAGGTATTTTCAGCTCTCAAGGTATTGAAAATCATGATTCACTTTTATTTCAACCCTCAGCTTGGAATACTTTGTTCTCCTTTTCATTTAACACCTGAGTAACCACTGAAATCTTTTCAGTGAACATACAGTTTTCCACATATTTTCAGGTTTCATTGAGTCAACATCTTTAAAGTCAGCATTGAATTTCCTAGAAAAGAAAACTGTTACTGGAAGAGGTCAAAAGCAATTTTATATTTTGTCTTTCAGACAAGTTTGATTTCTCCTTCTCTTTACATTCCAGTAAATAAAAACATTTTAAAAAACCCAACCAAACCAAACACAAACAGGCACTGTCCTCCCTCTGCTTTTCAAAGATACCAAGTTGAAGGCCTAAAAGCAAGAAATTTGTTTCCTACAAACCACTTAGCAGACTCCATTTTACTTTACCAGAGCAGAATTTCATATCTCTTGCCTTTATAAAAATAAGAACATTACTAAACTCAATGCTATGCATAGAGAACATCCTCACTTGTGAGGAATATTTCAGCATTAAGATTAACTTCATTTGGAAAATATTACTTTTAAGTAAAAATTTTTAATTGGGCAGTACAGACACTTTTGCTTCTTCCTGAATATTAGTTTCATTAGTTTCCAAAGATAATTCATCTCACCTGGAAGTTTTCTCACTTACAATCAAACCCAGGCCAAGATATTGAATTACACTTCACAGGCACAGATAAAAGGACAATAAACAAACTAGCAAGCTTTTATCTCCTAAATAAGCATAAAAGAAATGCAGAAATAGTATTATTTTGTTAATGAATTAACACAACCATTAGGAAAAGGTTACCACTTTGGATTGTGTGTCTTCAAACTTTGTGGCTGCTCCAATTTTTTTCATGGATTTAAACTGGATTTTAGATCTGCAACTGTTATTCAACTATGAATGACTCAGACTAATAGCTAGCAATTGCTATGAACATTCCAACCTCCTGTTAGATAAAGGTTAGGTTTCCACTGCTTTAAAGTCTTGTTCCAGTTGTGATGTCTAAGAGAAAAAAAGAATATATATAGAAAAGAGATCCACCATCATCTTCACCTTTTCTTTTGGTTTATGTTAGTAACTCCACTGAGGTGACAAGACCTGTGATGTCTGGCACTAACAGTGAAGACAGTTAAATATATACATACAAAACCTTCAACACCTGTGTTTTCTTTCTTGAGGGAACCAAACTCTGTACAGACTTCCCTAGAGATGCAGAATCAGATGACAGGTATAAGCTAATTTATAGAAGAACTTAAAATAAAAATTTCATCTTATGTGAAGCATCAGTATTAAATGCCACCATAGAAGCTGTAGTTTTGATGGTGTAGTTATTAAACCTATTTAAATAATAGGTGTGAAAACATTAATGTTACTTACATCTCAGAAACTGAAATGCTTTTAAGTCTTAAAAGTGACTAAACCCTCAGTGTTCAGCAATAAAACATAAAAGAAAAATCATATCATGCAGAATTTATTTTACAATGTGATGTAAATATACACCCCAAATTTAGACTCCTTTTTTCTTGTAAAGAAAAAAAAATATTAAAAGCAAAGCTGTTAAGCATTTTTCTAATAATTGCTTTCAGAGACCACACATGAAAACAGACTTCTCTACTCCTCTGTCTTTACTCCATCATACTCAAAACACAGACAGTGATAAAAGCTATAAAAATAGAAGAAGCCTGTTCAGAGAAATAGTTAAAATTATTCTTAAATTATAAGGTAGTCAGATGTCATGCTTTATAGACTGGCATAGAAATACCACACACTTTAGGTTTCACCTAAAGAGTCAAGAGAAATTACCGCTGAGATGGCCATAGGCTGTATTTTATTTCACAGTTTGCTTGAAATAGTTTAGATAATTACTTTTAATCTCAGGAAATTATCTGACTATCAATATATGCATTAAGTCACATTCATTATACGCTAGCATTCTTTATACACTGGAGATTTTGTTTCTGTACCCTGACTACTCAGTATGTAGCAAGTAGGACTTCTATCCCTCCAAATACAACAGTGTGAAGGGGGAACATTTGGAGTGATGGAGTATTTGTCTTTCCTAGTAACTGTTACACATGATGGAGCCCTACTTTTCTGGAGATGGCTGAACACCTGCCTCCTGTTGGGCAGCACTGAATGAATTCATTTTTTTCCTTTGTCTATATGTGCAGCTTTTGCTTTACCTATTTATCACTTTACCTCAACCCACAATTTTTCTCACTTTTACCCTTCAGTTTCTCTTCCCCCACCCTGTTGTAGAGAAGTAAGTGAATGGCTATGTGATGCTCAGTTACCAGCTGGGGTTTAACCATGACACTAAACGTTCTCTTTCTCCTATTTGTATCAGTCAAATAGGCAATCTAGAGAGATTTGATTCAATAGGCTAAGCTTACTCTTTGTGACTATCACTCTGAAATTCTCCAGCACAACCTTTCCTGATCTTTGTATTACAATGGATTATTCTCTTATATTTTATTTTTAATCAGAATAAGTAATAAGCATCCTGTTAGGTCAATTTTCAATGGATCTGGTTCTTTCTTATATTTCTTCCAAAGAATTAGTGCAATTGTTATCCCTGCAAGTGCAAAGTCTATTAATACTTTGCATAGCAGAATGAAGTGATAAGCTTTGACAGCTAAGCACAGTTTGACCTTTCCCATAAACCATTGTTTGATTCTAAGTAGTCTCTTCGCCTATCTTCTCCTTCCACATTTTTCCTTTGAAAAGGTATCATTAGTTTCTGGAATCCTGTGCACATTTTTATGGCTGGTGTATTTATACCAGACAGACCCTTGGTTAGTCTTAGTATATCTTCTCTAGTCACTATGACCTGAGGTTTCATGGCTTTCTGACTCACACTGATTCACTACAAAAAACCAAATGCATACATAACCTAGGATCTCATGATTCTGTCCATACATACATCTTCTACTAATTAAACAGGTCAACTCATAAGAAGAAAGAATCTAACAGATTGAAATTTGTACCATATAAAAAACCCATGTAAGTTATGCATGGATATGAATGAATCACATACCAACTTCAAAACCACTGGTAAAGTAGGCTTGTATGCAACATTTTATGGAAACTCTTTGCTTGAAGCTTGTAAATCAGGTTAGGAGCTATGCTACACACTATCTGTTGTTAGTATATACATGCTCTCCCATAAACTTGCCTATTACAAAGTAGTCCCTTTACTGGGAGCTTTGAAAACAAGCAGAAGAGGTGTTCTTCCAATGGTCTTGACTGTTCAAGAACACTTCAACATAGTAACTAAAAGGCAGTTACAGCTCATGCAGATACGCTAACTATTATCCTGCCAAGCAGATGCTAACAATGGTGAAACAACAGCAATTAAGAGGGCTATCTTGGGCCAGCCATCAGGTTTAATCAAGATCTTCAGTAAGGACTGTAATAGATGACTAAACTTGCTGCATTATTATTACTATCCTACCTAAGCCTATGAAGAAGGCTGAAACACAGATGTGTTTTAGCAGAAGGGATGTGAAAGAACATAATTAATGCTACACAGAGCCATGTATTTTAAACTAACACCTTGAAACTATCTTCCAGCTCTATATGCTTTCTTGAAGATATAGTCTTTACTGACAAATGACTCGGTAATTAAATAAAAATTCTCATTGATTCTAAAGAACTGAGCAATATGAGTCCCCTATCTATTATAAACCTTTGTAAGATTAAGTAGGAGCTTCCTGCTTTTAAAAGATCAGGTTAATATGGTACGTTTGATTCCAACTTTCTTTCAGCTTAGTTGAAGGGAGGGGCAATAAAGCTTTCCAAGAGACTTCCCCCATTACCTACTTTGTAAAAAAGAAGTGCTGTCATATTCAGATAAGAGGAGCGGAAAAAAGAGTCATTACAAATCAATCTCCTTGGAACTTCAGTCCCTACACACCAATGTCTTTGTCCTTCTCAGTATGAAGTCTTACTCAGCATTATGTCTTATGCAAGAAGCTATTGTAAAAATCAGGACATATAAGAGTACTACATGGTTCAGGCAAATAGCTTTAAGAGATGTAATACTATAAATCCTTTTTCTGCACTTATCTTTCTGTTCTTTTCAAAGACTAATTTAGAGTATAGCATGCAAATGTATTTTTATTTACGAATCAAGCATACAACAGACTTGGAAAAGAAAACAAAAAAATGCAAACCCATTGAGTTTCCCAAAATTTGTTTCCCAAATTGCAGGAAAAGCTGGGTGTATGGGAACATTTGATTTCACAAGTAAACATCACCTACTATTAAAAAGGGGAGGTGGTCTGGCAAAAACAAAGAACTTAAAAAAAAAACAACGTGTTGAGCACTGATTTACATTTATTAGTAACAATTCAGGCTTTACACAGGACAAATATTAAATCTTCATTGTTACAAAAAGTTATCTAGTTCACTTTTACAAAGCAATCACAAAGTTTACTTGAAGGAGCTACTGCTTTATAGCATCCTGGTAACACAGAAGCTGGCAAGTGACGGAAGATTTCAAGGTTCAGGAGAGGCAGACAGCCTGTTGTTGTTGACTAATAAACATAAAACAGTCCTTTGACAAGTAAACCTAGGGAGTCTGCTGTCACATCTCATCCTGGTTACAAATAATCAGGAAAGTTTGAGCAGACTCAAAAATAAAGTGGATATTTTGTTATTAAGATATTAAAAGCAGTCCCTAGTAAGTATGATAGCTACCTGGCATTAATCAAAATTTTGGAATTAATATTAAGATTTGTTTTTCAAGGGTATAAGGATTAAAATACATCAGCTACAAAAGAAATATTTCTATTCTGCTATGCTTCCCTCATTATTTCTTAAAGAAAATGTCTGAAATGACATGGAAATATTGTTTCTTTCTCCTGTGCACACAAGAGAATCAACCATCTTTCCGCTGCACATACTTCCTTGGCCCTCTGCAGAACGGCCAAGTTTTGGTTTCATCACTACTAATCACAAATGAACGGGCTACTGATTAATACCATAGAAAAAAGGCATAGATTCTTATTGGCTACATCCATAGAAGTAAATGCAACACACAACTCGTTCCTGAACACTGACGCCTACTGGCATGCAGCAACCTATCCAATAAACTCCTGCTTGCTGGGGCAGGGTCATTGAATGTAAAATGCACATTAGGAATGTTCATCCAAGCATCCAGTCTCCTGAATGGTGCTTTCACACACACAAATACTTGAGCATGCCAGTTGTTACAGGCAAAAGCAGTACCTGAAAATGTGTAAATATTTTAATGAGATAAATGTTCTCATTCCAAAGACTGGAAAATTATTTTGAGCGCAAACACAATCATAACATAACTTCAGAGGCTATAAGGAAGCTTGGTAGCATTTTGAGGTTCTTGTGCTTATCAAGTTAATGTTTTCTATCACTGGAGCATCAATAAGTCATATTACATCACAAATTCACCAGCATTTCAGCCCACTACTGTGTTTAAGCACAATGGGCAGAGGAGAAAGCCTATTACAAGAGTATGACATACGTGTCTTCTGTAACAAGTATGAACTCCTGAATACAGCATGGGAACATTGACCTGCACTTCAACTCTCTTGTTCATGAGTTATGGGTNCATATTACATCACAAATTCACCAGCATTTCAGCCCACTACTGTGTTTAAGCGAGAGAGTTACAATGGGCAGAGGAGAAAGTCTATTACAAGAGTATGACATACATGTCTTCTGTAACAAGTATGAACTCCTGAATACAGCATGGGAACATTGACCTGCACTTCAACTCTCTTGTTCATGAGTTATGGGTTTCCTGTTATATATATATATGTATATACTCTGCATTTCACCTGTGCTTTCAGCAAAGTTCTAATAAAACTAGAGTTAATGAATTCACTTCAGCATGCAAGTATTTGAAGGCTGGTTTTACAGATTTGATGCTTTGTATATAATTAACTAGTACAGAAACATCCAATTCTCTTTACTTTATGCTAATGCATAGATCATTTTAAAGTATTAACTTGAATAAAATAATTTTTAATGATACTCTATCAACTTAAAAGCTCAAGACTTAAAATACTGTCATGCCCATTATAATGTCTAAAATCTGTTTCAGAAGAAAACATGCTACATTTTTATTGCAGGAATGGTTCCAAAACCCCCAAGCATCTGATCACATGCTTAATTGTAAAAGCAGAACTCACAGTGAGAACGGGCATATGTCTTACACACGTGCAGACCATCATCTGCTGGTCAGAGAAGGAAGCAGGACAAACTCAATACAGCTGATTTCGCAGTGAAGTTTTGTAAACACTGAACGTCACATCTCATAAAGACGTAATTGAAGGTTAACAATAGTTAACAGTATATGTAGCAGCAGCAAAAGGTATCCAGTGCCAGAGAGCAATGAGTGGAAGGCATTATTTTGCAGATGACTTTCTTGTATAAAAGCAATGAATGATTTTCAGTCGTGTGTTCACAATCTGAATTGGCATTTTGATCATTGTTCTAGAAAACAGGGTGTAACTATCTCACTGCAGGCAGCAAGTTTTAAGCGTGGGTGGCCCAAGATAGTTATAGCTATTAAACACACCAAAACACAATTTAGAGAAAAAGGATACTATGTTGAGGTAAATCAACAAATATTATTTTCTTTAGTGACTAAGCTGAGGGAATTTTCTGAGATGCAAGTAATTTAGCATTTCATTATATCTTTAAATTAAAAACAGCTAATGACTTGTAATTAATGTTATTCTACTATTGTACTATTCTACTATTTTCACTGAAGTGAAAATATCAATAAAAATGTCAGTTTTATAAAACTAAAAAGAAGTCTAGCAACACAAGAATGAGACAATTTTCATATCACTTTCAATTGCAAATGTCTGCCTCCAATGTGCTGAATATTCCTGTAAACCGAGTAACATACCTTATTTGGAAGAACAGCTTTCCTCCTTGCAGCCAAACCATTTTCTTGGACACATACAAGGCCAGGAAGTTCTTTGCATTTTGACTGTTTCCTTTACTATATAAATACCAATTTCAAACATAAGGTAGAACTAGGATGTTCTGCTAATGAAACCTCTTGGGTCTGAACCTCCATTGGCTGAGAGCACCCATGATTAGTGATGTCAGTGTGACCCAATGGGCATCCTCAGCTATTAAAATTCCAAGAGAGGGCAAATGAAGCACTAAGAGCTCCCCATGCTCAGGGTTCCAGCAGTAACCCTGGTACCATATTTGCATCAAGGCTGCACTGGATGAGTCAAAGGGATAGAAGGATTAAGAAAAAGGATACAAATGTAAATTAGCATACTTAACATGAGTGGAATACAGATCAGTGGGAATGTAGAGTAGTAGGGAGTGGGAACATAGGTTAGTAGGGTTTTTGCTTACAGAATAAGCATTACTATTACTTTTTTTACTGTAATGAAGTAAAACTCTTATGATGTGGCCAATTTCACACATAAAAGGAAATCTAAAAAAGTAACCATTTACACTTTGAAAACAGGGATCATAGTCCACCAGAAAAAGCACCTATATATTGTGGATAATAGCTGCACTGAAGAAAAAAAATGAGGGGACAATTACACTATAAATAAATCACATTCCTAATCACTTCATTTACAAGGTGTTAGGTGTTAACACAGGTTTTCAGGTTGAGGACTTAAATTTCTGGGATAAGTCTAATGTGACTTGTAGCACCTCAGAAGCTCTAAGGGAAGTTTTCAGGCTACTTGTACAATGCTGCTTTTGCTCCTCTCAATCTTACCATAACAAGGGGCTACAGAAATTTAACAGTGACATTTTCGCACCTCCCTTGCAAAGATGAGAATCAGACTAAGTTTGAAATGCTATTGAATAGTACGCCCTGATTTAATCACTAGGTTCTTATAAAATGCAGCACAAGTAAAGGCAAAAAATTCTAATCTTCAATCTTCTGCTTGATTGAGCATTTAAATTAGGCCACCCCTGCATAAGACATCATAAGAAAGATTCTTTTCCCTTTATGATCTACAGCATTTATGCTGGGAAGCTTTAAATTTGCACTCTGACACAATGTAATTTCAAAGTTTGAGCTTCCAAAACTTAACCTATAACCATACTTGCCAGTATGGCTTTTCTTGTTTTCTTTTCAGAATCAAAAATTAAGTAGGTAGGGACAGACTTGGGACAGACTAGCAGTAAACTAGATATTCTCTAGCTTTCTTTTGGTGAAGAGCTTTGTCACATCATGAACAGGAATAAGCTGGCAGGTACTAAGACAGGCCAAACCAAAACAACCCCCAAACACCAAACTAACAAAGCTTACAGTTTTCACTCAAGTGAAAATAAAGTATGTAGTCTTTCCCAGGCAATGAGAAGAATTGACATGGCAAGTTTGCCATGCAGTTTCTGAAAGGAATCATCATCCTTTCCCATAGCTATGGAGCAGATTCTTGACCTCAGTTGAGTAAATGTCCTACAGTAGCAATAATAAGCTAAATATAATTTCACCTATTTTTAAAGCCCTTTTTCCTCCCACTGAAGTGTATAGGGCCATTACACCTACATACAAGACAACTACCCTCCTTATCACTCAAGCTGCAATAAAGGACCTCCTGTGCAGTCTAGAATCACTGTAGGTCAACAGCACTGATACAGCAACACTATTATTTCTGCTAGGAAAGGGATTCCTATGGAACTTCAAAGATTCCTTGCTGCTCTGGCTGCTCTTGCAGTTTGCAAGTAGATAGCGTGGCCAGTAACAGTGAAACACTCATCAAGATAAATTTCTACAGATGTTTTCAGGTTTGATGAATGATAGGGGTTATTTTCCTCTACTTCTATTTTCTTTATTTCCAGTTCTGGGAAAAAAAATTGTTTTGCCAAATCCTAATGGATTAACATATCTTTTTTATTATTTTTTTTTTCATATACATGCATAATGAAATGATGATCATAGAAAAGAAAACTGACAAATGTTACAAAAAGTAAAGGTATTATCTTTTCTGTTATTTAGGAGAGGTCAGGATGCTCAGGAGCCAGGAAACAATGTTATACAGATGAATACATTAACCAAGGGAAATTATCATTTCAGTTCCAGAAAAGCCTTTCAGGTTGCCTGAGAAATCAGATTGGAACAAGTACCACCCAAATCAGGGGAATTTGATCCTTGTGCATTCCTAGAATGAAAAACATCACATTGACTGGATAGCAAAAAGAGTAACAAACATGAACAATTTTCTGACACCCAGGTAGTCACTATCTTGTGAACAGGGAAACTTGTTCAACCCGTCCTCAATCAGTGCTCAACTGAAAACTGTAAAGCTGTATGATGTACAGTTGGATCACATACCATAAAAGCATGTCAAGATGTCTTAATGTATTTGAAGAAAGTGATGTTTTATATCAAATAAAGATAGACCTAAAGGCATTTGCCTATATTTGCAACAATTTTCTTACGCAGTGATTAATACTTGCCAACTACAATACAGCTTACACATCCATAAAAATGAGGAATGTAAATGGAAGAAAAATAGAGCAAAGTCTGTATTTACACTGTCTTTGGGACACTACCTCCAAACAGATTCTTCTTTAACCCCCTAAAATAAGTACAATATCTCTAGGAAGGCTTAACCACCTACAATGGATTTTATCTACAGATAATTCCAAAATTAATTGAGTCTCAGCATAATTGAACCACAACCCTTCCATTTTCTTTCCAGCATATCTAAGAAATATGACATCATTTGAGCCTTGGGGATGATGAAGGTGCTCTTAGATTTTAAACCCAAGCAGGACATAGCTGTGCTTCACTGATCTCTGAGCTATTTTCTGTGCTATAAATTTAACACTTGCATGACTCTAGGGGCTTCAGTGACATGCTTAAGCTGGTTGCATTTAAGCAGTATTTAACAGCAATGCCAATAAATCAAAAGTGAAATTTCAGCCAGAGCTAAATGCAGAAGGATCCACATCCCCAGACATATGTCTTAACTATTAATAATGTTCATTGAAATCTTAATTTCCCCAGACTGAGGCAGAATCAAGCTAACACAGGAAACAATAATGCTATCTGACTTGCATGACCTTTCTGATTAAAGCAACTTGTCTTTCTTAGAAAAGGCAGCCACTACAGCTCATTAACAGCTTTGCACTCTATTCCTCAAAATACTGTATCAACTAATTCATATTCTTTATTTCTGGTAGCATTTGGAAATGTCTCAATCTCCTCTTGAATCTAATGAGAGACAATAGGTATTCAATTCTAGGTCAACAATGATGGATGTTGCCTTAAAAATAACACACCCATCTCTATTTCCACAGAGCACTTTGGGCCAGTTCCACTCCCATTCCCCATGCTTTCTTGCACCTTTAGTGAAAAAAAACCCAAAAAACAAACAAAGAAGAATATACATATTAATGTGATGCATAAAAAGATAAATCATTTTTAAAAGACATAATCACGTTACTTCCACAGGTGCTATCAGAGACCCCAGGACAGGATCAGAAGCCCAGGACAGGGATGACTGACAATGCTGATTTCACTTTTCAATTCTCCCATCTTCATTTCAAGAAAAAGATATTTTTAAAAAAATCATTGATCACAGATCAGGATGACCAGACATTGTAAATGTACGGGTACAGTTAAAGGCTGATTTGGGTATCTATATGTTTTTTCATGAATAACAGAACTTTCATCAATGCACTGCACAAAAAAAAGAGATATCTTCTAATATCATTATATTTACTCAAACTAACATTTCCACTACAATTCCATTGATACCAAGGAGCTAGAAGTTTAAGACTGTTACCACCGGGACTGAATTCACATCACATCACACAACATGAACTTATACAATCTTGTTGTCATGAGCTTTAGACACCATTCAAGAAGGTTTAGAGGTACCAATGAAAGGCTGCAATATTTTTCCAATTAAAAATATATTTTTTAAGTTGCATGTGAACCCTACAAAAATGAAATAAAGCCCATTTTCTAGCTCAGAAAGAGCTGTATACATGTAGACTCACATGAAAATTAGATATGATATAATACACGTTAATTTTCCCTCTTGTGGAAAGTTTAGTTGCTTGATTGCATTCAGGGTAAATGTGGAACAGTAACATATTGAAAACAGTGATCTATCTGACACTGATAAAATAAGAACTACAGAAACACTGTAAGCAAAGAGCTATAGCTCAGTATTTGAGCATGATACTTGGAATACAAAATATCATACTCAGCAACCATTGCAAAGTCCTCGGTTAACATCCTCAGTTATTTGAGCATTTTTTTTTACTATAAAAATCACACTGGAATATTAATTAAAATACACAAAAACAGTATCATAAAAGGCAAATCAGCAAAAGACTCATGAACATATTTTTAAAGGAAGATAGATAGATAGATAAATATATTTCATTTATCAAGATATATAAGGCAATAATCAAGATATTCAAACTACAAACATCTGTGAATAGAAGAGTGTATATTATGCATTAAGTACAGCGGGTCTTTTGGGTTTCAATAGAAAGTAATACCTAAAACTAAGGGAAAAAAACCAAAACTTATGAAGAAAAGATGAAAATATGTATGATATGGCAAAAAATCCTATTATTAACATATTGTTTCCCTTCAGCAAGGATTTCTCACTTGAGAATTGTAATGGGTTCTGTGCACTTCAGAAGTATTCAGCAGTAGTGAGTACATACATCAAAATCTCAGATGACAGCAGAAATGAGTGACTAGCTCTTAATATTTAAAACCTCATAAACCAAACTTATAAGAATCTATATAAGCTTTTAAAGCTATAAAGCATTAAAGCATGCAAGTTTTTAAACTAGAACATCTGTGTTCACCTGGAAGAAAGCTATGGAAGGAAGTAGCTTCATTCCATCTTGCCGTCATCATGCCTGGATAACAACTAAAGCACAACATCACCAAACTAGAGGCAAGGATGCAGGAAGACAAAGGAAGATATTCTAGCTTAGGTTCAGGAAATTTCTACTCAGAATAATTGCCCTGGGTAGCCCCAGTACTTCTTTCTAACAATATGAATAGACAAATGTGTCATCAAGAGTATGCTAGTGTTAAGAAAATTTGTAACAGTGAATAACCCAGTTTCTTAAACTATCCTTTACATCAGGGCCACTAAGGAAGATTTTATTATTGAACACAATCTTAATAGCATATTTTGCCTTTTTCCCCTCTAAAACAATAAAGTCTTTTGTTCCATTAACAAATCTTTTTAATAAAAAAAATCACTAAAGGACGCCAATGTTCCTAAGGCTTTTTGAGTTTGGCAAGCAGGTAAACATTAGAAGGGTCAGAGAAGTGACGGCGAGTCCCTAAGATGGGGGGGGAGAATTGGATAGTGCTTATGCACTTAGCTTGGCCCAAGTACCAACTAAGTACCAGCTATGTGTATATAAGACAATCTGGGGACAGTCTCCAAATCACCGCCTCCCTTTAGCCCTCTTCTCACCAGACTTACTCTTTGCCTCACCTCTCCAACCTCTTTTTATGACCCCTGTTGAAGGTCTATGGAAGATAATTTACTTTACCAGCCTGCTTTCACTAATCATCATGGCATTTCTTGTAGAAACATTTCTCAGAATTGTTTCTATATCTGCCACATCCAAAAGACAAGCCAGTTGTCTACGGATTGCCAACAGCAAGTCTCCCTGCACCAGTGCACTGGACCCAAATGAGGTCTTGAATGCTGCAAGATGCCAACACTGCATTTAGATTCATAGAATCATAGAATCACCAGGTTGGAAGAG
>WAAB01016913.1:37018-97832 GCA_013389865.1 Piaya cayana | reverse complement strand
CTGTTCTCCAGCCCCTTCATGCTGGGAATTAGATCAGAACAGCAGCTGTGTCCCAGAACACCTTCTGAAACTTATTATTGGTGTTTTCCTGCCCTTTGTATTTCCTCTTAGCTAAATAAAATCCCACTTTCTAGAAATACAGAAATAGCCTTAAGGTTTTGAAAGACATAAGGCAAGACACTGGTCTCATTGAAGGCAGTAATTTCACTGACAGAAGTCTCCTTTGCGTGTCTTGCAAGCTATAATAAAGCTCATTAATTTCTGTATAGGCCATCTCATCCCACCTTGGCAAAGTTTCCCTTTTACTGTATGTAAGGAGGCTATATGCTGACTTAAAGTAGGACAGTTTCTCCTGTGGAGCCTCTCCATAATATAGAAACGGGAAAAAAGTTGACTGGATTTCCCAGTCTCTGCCCTCTTGGGTTTAATATTTGCCTGGTATTCTTAGGCTGAAAGAAAGGAACAAATCACCCATTCAATATTCCTGTAGTATTATATTAAACTTTCTGGGTTTATCTTTGACACATTTTTCCAATGGACCTTAACTTGCTAGAACTACAGAAACCATGCTACCAAGAGCAGGGTTAATACTTCACTGCTAAGGCCACTGCTGTTTTACTTACAGAAAAATATCAAGTAGGGAGTTACTTCTAGGGAGAGATATAATACAGTGTCAATTAAGCCTTATTTTGTTTGTTTATTTATTTAGTAATGCATTACACCAGAAGAGTAATGACTTAGTAACATCAGCAGATTTTTGAATGTTGTTCTTTCTTAAGGGCATGTTGTTGACATTTCAGAGTTTTCCAAGGACCTCTGAATTTATCTACAATGCTTGCACTAATGGGAAAGAATCAGTCTCCTTTTTGCTATTAGTATATCTCCTTTGTCTGCTTAATTTTTTTCCCTTTTTGCAACCAGCAGCTCTGAAATTTTCATGAGTATTTGACCACAGTATTAAAGAAATCCTTTGGGAACAATCTGTCCTGAGTTTCTTCTTTAAAGTCCTGTGGGTCAAGTGCCAATGCCTCAGCCTCCAGCAAAGAAGAAGCCTTTGAGGATGGAGAAGCGTAGACGAGTTCTAAGCCCTAGAGTGTTTCTTAATACTTTTTCTTCCCTTCCCCCTCCTGTTTTTCCATCCTTTCCCTTTCCTATGACTTCAATTTCTTTTCTCTTTCTAGTTCTGGAAAGCAAAGACTATCCTCTTGCATTAATCACTTTTTTCAGGGTCACTGTGTGAAGTCTGAGCCAGATGCTGCATTGCTAGTGCATTAAGCTCTTTCTGCTCAGAAAATCCTAAGTGAAGCTGTACTAGAAAGGAACCTGATGTCTTCTGCAAGGTTACAGTGATATGCCTCAACATTCTAGGTGGAAACAATTAAAAAACTCTCTGCATGTTTGCTAACTGTAAGACATGCTGAATAAAAAAGGACAGCAAAGCTTCTTGTGTATTAGTCTTCCGATTTTCACATTCTCTAACTACCTTTAAGAACTAGGGTGAAGTTTAAAAGTCTTGACCCACATTTTGTGCTCTCATTCAACACAGAGGGTTTTCTTTCAGTCTTAGTCATGTATTCTTTTCTCTGTACCAGCCTTGTCTGCAGAGAACACAAAGCTGGTGATCTAGAGACAGACCCAAACAATGCTCTATATACTAAGGGCTCCCTTTGTGTCATTTTGGCCCCCTGTGTGCTGTCCATTTGCTCAACTGCAAATTTTAGAAAAAAGCTCAGAATTCTCCTGTTGAGTCAAAGGGCTGGAAAACAGTCCTGCTGTTGATGGGAGACAATACCGTCTTTTTCTCAGCCATCAATAAGCTTACAGGCAGAAAATATGAGAAATTAAAGTGGCTGTTAGGGCTGTTATGAAAACTTCAAAGTTTTTACACAGTTCTTTCAAACTGTTTTATCCACTGCAGTTGGTACCCACTACTGGTAATAACTTGTCCCAAACTGTGGCAGGGAATTCTTGTATAGCCAGGCAATGGGCTGACTATAGTGGAATACTAGCAAAAGACACAAAGAGAGCTTTGTGGTTTTAAGTGCCAAGTAGGAACCAGGACAAAAACTTTCTAAAGATCCTGCAGAGCATTTAAATACATAAAAGATCAATGTATGACAAGGACAACCTTCATAAACTGGAATTCATATAATAAGCTTGGCTGGATCAAGACAAAGCACAACCAAGCTTTTGTTGGCTTCTCAGTTACTGTCCTGCTATTTAATTTCCTTTTGTCACAATGGTAGTACCATCATCTAGGTTGAGACTGGCAGAACTAGAAGGTGGGCAGTTATTCTGGGGCTCATTCAAATAATTTACTAAAAAACGTACATCCAGTAAAAAATTAAAATACCAGCATCCATTTGACAGCATCCAAATGTAGGGTGTGGTTTTGCTGCTTCACAGTCAGGATTACCTTCCTAGTAGCTGCAAGCTTTTGAATCACATCCTCCAAAACCCACTTTCCAGACATATTAGCACAGTGTCTAGCTAATCTGACTCTAGGAAGATAATGAGGAAGTCAGACCTCTGGATCTTCCAGTGCTTAGTCTAGACTTCTACAGTAGACTAGTCTAGACTTCTCTCTGTCCCAATTATAAGGAAAGCCAAGATTTGGCAGAGTTAAATAGGAACATCAATGGTTTATTATTATCTTCTCAATTGCCTGTTCTTCTTAATTCCGTTTGAAGAGGCAGATAAAGTAGGAATCCAAGAGACTAGATGTAGCTGTAGATAATTTGAGAAACAGTATCACTGAAAGCTTTAGAAATTTCTGGCTTGTTTTTCAATTTCCTTTATTTGATAGAAACCATCCATACTGGTCTAAATTTTTCATCCTGAGAGCTAATTTGCTTTTGGGTTCCTCTCCCTCAGCAATTAACTGGAGGAGGGAGTTAGAGTAACACAGTGCAGAGAACTCCAGCACATGTAGTTAACATCAAGCATTAGAGTACACAGCTTTCTTTGCTTTCCTGCTCTCTTCTGTTGGCTACCAGTTCCTTAGTGCTATGTTCACTGAATTCACCATGTTGTTATTGGACAGACTCCCATTCTGCTGATTTCTCCATCCACCTCAAGGAGGATGCTTTACACTTCCTTTCCATCATACACACACACACACACACACACACAGTATTTATGAGAAGAGAAAGAATATGCTTCAAATTACAAAGTTCAGACTTTCAAAGAGGGCGTAAGCACTTGTAATAATATGAACTAGGATTTGGCTTCCTAAATATGTCTGAATACTGGTTTTTTTGGTGTTTCCAACTCCTCTGATCAACACTAAAAAGCAAAATGGTTTTCTTGTTTCAGCCACAAGAAGATGTAACATGCCCAGCCTGCACCAAAGCACTGACAAGATTTAAAACTTCAGCTGGTCTTACTCAGGAAGCAAAGAGCAACAAGTAGTAAGAATGTGTTACCTGTTTTCATCTTTATGTGTGCAATCACTTTATCATTATAGAAAAGTACTGTAAGTGGAGTTAAGAGCATGATCAAGCAATTGGATGGAAAACAGAAAGCCACAACACCCACAGCATCAGAGAAACCATCCACATTGCTACCAAGATTGGTCCAGTACAGAAGGGCAGATGTTTTCCCATTCACTTGAATGGAGTCTCCACTAAGATGAATGGTTCTCAGTTACACCTAATCTTTAATTATTGTCAGATTATGAATACTAATGTATACGAATACGAACTGAATAATACTGTAAAGTGTATGTGTCAAAAAGCTAATTAAAGACTATACATGCACTAAAAAAAAGTGTAGCTCTGTTAATGGTTCTCATCTTCCAAGCACTTTGCTCTTCCTGTCTCATAATTCTTTAGCTTCGATATTGAACAGAGAGTCAGGTTTCTCCTACTTTATATGTTTATAACCAAATTCCCAGTTTTATCTCAGAACATGTATAAAGCCTTCTGCAAATTTGGTCTCCAGTATACAAAAAAACCCAAACAAATAAACACCAAAGAGCTTTCTTTTATATTGTAAACACTGGTGCAGATTTAAATGGCACTACAGTCATTTACTTCTCCAAAATATAGCCTTTTACTTTTAAATGTTTCTTAGGTGTAATACATCTTTGAAATGGAACAAACACCAGAGACATGCAAAATGTTGTACAGTTGTAACAGAACATACTCAAAAAAACCTGCAACATTTCAGTTACATATAAAGCAAAATGATAAAAGTAGTCCCCAATCTGACAGGTAAAAACAGGAGACTGATGTAGCTCAGCTGAAATCAACTAGTGTGAATCAGAGTGACAGATTAGCAAATAAGCCACCTTGAATTGAAGACTTTCAGCATTTTAATGTTGTGTTCTAGAATAAAAATGTAAGTTTTTAAAATATGGTAGTCCATTTATAACTTTGTTTATATTACAGATTTCAGTTTTGCAGACCTGCTTTTATTTCACAATGCAAAGACAGAAAGACCAAATTTCTTAACCAAGAGCATCTTTCCAACCATGTTTGTTTCCCGTGTTCCACTGCTTCCCCTCAGCAGCTGACAGTTCCTTTTCCTAATACTATCTTGAAAAAACAAACAAACCTCCCCCCCAAAACAACAAAAAACAAACACCACCAAATAAACAATCTCTGTTTTTCTTGATGGAAAGCATTAACAGCAGGACTATGTATACAGGATCAACAATTTTCTGTTGAACTTTTCTGCTGTGAAAGAAAGAAATGCCATTGTCTTGGAGACTGATTGGAAGCATTGCTTTTCTCTCCTCCCAACATCTCTACTTTTGACATCAGGTTGGAAAATTTTACTTAATCTTATTTTCCATCTGAAGACTTCTTTAGATCATCTTCTAGACTACCAGCAATGAAGATATTAGGTCAACAAAACTCAATAATGTAAAATGAAGTGCTCCTAGTTCTCTGTTAAAATTAAACTAACATAAATCTGTATGCAGGTGCTCACTTTCTAAATCCTCAGCAAGGATATTTTTATTAGCTTGAATTCAAGGAAGAAAGAATGTCTTTGGCTTTGCAGGCTTTAACCGTGATTAACTGGAGTTACCTACTGCAGAACACTGTCCAAGGAATTTCATTCAGTGATTCCTTATTAAAAGAGCAGCTTTTATCACAATAGCAGTTTCTTAAAAATTAAAAATCTTATCACCTTACATCAAGTAACTGACATCATGGTCACATCTTTCACAGACTAGAATTCCTCATCTGAAATTCTATATTGTTCTCTTCTTTCTTCCAAGTGAAATCTTAGCTCCAACTATATATGTTTCTTCTCTTCCTGGCTACTTAAAAAAGATCCACAATTGAAGATATTAAGATATTGAGGGGAAAAAAGGCTGAAAGCAGGAATAAAAGCTAAGGATGGGAATGGGGGTGAATACGGGGAGAAATGGGCCCGCTCCTTGCCATGGGCTGAGTACAAGGCCTTCAACAGAAAGGAATGCATCATGGGCATATCAACATCTAAAGTGGGATATGTGGTGTCTGGGAACAGGCATAGTCAACTCCTGTGAACAAAGTAAGGCCCTGCCAAGGACAAGAGCCTAATTATTTTCTAAGAAGATGGATTGCAGCAGCTGTCCAGACAACTTGACCTACAGATGACCTGTGCTCATCATTGTAATTTCATTATAAAACTAAAACACACCTCCACACCTAAGGTTACCCGCCTCCTCCCTACCTCTGAGGCAAACTGCTCCCATGGCCACACCTACTGGGATTGTGCCCAGTTTTGGCATGCGAAGCAAGAATTCTCTCTCCACCAATCAGCATTTAATCCAGTGACCACATTCACTCATGCTTCTGAACCTCTAGATGTAAGCTTACTATAAACAGTTTTAACAAAGGAAAAGTTTTGGTGGGTGGGCAGGTGTGAAGAAAAGAAAAATGTCACCGAAACTCTAGGGATCAGCCAATGGGTTGAACTCCATCACTCCCGCCTCTCCCCCTGGGGACTTCATCAGGGTAAGCAAGAGAGTGGAGAGGGAAATGTGAACGAAACTTTTGGGATCAGCCAATCGGCTGGATCTCATTCCCCTTCCCCCCTCCAGATTCAACTGGAGTAAGTACTTCGTGTGTGCACGCTAAATATACATCTTAACATCAAGCTAATTGTCAGCATCTCTCTCTATACTCTAACTCTGTCTATGTGTTATCTTTACCTGCATCTGATGGTTATTGCTACACATATACTATTGTTTGTCATGTGACTGTATGCACAGTTATTAACAAACCTTATTAAGTCATGAGCTCTTATTCTTGATAAAATCAATTTGTTTGTACAAGTTTCTGAAGTTTCTTATAACTGTTTAGAGGGATTAAAAGGGGAGTCTCTACTTCAACCAGCTAGGCTAATTTTACTGCCTTTGTGACTTCATTGAATTTAAAATCATTTGGTATGTGACAGGCTGGGTGATTATCAATTACCCTTGCATGACTGTTACATTTCCTATTGCATATGTAGCAGACTGGGTGATTATCAATTACCCTTGTGTCATTGCTACAGTTCTGACAGGTTAACCATCATACCTTTGTGCCACTGTCAGTTTGGAAGACTCTGGCTAGCAGGCTCAGTGATGATATTTTCCACTTTTGCAATACTGTTAAGCATGAGAGTCAAACTGATTGATAAGTTCTCCTCTTGAAGTTTTTTGTATATATTTTTAAATTTGCCCACTCATGACTCATGTTGTCCCTCTTGACATGTCACAGAAATAACCAACTGATAAGCTAGAATCAAATTGCTTCTGATGAACTAACATCTTGTGTTCTTCCTCAGCTGACCTGCAGAAAACAAGATGATTATTTAATTACAAGTTCTGTATTATTTAAAAAANCCTCAGCTGACCTGCAGAAAACAAAGGTCATGAAAAGGATATTTAAAAATTAACATTGAAAGCAAAGATTTTATTGTGGAATCATCTATACAACATCGCTTATTCTTAAAGGACACCCAAACTAGCAGATCTTAAAACACGTGAAAGATTTGTTAAGTATTTTTCTATATGCAGAAATTGTTTGGGTCACTAAACACATCTAGTCTATGCTTACACAAAGCATAGTCTGACTTCTCAGGATGTGTAAACTCTTACCATAACAGTCATCTTGCTTGCAAAAGCAAGATGATTATTTAATTACGAGTTCTGTATTATTTAAAAACCCCAATATTTATTTGAAAGCACCAGAAGTTATTATTACCCCTTAAAAATGTCAGCTCTATGTTAAAAAACACACAGAAAGCTTCACATAAAAGTAGCTAAAGATTACTACTAAGTATTTGAACATTCAAAGATCGTACAACATAACAGTTTTAATTCTACTAGTCAGGGAAACTAGTGAAGACTGTTTATACAGACTCGAAGCCTAATAAACCATCCTTTGCTATATATGCATTCATAGAGAGTCAAATACATAAAAATGTTTTTCAAGAGGAACAGATCTTGGATATTAGCATATGTCTAACAACATGGAGATTCAGGAAAGAACATCAGGACAGAATACTTCACTGATAACTTCTTCCTGCTTTATATTAATCTGCCTCCTACCCCTAAAAAATTCTCACAATCGAAACTCTCAGGACCCCAAAATAGGGGAAGCTATGCATTGCTGTCTCCCCATGCCTCAAGAAATCAGAGTAGAAGCCCAACTTCAGTCTTTGTCAGTAAGAAGTAATACAACTGAAATATCAACTTCCATGATAAGCTAAAACCTCAGCAGTAGTCATTAATCAAGATCCTCACTGTTTTCTCACCCTAGGATAGCATTTACTTTAACACAGTCTCCCTGTGGCAAATCAGTCCTACAAGATTATATGGAAGATGGCACTGGAAAATAACACCTACTGAAGTCCTTAATCTTCTACTTGCTTTAAGATTCAACAAGCTTCTCTTCATTCTCCTACATCAACCTTCTACCACAGAAAAGACTCATAAAATAACCACATCCAGTGGTAAACCTCCCACATCTAGACAGAAAAAGTAATCTCACTCCAGTCATCTTCCCACACACTCTGAGTAACAGACCTGAGATGATGAGAGAAATCTGCAAAAGGGAGAGAAGAATAACTCATAATTTAATTTAATTTAATCCATCCACCTATACAAGCCACTCACCCTTATCAGATGTGAATACCTGAAACTTTTTTTAAACCATTGGCCACTGAGACATCTATAATGCAATATCATGATTTTATCATCATTTCAAAGCTAGCCTTACATACATGCAGGATCTCACCCTTCTCATTCTCGCATTCTCATTAATCTGAGTTTGCTGGAGCTTTTACTCAAATCCATTCTAGAAGTATAGCATAGGCTTTAGGTATGATTTCCGTTCAGACCAGTAACCAGTCTAGTTTCTGTGAGGATGAAAATAAATCACATAAAGACTGAGAGCATTTGAATACCTCTCCACAATATGTTTTTCTCCAAGCTCAGTAGAACCAACTAGCTCTTCTAAAATCTATAAAGACACACTCAAAACACCTGAGCCATCTGCTGTACAAAACACTCCAAGCCACAACCCTCCACGCAAGAGGTTCACCTACCACACAGCCACAGTACAGTAACTCTGTCATAACCTCCTCTGTCACTGAACAAAGGCCAGTTTAGACCTTCATCCTCTACCACAAATTACTTAGTCTAATATGGATTGAAGGCAAGTCAAAACTAATCAAGGAAAATAAATCCTACACCAAAGCAGGAGAAAAGCTTTTTAATCACTTACTTTCTTCACCTGTTGTAAATAGGAGTCCTTCTTGCTATAGAGACAAAGAGAAGAGCTATAAAGCAATTCATACTTCTGGACTTACTGACTCAAAGCACGACTCTAGACCCTTAATCTTCTGATAACATTGCAGCCATTGCACAATTACTTTCTGTGAATGAAAGATTTGTGCTCCTGATCAATCTTACATTGCTTCTAGTTCCTGTCTGATTCACACCGTTCAGCATCACCTCTTCATAAAGTACATGGAAAGCCCTCACACACAGAACGGGTGTTTACTTAACAGTACCGTTTACCCAAGTTGTTTCTGTAATTTTAGGAAACTTATAGCCTTAAGTTTCCAGAATCCAAATTTCCAGGCTTGGCAGGGCATATGTGCTTAAAATATTTACTTCACCCTTTTTTTTTTCCATGAGAATTTGAGATGAGTTTACCAACATCTGCCAGTTCCTGGACTAGGAGACTCCCTATTCCTCTGCTGCTGCTGGGGCTTCATGTCTAACTAGCTTAGGGATTCCTAAGCTTGGTGTCACGGAGGCATGGCAATGTCCCAGTAGTTCTGGTCCAGAATAGTGTTGTTACTAGGCTATCAAAATATCTGATTTTGTGCCCCATTGCAACACATATATCTTCCAGGACCATTCCAGTATGCATACTTGCTAGTTTGCATGATGTGAGGCTTGTTGCAGCAAATACTGAACATGCTTTCCCACCAAACTGAGGCCCAGCTGAAATACCTGCCTACATACAATTACTGGTGTTTTCTGGTTTCTGTCATTGCTATTGTCTGTAATACTTACCACAGATGAAGGACTGCTTAAGAACATGTAACACACACCATTGAAACTTCAGTACTCTACAAGTCCCACTGTGCTGATTAATAGCAATAATAACGCACAAGCAATTGTGCTTTTATTTTTTCACATTTGTTCTGTGGCCAATTTTCCCACAAGTTTGATTATGGCAAGAAAGTGTTTAATGAATCAAGAATAATAGCAGTATACAGCAGGAGAGTTTTATGTACATTTTTAACTTATTTCCTTGTTGCTGAAAATAGGACACTAGAGGGAAGTCAGTGCATTTATGGCACTGTGTTTTTACAGCTTTTTTCTTTCCTCACTAGAATGTCACATATGGATTTACAATTGCCAACATGCATTTTCAGTTGCTGAAAATGATAGCCGTAATCTAAGGCAACAGAACTGCAAAAGCATAGATGTGCATACATCTGGCTTTACATTTCTTAAGATATCAGACCCATGTCTTTAACAGAACCACATTGCTCAAAAAAAGCTTTTCAAGAAGGCTACAGGCCACCGCTCAACTTTCTTTCTCCCTCCTTCTTGAAATATGAACTTTTCTTGAGAGCTGATACATTTCTGACTCTGTTCAAATTAACCTTTTCTTTACATCACTGTAGAAGCAAGTATTTTATCCGACTTGTCTTCGATGGTCAGTTTGAGAATAAAAGCTGCTGATCATGATATGGAGCTGCACTGTCCTTCCTGACTAAGAAAAATCTTGAAACAAACTGTCTTGTTCTCCAGGGCTGGAGTTCCTGATTAGCTGTGTCCACACTTAGAATAATTCTCAGTCTCTAGTGATCACTCTGTTTTGTCTTTCTTTGTATGACTATAAGCTCTGAAACGCAACAGAATAAGAGGAAAATGATTAAATGAGCCAGTAACATGATGATTTATGGAGGAATAATTTTTCATTAATTTTTTTAAGTGTCTGAATGGTTTTCCACTGTAATACTTAATTTACGCAGAGTAAATCACCTATCAGTTGAAAATAAGTAATAGCTTTTACTCTGTTTATTACATGGTATTTTATGCTGAAATTTAATACAAATGTTTAATTTCTTAAAAATTCTGGTTAGTGTACCAACACATACGCTAGAGTTCCTTACACCTCAACGTTTGCTATCATCACCAGGCTCATCTTCTAAAGCATTTTATGTTGAAGAACATTCCTTAAATGGCTGTTTCTTTAGAAAAATGTTTTATTAAGCGATGTTTTTCAAGAAGTTCAGATACTGGATATATTAGATTCCATCTGCTCTAGCAACCTTACCAGCTTTTATCAGATTAGTGGAGTAAAGATACTGGACACTATCTAAATCTGATTAGTTGAGCATCTATCTCATATAAATGAACCACATGCAGAAAGATGTCTCCTACATTAGCACCTTGTCATCAGACATTGTAGAAACAGCTAGTAGCTCCTTTTAGTAAAGGTACAATATCCTCAGTTACAAGTAGAATCACTTGACTGTTCTAACCTCAGCTGATGTTGGTGCTTATAAGGATGAGTAGCATAGCAGCACAACTTCTCTGCCATGCTGTGCAGACACTTGGTGCAGCTGATGTGCATATTGCCCATTTGATACTTTCATTGCTATAAATGATAGTGGGAAAGCCGTTAAGGTAGCTCTGTTTGGATGCAAAGAAACCAGATCCTGCTTTTCTTCAAAGTTGAAAGCAGCTTCAGTTTATTTGGCCCCAAAGGACCAACCTATATGGTACTGGCTGCTAAAAATGGCTTGTTAAGTTAACTCCATGCATCATCAGGCTTTAAAGGAGACTTTTAAACTTTGCTGTTAATGACAGGAAAATAATTTTGAAAATAGGATCTAGCCAGACTCAGCCACGTATTTGCACAGAGGTACTTCATACATATGTTCTGTATAGCCTATTTTAAAAGAAAAGCTGTTAAGATTTTCGATAAAACAGTAGTTCGTACTCTTTCATATTTCTCCTAATGCAGTAGCTAGTATTTTGCTCACCTGTTCAGGTATATATTATGTTCAGAAGGCTAGAATTCTCCAGATATGCATACATTAACCAATCAAAACTCCTTTATTTCTCTGCAAGGTCTTTGGCAGCCACTGATTGATAAGTCATGAAATGTTCATTCCTTGCTCAGAGTTTCTGATGAGTACCTAAGATTATACTATTTAACTCTCCCAAGTACTGTAGCCAAGCAGAAGCAAAATTAGAATACTTAGAACTATATTTCATCTAAAGATGGTTTCTTTAGGCTAAACCAAGCAGTTCATTTACATATATCAGTTATGCTCACGGCTCTGTATGTTAAACTATAAATGATTCACAGATATGAGGAAGCAATCACATTTTTTTCTCAAAGTCAAGCAAAGTGTAAACACATTCGAAAGAATAACAAAAGTAACCAAGCTGGTAAACAACAGACAAATACCAAGACCTGGAGCAAAGACTTTAATGACTAATTGAAAAGATGATTATATGTTCATGGCCTGCCTGCTCTTCATCCCAAGGATGACTGACGTACTTTCATATAGTATTATCAGGCTTCAAAGTGTCAGTAAGGGTATATCCTGCAGTACCTGGCAGAGGTTATGGTGTGATCTCTGTGTCAGGAGGATGAGAAGTGAACCTACATTCAGGTCTTTCTCCATCACAGAAAACAATTTCTGTCACATTTTGTAAGAGAGAGAAATGAGAGTCAGCTGCAGAATCGTATACGCTATTATAAAGTTATGGAATGTCTAAAAACTTCTGGTGCTGTACAAACAAGTAGCTTTTCTTTCTTATTTAGTTTCTAATGCTTGCTTAATGACTTAAATGCAGCAACTTGATCTAAACACTGAGGATTTGGAGCTACACTAAAAATAGACCATAAAATATTACTCTTACAAAATTAGTACATATTGTGGAATTAATTAATAGTCCATGCAACCTTAGATAAATATGCCGGTGAGTGTGATGCTTCTCAAAGAGGTAGGAAAAGCTGTCTACATCTAGTTAGGTAGAAATATGTATCACTCAAAGATTCTAGTGCAGTTACCTTTATAACATGGCTTTATATTCAATGTTTCAATATTCTTTAGCTAATAAAAGGTCTTCCTCTTGATAAGGAACAAATAAGCCTGATGGAAACTCTAGAAGGGTTTAATTTCTTTTACATGAAAAGACTGGAATATCTAAACACTGAGATTAAGGCCTCCATAATAAGATTACAACTAGTGAAATTATGCAGACAACTGAGATAGAGAAGCTTGATAGCATTTTTAGTAAGAACTCAAGGCATGGTTAAGAAAATCAGGATTAATAACAAAGATTCCAGGAGTTCCAGAGAAGACTGCATCAGTTCAAGAAATCCATTTAGGTATATTAACTCTAAAGATGATATCTCTGACTACTAACTCCTGGAGGCTGAGAATATTCTGGAGAACTAATGCTAAATGGTTGATCTGTAACTGTATTGTTCCCATAATAGATTCTGGGAAAGTGCTGGAAACAGAATGCTATGCTACTTGGAGTCTAGCTCCATTGTTATATGGCCAGTAAATTGTTATAAAAATTATATAAAGAGGGGATGTCATGAGGGCTTATATCTCCTAAAAATATACAGGTCATCATGGTCTTAGTCAAAAATATCTTTTTGTTCACTATGCCAGGATCTTTATGTCGAAAGTCAATATGGACAGAATTGTTAGATATTTGTCAAAGTTGTGCCTTTATGATTTTTTCAGTTACTGTTGTTATCTAAGATATACACAGTTAGGAGAGCTTCTAGACCAAAAACAAAAAAAAAAGGGAAGCAAGAAGTTGATCTGCAGGTGTTGTCAAGTTCTGTCATCTGAGAATGTAATGAAGTCTTGGAGCTCTTTCTGGATGTTAGCAGAGGAATGAAAGTAGGGAAGATTCTTCAAGTCCTTCTTAGTGGGGGGGATCATGAAACAGTGTGAACAGAAATTCTTCCTTCTTATTCATGAGGACCTTCTTCCCCTGTTGCAAATTCACTTCCCCTGGTAACGGAATCTGTCAAAAGTGGATTCTAAAGGTAAGATAAAACAGCTGAAGACAGGTATGGGGCAACCTACAACTTTCTCTGACCTTGCAGTCCATGTTATTGAGTATCTCAATACCAAGAATAAGAAAAAGTAGTTTACAAAGCAAGGAAAAGTGATAAAAATCCATAAGTGCAGGAAAACGGTAAGTCAAAACAGTCTTGTCAGAAGTATTATTACTTGGTACGATCAATAAGAAACACTATTTCATAATGGCTTGAGAAGGCACTAGGGTCTTCTGCCATCTCAAGGACATTTTTGTATATTGCCCTACCCTTTGCATGGACCCACTATCAGAAAATTCTGTTTTCTTTTTCTGTAGTCCTAAACTTATTAAAAAAAAACTTAAAAAGGAATACAGCAACAGAATCCTTCAAAGTGTGAAGGACATCGCCCTTTTTCATGCAGAACTAATTCTCATCATTCAAACA
Organism: Piaya cayana; assembly: GCA_013389865.1. Lineage (NCBI taxonomy): Eukaryota > Metazoa > Chordata > Aves > Cuculiformes > Coccyzidae > Piaya > Piaya cayana. The sequence goes on along the minus strand of WAAB01016913.1, from coordinate 83,859 downwards.
GAAGATCCTCCTCTGATAACTACACTGCTCCTGGGACCTCAAAACTCCATAGCCAAGAAGAGAGTGGCTCATTACCACACAAATTTCAATTGACTGTATCATGGTAACTGCAGTATTTAGAGCTGTTTGCAAAGGTGCTCTTGCTGCTAACTGTCCCTCAGCAATTAGGGACTTAAATCCTTTTGTATGCTCCTGTGGTGACCTCATCAACAAAATCTGTAAACTTATTATAATTAAGAAAATCATAACATGCCAGAAGGACCTAATAATTTGACATTCTAAACTGTAAGCATGCCAGTGAATAACTTTAATGACCAAGCAGATCTGATCATCTTGGCTCCTTCTCAGCAGGAGTTTGCATCAGCCTGTTCTGTCCTCACAAAGGGCACAGAGTATATGTATATTTTGTCTGCTGCCTTTGAATCTGTAGTGACAATTTAAGAGCCTTGCCAAACACTTTTGCAGGTTCTAATGAGGCCTCATTAATGGAAGCGTTTTTCTCCACAGCACAGAAGTATGCAGCATGTCCAACAATTTACTGGTTCCGTGTATATTCTTAGGGAGAATTTGGAGCAATTTGGCTTTCTTTCTCACAGATTTCTGGAAAAAATTAAAATTTTTCTGATGCAAAGGTTCCAAAAGGATCAGTTTGTGGTCTAAGACAAGGATTGAACCTTTACTTTTCCTAAGTCTTAAGGGGGGCAGCCATAACAGAATTCTTCAAAATTATTTGTTTAAACTCTGTGAGATACTGCAGGTAAGTGTTTACAGAAGTCCCAGTGATGTCCTGGAGGTTACTTTTATATGAATATGAGGCAGGAATCAAGAAAAAAGATTACTAGAAGTATCTTGATTCTTTTTTTTAGTTTTTTATTTCTTGTTTGTTTTTTTTTTTAAGTACTTAGTCTGGAATACTACGAATTCTTTAACTGTAAGCAAAATTAATACTGAACATAACCTAACAGGACTTACTGATTTGGGGAAAAAAAGGTCAATGTTTCAAACTAGAAGACATGTTACATTTCTTGTATTTGGGACACCTAGTGGAGAAAGTTTTTACAAAAGAAGAAAATACCAAAAAAAAAAATGCTGAAGCCCTCTGTGTAACCTACCGCAGAAAGGTTCCCATGAAGCATATCTGCTTCTCTAAGACCCATCATTCACTACTTTAAGTTTTGCCCCACTACTGAAACCAGGAAAAGAGTAAACAAATTAATAAAATACAATATTTACAACTCACATATTACAGTTGGTTACTTTTATTATCAGATCATCTAGAAGCCCACGTTACTGACCAGAGAGCATTGTGAGAACTGTGAGAAAGGTCTAAAATCTGGGACAAGATTCAGGTTTGTCTTCCTGAAAAGGTTGTAAGCTGCTCATCTGAAATGCATCATCCATCCTGTACTGTACATTATTTACTAACTATGACCTTTCATTAGCTTGAGCACAACATTGGATTGTGTTTCTTCTAAAAAAAGGGACAAGACATTAATTATTTTTTCTCAAATAAGAACAGGTTGATCAGTTCGTAATTTCGCATTTTAAAGTTGTGCAATCTAAAATCATAACAATGTGTTTGTTATCACAGATTGTTTCTCAGTCTAGCGACTACATGTTAGAAGTGTTCTTATTGGTAAGATACCAGCAGAAATGATCATTTTCTCACAATAACAAATACAGGCATTGTCATAGTGATTCAGACAAATTCATCTAGTCCAATATCCTCTTTTTGACAGTGACCAGCATGAAACCATGAAATTGGCAATTATAGAATAACCTTTCAATAAGTAAAGTTGCTTCTTAAATCTGAATTTAGAAGTTAGTTTATGCCCTGGATCTTGAATGTTCATAGAAATTGTGCTAAACTTTTGACTCATACGGTAACTTAGGACAGCAAGTTCCATATTGCTGAAATATATCAGTGTACTGTTATTGTATATGTTTAATTCTAAAGTTATTTCCTTGTGGTTTTACTTTTGCTGGACTTTTCATCTTGAAATGATAAGGTAATAAGTTTTTTGTAGCTACAGTCTAAGCAGCCCCTGAATTCATCCTCAAGGCAAACACAAACCATGTTTCTGTGCTCCTAGGTGAAGAAGCAAAGAGAACAATATGACATGGAATTTTAAAACCAAACACTTTACATCTAGTTATATCCCTTTTCTACTCTATTACAGTTATGGTTTCAGCTTATGTGTACATATGAATGTATGTATACAGGCACTCTTACACATCCAAATATCTATTTCTGATAACCATCCAACACTGCAAACACACATAAACACACAGAGACATAAACATTGAAACCTCTCTATTGCTCAATATATTTTTAAACAATGAAAAGCAGTTTCATTAGCCTTTGAAGAGAATGATGAAGAAAAAAAAAAGACAAACATAAAAATTAAATATACATTGCCCAAAAAGCCTAGGGAAGGTAGTTATATTTTTAGCCATTAAAACTAGCAGAAGAAATGTGTACCCCGCTACTTTGAAAAAATACCAGTTGTATTGTTTGGAGGATCACTAATGGAGGATCTAATGTTTGCAGAGCAAAACAGATACAAAACTTCCAAGATGATCGAAAAGTCATATACGCGGAGCAAGAGACCAGAAGACCTTGTTGAAAATCAAAATCTACCCAAGTAACAAAGCAAAACAATGAGATCTGAAAAGGAATGATCCTTCTGTAAGATACAGTATCAAACTGATCTAAAAAGATTGTTGCACAGAGTGGAAGTGTCTTAAGGTATATACATATCTAGCTATCCTTGCTGAACACACTGTAACTCCAACTACTAAAATGAGTGCACCTGAATTATAGGAAAACTGATATAAATCAGATGGATAGAACTTCTGTAATGCTCCTTAAACTGAACACAGTAAACACTGTATTTAACAAGAAGGGTTAGGGCGGGGGAAAGTAGCTAGAACAGTTGTTGATACCTAATAATAATTTAGTAACAGAACCCTACTTAATATTGCATAAATCTGTAATTTCAGCAGCAAAAGTTCAGGTGTTCTTAGCAGACACTTTCAAGTAAAAGGAAATGTTTCCGAGGGCCTCATCAAAACAGTGGCTGACATTCCAGGAAGGGCTCCCATTGACTTGAGTAGCTTTTGGACGAATTCCAGAAATTATTAGATCTACTTGCATTGAAGAGACTTTGAAACTTCATACCCATAGTTAGTCCTAGGAAGCACCAGTATTTAAGAAAACTGTCCTCCTTAATGACAAATCACACCTCCAAATTGCTTTCACAGTGGTGATACCCTGGAGCTATGCAAGACCCTGAGCTGTCCTTCATTTTTTTGCCACCAAAAATATTCCCAGTAAGTACCGTTCTGTTTCCACCTGCAGCATATTCTAAATGAAGGTAAATAAGGCATTCATGCAAGAAATTAACACATGGCATAAAATAATACGGAGCTTCAGGGTGAAAGCTAGCATCATGTCAGAGAAAAATCAAAAAGGGTAAGTGTGTGTGCAGTCCCAGCAAGGGCTCAGTAAGACAGCTCAAACGTCTAATAGAGGGATTGATAGAACAAGCACACAAATCCAACCTAACAGCTGTCTCCTGTGCTGTGGCCTGAAAAAACACAAAGATGTTTGGCTTGTAGTTTGGGTTATTTTTTTAGCTTTCCCTGATTTTTGTAATATTTCTGTGCTCTTCTATATTATGTATTTTGCTAAATTGTTTGCAAAACCCAAATCCAAGCCATATAACAAATCAAATACAGACCACAATCTGTGTAGTTTTATAGTCAATGTGATGCAATTCCTACTTTCAGTTAAATTCTGTGTGGGTTTTATTATTTTATTTTGAGGGAGCAGGACAGACAGAATCAATGCCAATCAAAAAGATCTACAGGAGTCTCTCTTGCAAGTGAGGCAAAAGAAACTGGCTAAATAGTTAAAGTCATGTAAAATTCTGAGACCAGCATCCTGAAGGGTCACAATCTGAATGAACCTTCTCAGTTTCAGTCTCTGCTATATGCCAAAATATCCTTTAACACCACTTCATAGTTGGCTCTGTAAATTTCCATGGTTCACTTGAAATAGATTCACTGGGATCCCATCAACAGAAAGCTTGAGATATTTCCTATTTCATTTGACTTCCCACTTTCAGATTCAATTTTGGCGTATCATCAGCACTGACACTTCCTAGGACGGCAACATCTTACACAGCAACTTAAAGTGATTTCAAACACTACCTGTGACAGTGGCATTACAGTCTGGTATCCACAGGTACCCATAATACCTACACATTGCCATGATAGTATCCAGGGACCATAACAGATGCAAGAATCATTTATTAGGATTTTTTAAACTTCCACCAGTGTACATGCATAAAGTAGTCTTCAGTTTGACTACAGCACAGTAGTCATGTAAGCCGTCTGAGTTTGTGTAGCAGTATTTACAGGAAAATCTGAGAAAAAATTTGAGAACAAATTCACAGTTTAACTAAAAAAAAAACGAAAAACAAAAACCAAAAAAATCCAAATGCCTCTATGAACAGGTTCCAGCCATAAACACAGATGAGAAAAGACATGCCCTAATAGCAGTACCATCTCTAGATACATTGTAAAGTACTTGCCAGTTCACAAAGGTTAAAATGTGGGGAGAAATGCTTAGGAGTGGAAGAAACAGAGTGGCAGTGAACAGGACCGAATTTGTTATTCTGGCCACAAGATGAGGAAGCAAAGACCAGGGTGAATGGGGTGGGAGTGGGGGTGGTCACTTAGCCAAGCCAAAATGCAGAACAGGTGTTGTAGAAGATGAGACATTGTGAACTATCCACCTGTCAAGAAAAAGGACACAAAGAACCTTGTGTTTGTTGATACTGACGTGAACAGGCCAAAAGCAACAGAAAGCAATAGAAAGAACATTACTTCTCCACAGGTGGCTCAAACTGCAGAGAAGATGCATTGAGGCCAGGGCTGGGGGAAAGAGGACACTGCATCCTCAGCCAATTGAGTTCTCCAGTATGCTGCATAAGGGAGCTTGGGAGAAAGAAAGTTTGGTGCTAGTCCAGAGCATCGTTGCACAAAATGGTTTCACTGTGCCAACAGTCTCCATGGAACAGCTGGTAATATTTGCTGCATCCCCATACTGTGAAGCAGAAAGTACAAATCTGCTGCCTGCTGTCTTCTAAGGCAACTTCAATGCAGGCTGTTGACACTGTATTTGGGCTTCACTCTATATATTTGCTTAGGTTTTCAGTAGGATAAGAAAGGGCAAAGCAAAATAAAACAAAGATCTTGAAAAGGAAAAGATGTGTGAGTTTCAAATGAAGAGCTGGGGAGGAGGAGGACAGAAAAAGGGAAGAGGTATAACAGAAACCTTTAATGGAATCAGATTCATCAGGACATGTTCCACTTAAGATTATTATTAATATCCTTTGGTTTAATATACTCAACTAAGTAAGGAAATGACTGAACTTCAATCCAGATTGTCTCAGGCTGAAATAGTCACTTTCTAATGACTGTCTAAAAATTCAAACATTATTTCTGACTCATTATGTATACTTTTAAGAGGAGGAAGAAAATCAGCTATCAGAAGTCATTGCTGCCTTATGACCAGGCAGTCACTTTCCAGTAAGCAGCACAGAAACATCCTCTTGCTCTTCTTGTTCTCCAGGAACCTCAGTTTCTCAGGTCTGAGCAAGGAATTGCTTTGTGGCCCCAATCTGCCAATTCTCTACTTTCAGTTGACAAGTTACGACCTTTGCACTTTCCCACCACATTTCTTTAGCATTTGTCTTTAGGAATATCCAATAAATGAGTTTATTAGTAAGACTTTCACAACAAAAGCAGGAGAAATGCAGTATTTTATAAGGAATGCAAAATCTTGTGTTTTGGGGGATCTCTGATAATATACACTAGGAAGATAATTTTCCATCCAAGAAAGCTCACAGTGTTTCTAGGACTACTGTCCATTTAGGAACTGAGAAATAGACTGGACTTGATACAGCTGTTTCTATTCTTCAGTGAAGCTATTCTGAAGATAGGAATATAAATTTTCCTAAAGAATGTGAACAAAATGTTCATCTAACAGACACTACTTCTTTCCTTTTATACCTTGCCTTTTCTTCATCTTAGCAGGTTTTTTTTAAAGCAACGCTATGAATATTTCAAGCCTGCTCATTCCAGGAAAAGTGCATTTAAGGTCAGTGTTGCATCTAAACACAACCAAACACAGTACAGTATTTGACTGTAGTAAATGCAAACCAAAATAATTGCATATAAATTATTTTGCTGTCACCCTATGCTGAAGTAGAGGTTCTCACAGCAGAAGACCTGAGGTGGACACTGAATCCTCTATTTGCGTACTTTTTAAGATAAAGAGGCATTTATTTGAGTTACTATTCTTTGAACTTAACTTTCACTACTGTAGTTTCGAGGCCTGATTGCTACAGTTGTTTTGAATCTTTCATGGGGTGTTGTGGGTGCAAATGCTACAACATGCTAAATAGGCTATGCAATTTTTGTTTTCACTAAAGGCACCAAGTTTTGGCTCTCAAAGAAACAGAGACTGTTCCTAACAAAACACAATGTCTGTAGATGTCTATGTGTCCAGAAAAGCCAAATAAATCATTTAAATTTAAAATGAAGTTGACATAATAACATGTTGACTAACTCTCTGTGGCTCATACCATTAGGCCACAGCAAATCATAATTTCACATTAAAAATTCTTCCTTTACACAGGCTGTTAGATGTGATGTTTAAATCCAACACAAATATACACAGCTCTGTCTTTTGCCAGCTATAACACCCTACATTCTCATATATCAATGTTTATAAATGTTCAAGAAAATTCTGATACCATTTCTCAAAAGTTTCAGTGTACTGTCATTTGGTTTACATTATTTAATTAACTAATAATATCAGGGTTGCAGTCTGAGCCATTTATAAAAGCACTGCTTTCCTCCAGTGCATTTCTCAAAACACAAACCAGGCATTTTATATTTTAAATGCAGCAACTGCCTGGCATTTTTTGTTGGTTTTTTGTTTGGGTTTTTTTCCCTTCTCTCCCTTTGGCTTACTACCCAAGATGTGTGGGTTGTTGCGTTTTGTTTCCCTTTCATCTCAATATACAAATGCAATAATAGAAGTAATTAATGTCTAGCTGTTTAGCTTCCATTTTATGCAGAGCAGACATCTGATGATCAAATTCACCCAATGTCTGCAATTAGACCAACTTGTGCAGCTGCACTTCCCCTTGCTAGCTGGAATGCACTTCCCTTTCGCTCTGAACCACTTTGTGATGCACTTGATATATAATGCTTGATGCATAGCTTTGAAATAAACGTGGGATATTATTCTGTCTTCAAGGTTGAAATAGAGATGGGCTGTATTAAGCACTTGGGTGGGTGAAGGAGGGAGAGAAAGGAAAATAAAATGAAAAGCCAATGACTGCAGAAGCCCAAGCTGCATGTGGCACTGGAAAAATCATTGTCAGCTTTGCTATCACTGTCACACTAAACTTCCCAGATGTTCATATCTGGAAATGTCACAAAATGTCACAGCATAAGCTGCTGTATTTTGTTTTCTACAGAAAGGGTGAACAATAATAAAACAGCCTCAGGAGTGCATGGCTAGCCAACAGCAGCTTGTAAAGGTCTCAGTAAAACAGCCTGTGTGCGCGTTCTGGAAAAGAAGCAAACATTAGCTTCTTTTCTGTCCTTCTTTATTTGTTTGGGGTTTTCGTTTTGGTTGGATTTTTTTCTGTTTAATTCATAATATAGGGCTTGAGTGGATAGAAATTTAATATTTGAATTAAACAAAACCAAAAGACACTTCTGTCACCTTCTCTGGATGTCAAAGCTCCCTTTGACCATCAGTTAAAATGCTGATGTTAGATTAGTTATTGACAGAGCTGGTACAAATCTGTTCTGTGTTCATTTATCTTCTGGAATTTGATGTAGCACCCCACAATTTTTTGTAGCACAAAAGCAGAACCCTCTGTAAAATAAGCTCTTCATCAGTGACATCAATGTGGGAGAAAGCTTGGCATTTTAAAGCGAGATCTTTCAAAGCACAGATTTTTATCTTCTCCACAAGGTTTGTGGTTTTGAGTGAAGTCCAGGTCAGGTGCTCTCTGTGACATCTTCTTTCTCTCATATTACTTCCAAATGCTTTTCAGAAAGCAACGTAGCAGCAAAACCAACCATATAGGCATACGCTCAGCAGGACATCTTCCACTTAACCATTAAGACTAAACATTATAAAATGATATCTGCAGTCTATACATCCAAATAAAAAGGGCTTTGGATACAACGATTTTGGCTCCTTCACAAAAGGAAACAAGAAAGAAAATCAATCTGCTTTACTGTGTGTATAGAGCTCAATGCAGACTCAGAAGCTACAGTTAAAATTCTTTCCTTACAACCTTGCTGTTGCCTACAATTAAGGTCACTGTATTAAGTTAATATTCCAATGCTGTGACCTACTTACAAAGCCAGAATTGTCAAATGGCTAAAAGCGACCCATTCACTTTCATATTGGTTTTGACTAAATCCCTTTGCCATTTAGTGAATCATGTAACTCCATTTAATCTACACAGACAGTGTGTGGCACCTACACTCATGCCTTTTTATAAGGCTACACAACTTGTACTGCAACTATGAAACAGGTGGGGAGAAAGAACTGACCAAGAATAAGTGCTGAGTCAGGATCATTTGTTTTCAAAGAGATACTTGCTCTGGGACAGTGATTTATTTCAATGTCTATTACATATAAGCCAATGACTCAGATGTCATCATTTAGTCTTGTAGCCCTTGGTACATTAGTCTAATGTAACATCATTGAGCAGCTGCATTCTCATTTATTTGGAGGACAGATGGCAGCTATGCTTTGGTCAATTGTAAATTTGTTCACTTAAAATTTCTTTTTCATCATGCTATAGTTTATTCTCTGATGGTTGGCTCTAGTCTTTATCAGTTTGTTTGTTTTTTCCCTCCCAAGCTTTTATCAATGTGAATGAGCCAGATAATCAGCAATCAAGCCAAGAAGAATTTTATTATGATTCTTTTCAGTTATTTTATTATAGGCTGCATTAAAAGATAGCTGAATGATTCTGTTTATTTAATAAATTCATGTCACCAAGTGATAGACTCTACACATCATTCTGGTTCTTTCTGTTGTCATATGAGGGAGGAAGAATTTACCTGCAAGCAGTCATTCATCATGCACTATTATTTGGAACAGGAGGCTTGGCCTCCCACACTCAATGAAGTTGCAGAGAATGACAGCCAAAACCCTTTAACACAAACAATTGTTACTATATTAATATATTATGACAGGAAACAGGCCTTCAGATCTGTTAGGTCCTTAATTACTTGTTGTTATCTCTGTCTCTGCACCTCTTCCTAAACGTTGGGCACAACAGCAGGCTATAACTCTGCTTACAGTTCTCCTAATAACTGCTCTCATTCTTAGTACCACCAGGCTCCTCAAATTCACAGTGCAGCTACCTCTCCTGTGGTGTTCCCATATTAACCCCTTGCTTAGGTAGACAACAGGAGGCTGATGAGAGGCATCCATTCTAGTCTGTGCATTTGCCAGCTGCAGCATGTATACTGCATGTGATCTCTGAGAATAGATGTGGAGCCTCCCGGACAGCAGTGGATGTTTGTCTTGGAGTGGATGTGTTGACAGTAGGATGAAGCAGACAGAATGGCTGAGAAACACAGCAAGTTAGGAGCCTACAGTAGAAGCAGAGATCAGGAAACTTCTAAGACAAGCACGGAACTGGCTCAAACCCAGATCTCATAGCATAAGCCAAAAAGAGATACTTTCATAGAGGTCCATAGGAGACAAAGCAGAATTGGTTGCAGCTCATAAAGCCGATGAAAGCTGCTAAAGAGACAGCTGGAGAGCACCCATTGAACAAATAGAGTGGGCTGGGAGAGGTAAGAGAAATATGCTGACAGAGCCTTTATTTTAAGCCATCTTGACAATAGAACCAGAGTTTTCTCTTTTTCAACAGCTATTCACCTTTAGAGTTTCAGGGTTGCTCATTGAAAGGAATAGGTGTAGTTAGATCTCCATAAAAGCTCTGGCCACCTCTGCTCTTCCACAGTAAGTACTTCAGAATCAATTCAGACTAAGTTGTCAGACAATACAGGGTATGTCTGTATCACTCATACTGTTCATTATAAACTACTTCCTCTTCTTAAGCTCAGCTACTTTCCAATTTTGCAACTTTCAAAAAAAAATTTGTTATGGAAAATTTGGTAACAGCTATAGCAGCTATGTAGCCACCGCTAAATCTGTGTGAAGTGGTGGCATAATCATAGAATCTTAGAAGCATAGAATCATAGATTGGTTTGAGTTGGAAGGGACCTTAAAGATCATTTGCCATGGGCAGGGACACATCCCACTAGATCAGGCTGTTCAAGGCCTGATCCAGTCTAGCTTTTGACACTTTCAAGGGATGGAGCATCCACAATGTTCCTGGGCAACCTTCCTCTTATTGTCTAGTTTAATCTTCCCCTCGCCAATTTATAGCCATTCACCTAAGTTCTATCACTATATGCCCTTGTAAAAAGTCCCTCTCCAGCTTTCTTGTAGGCTTCTTTCAGGTACTGGAAGGTCGCTATAAGATCTCAGAGCCTTCTCTTCTCCAGGCTAAACAGTCCCAACTCTCACAGCCTGTCCTCATCGCAGAGGTCCTCCAGCTCTTGGATCATCTTTGTAGCTCTCCTCTGGATCCATTCCAACACCTCCATATCCTTCTTACGCTGAGGATTCCAGAACTGGACACAATATTCCATAAGGGGTCTCACAAGAGAGGAATAAAGGGGCAGAATCCCTTCCCTTGACCTACTGGTCACGTTTCTTTTGAGGCAACCCAGGATACAGTTGGCTTTCTGGGCTGCGAGTGTGCACTGCCGGCTCATGTCCAGCTTCTCATTAATGAGCAACCCCAAGTCCTTCCCAGCAGAGCTGCTCTCAATGACATCATCCCCCATCTGGTATTGAAATCAGGGACTGCCCTGAAATAGCTGTAGGATCTTGCACTTGGTCTTCTTGAACCTTGTGAGATTCGCACGGGCCCATTCCTCCATCTTGTCCAGGTCTCTCCGGATTATATCCCTTCCTTTGGGTGTGGCAACTGCACCATTCAACTTGGTGTCATCTGTGAACTTGCTGAGGGTACACTTAATCTTGCTGTTTATATCATTGATGAAGACTTTAAAAAGCACTGGTCCCAGTTTCGACCCCTTAGGGACACCACTTGTCACAGAGCTCCATCTGGACATCGAGACATTGACTGCTACTCTTTGAATACCACCATCTAACCAATTCCTTATCCACTGAACAGACCACTGTACCTCTCCAATTATAGAGAAGTATGTTGTGGGGGGACCATTTCAAAGGCTTTACAGAAGTTCAGATAGATTACATCCGTTGCTTTTCCCGTGTTGGCTGATGTGGTTACCCCATCACAAAAAGCCACCAAGTTGGTCAGGTAGGACTTGCCCTTTGTGAAGACATGCTGGCTGCCACTAAACATCTCCCTGTCCTCCATGTGCTTCAGCATAACTTCAGGGAGGATCTGTTCCATGATCTTCCCAGGCACAGAGGTGAAGCTGCCAGGTCGGTAGTTCCAGGTTCATCTTTTCTATCCTTTTTGAAAATGGGCACAATGTTACCCTTCTTCCAGCCACCAGGAACTTTTCCTGATTGCCATGACTTTTCGAAGATCTTTTCAAAGAGAGTGCCTTGGCAACCACATCAGCCAATTCCCTCAGGACTCTGGGATGCAATTCATTAGGTCCCATACACTTGTATATGTTCAGCTTCCTTGGGTGGTCATGAACCAGATCCTCCCCTACAGTGGGAGGAGCTTTACCCCCCTGGTGCCCTTCTTGCTATCCATTGACCCAGGACAGGTGAGAATAGTGATTGTCACTGAAGACTGAGGCAGAAATTCGTTTGAGTACCTTAGCCGCCTTCTCATCTGTTGATATGAGGTCACCATTTCCATCCATTAGTGGGAATACATTTTCTTTAACCTTTCTTTTCAGATTGATGTACCTGTAAAGCCCTTCTTGTTAGTTTTCACTTCCCTTGCCAAGTTCAGCTACAGCTGCGCCGTGGCCTTCCTGACCCTATCCCTACACAACCAGGGAGTGTCCCTATACTCTTCGCAGGTTCTCTGTCCCTGCTTGCACTGCCTGTGCAGCTCCCTTTTGGTCTTGAGTTTGACCAGCAGGTCTCGACTCAGCCTTGCCGGTCTCTTCCCTCCCCTGCCTGATTTGCTACATCTGGGGACAGAGCGCTCTTGTACTTTATGGAAAGCATCCTTAAATATTTGCCAGCTCTGTTCTGTTCCCTTGTCCCTGAGGACGGCGTCCCAGGGGGTCTTATGGACTAACTCCTTGAAGACCTGGAAGTCTTTCCTACTCTCTTTCCACATTGACACCTCTCTGTAGTACTTACATCTGCCTGTTTTAGAGAGACTATTTTAAAGATCTAAAAAGCTAAGTTTGCAGGAGCAGGATTAGAATATTTCTATATGTAAAGGCTACACAATGAAACTCCATGAAAACATGTATATTTCCCACTCATAAGAACTTCCAGCAACAGCAGATAATGTCAAGAGGAAAGTGATACAGCTTTACAAGAGTACTTCACACCACTGGAAGAAAAAAAAACCAACAAACTGATGAAGGAAAAGGAGGAAATAAAGCAAGCAGAAATACTGCTAAGATAGTTGTGTGTTAATCTATCTCATGCAGCAATGAGTACTGACATTAGCAAGAGATTTCTAAGTCAACCTCTTATTTTGTTTCAGCTTTTACTCTGCCATTTAGCCCTTACGCTGTGTAATCACTAAGCTGTTATTTCTCGTTTGTGTTATAATGGATGTGTAGGCAATAATTTATTTCATGAAATGAATAATGGAAGTCCAGTGCCTGGAGTCTCCTCAACATTTCAAGAGATTTTAATTATTTTTTTTTTTTACTCCTTTCTTGTTAGCATCATATTTGGGGAGTGAGGGGGAATAACTTTCAGGTTTTTGACATAATAGAATACATTTGTCTCCATTTATTAGTATTAATAATATTGAAGCTATATCTGTCTGTTTATTAAACTGAAAAAGTCAGAAGCATGAAATAACTATACAAGACATATTATCTCTCCAATTCATTTTCTGGATTTGTTTCTTGGTATCCAGTATTTACTCCCCTGCAACTCAGCCTCTCTGCTTGAGTTGTTATCTGTTCTCTTAATCTTTCTAACAAATGGAAGTATTATACCAATACCTGAAGCAGAATTTTCTGATAAAGTCAGTCTGATGTGTCATTTAAGATGAAGGTAGGACAGATTCATTTCAGAGCCCTGATGTTTGCAATTCTAGCTAAGGTGCTACATAGTATCTCTATAAAGAAAAGGTCATTTTTCTAAAGACAGGTTTTGACATTCAAAACTCCAGAAAAAAAAAAGCTAGAGTTTCATGTCTCATTTCTTAGATCAGAAAATTCAGCCTTAGATTTAAAATAACATTTAGAGGAGCAAGGGAACTAATCTATCTCTAGTAATGCAAAAGTACAGAAAACTGAAATTATTTTTTATAGTTATTTCATTTTATTATAAGTCAAGAACATTATATTTTGTGTAAAAGCATAAAAATTTTTACTTTTTACCCTATTGTCCCAATTTGGGACAGCATTCTTTTAAACATACTTCTGTTTTATAGAAACACAAATAATTGTTTCTCACTCAGATCCTTCTGTAACCATAACATCCTTAAAGGGCTCCCAGCACCATTTCTTGAATCCCTTTTTGCATATTACATTTTTAGATGGGTAGATCATAACCAATCCTCAATATTACCCATGGCTGTTTCTTATCAAACTCCTCTTTTTTTAAGAGGACAGTAAAGGCAAGAGAGCCTCCTTTTGTTTCATGTTTTATTGTTTCCAACAGTCAGTAGTATATCTCTCTTTCCTATCATCATGACTACACATACTGTTTACTTTGTCTCACAGTGGCATACCCCTGAAACAAAACAATATGAATAATAATTTAAAAAAAACACCACACGAAAGCAAAAGAATATGAATACAAACACCAAGGAAATTTACAGAAATTTCTCAAAATAATCCTGGAAAGAAAGTGGGTTTAGATACAAGTACAGAATGTGCTTAGAATGCAGGGCAGTATGTATTATATATGTGTTGGCACTGGCTTTCAGGAAGCTTAGTATGAATGTGATAGAGTAATATTGAACACATTATATATTGTTTGAGTTCTCACCTCAGTGTTTACTCCTAAGAAAACATTCCTGACAACATGACAGCACAACATAAACTACTAGCATTATCATTTTAGAGCTACTGGTTGCTGCCATTTCAATGAATTCCTAGGTATCATGCTGGAATTTCAAGGATTTCTGTTTGTGTTTGTGCACATATGTATGATAGGTTGAATTACACAATATGAATCAAAACAGCCTGCACTATTTTCTGCTCCGTGAAAGGGCTAAAGCTGAATATGTTCTGGGAATCCTGCAAAACTCTGTATTAAAACCACACTCTCAGGAAAGGTATCTAATTAAAAGGGATTGTTTCTGTTAAGAAGGAATATAGCCGTGCTGTAGGATCCTGAGACCTAAAAATTTCTCAATAAAATGAGAGCATAATCCTAGAGTCTGTTTTTCTTTTTCCTTCTTTATTATTTTATTTATTTTTTCTATACAAGCTTGCTAGACTCTCAAAACCAGATGTCAACCTCCCACATGGATGCATATTTATCTGTACTCTTGGGGTCACTGTGGCACATCAAGTGCTTAGTTCAGTTATTCAGCAGAATCCATATGCTTTGACCATGACCTATTCTAGACTAAAAGCAGTCAGAGTCTGGGATCCAACACCCATGTGGTCAGCACACAGTGGAAGGCTCCATTTCCTTAGGAACAAGATTCACCTATGAATTCCTCATTTTTCAGGTCGCAAGCACCTATTGTAGTCCTGGTGATACCAGTATTTTTGTCTTTAATGTACAGCAAAAGAACAAGTACTTTCATAACCAAAGAGTTTTTAATAAAACTTACTCAGCTTCTCACTCCACTAAATCAGATGTCTTATTCTCACTAGTGAAAAATCAGGAATGTGAACTTTATTATGTAAAGCATGAAGTGAATATGGGGCTGCCAGTTTTCTGCATTTCACAGTCACTGTTGTAACCTGCAACTTAATAGAGTGCTACCAGTTTTTCTGCTTAAAAATGATAATTAAGGAGATTAATTAACTGCATCCCCTCAGATGGCTGCAACAAAACACGTCTAACAGAAATGGTACATTAACAGTTTTGTTAGCAGCACTTCCTTTTCTGAAAGAGGCCTGAAGCCCAGTGTTTATACATATAATAAAGACATAAAGCAGTAGAAAAATTATGTAGGTCACTAAGAATATGCAAGATCTACAGAGAAACATTTTTTATAAGTGGGCCATTCATCCAAGTAAGACTACTTGAACAGAGGTCGTGGAAGGAGTAAAACTGATCTTAAGAATCCATCAATTTAACTGGAGTGCACAGCCTCCTCCTAATGAATCAAACAGAAAAAATCTTTCAGTGATCCACATTTTCCTAACTTTGAATACTGCAGCACTGCATTTGTTTAAGCTAAGCTTGAAGCAAGGGTAAGAATATACTTTGCTGATTGCGATCAGCTCCTAAGCTCTCATAGATCACATTAGGTCTTTACTTCTCCTTTCTCTGTCTGATCTCATTTTCACCAACTGTTTTAACAACCACAGGATGTGTTGCAGGCCAACGTGCTCCTGTCACGTGCCTCTTCACATTTATCTGGTGCTGTTCTGAGAAAATGAAATAAAATCTGGCTCTACTGGCCTCACCTTCACATGTCAAAATTTGTCCAATTTCTGTTTTCCTTGCCCTGGCAGGTTGTCTCAAACAGAAAAGAGAACATAGATTTCCATTTCATTCTTCTTCAATGCTCCACAGTAGCTGAGCTGTCCTATCCATCAGAACATTTAAGTGTGTACTTAAAGTTACATTCATGCTTTGCTGAGTCCTAGGCTGTATAATTATAAAAAAAATCAACAATTGCTTAGAGTATGCTGTATCTCCAATAAACGTCAACAGCATTTCCAACTCTGGATGGGTGCTTTTTAATGTGTCAGAGCAATCTAAAATAAATACACGCTTCTAGAATCTACTAAAAATCAAATACATTTGTCTTCAACTAGAACAGTTACTCCAATATAATCAACATTCTGGTCCTTTCACTTGTATTCAGAAAATGAAGTTTTTCATCTGTGTAAACTTACAAAATTAGCAGAATAGGAACTGCTTTTGTGCAAAACATATGATATCTTTGGTCCTCAACTTCTCAGTCCACAGCAATAACACAAAATGCACCATTAAATTGTGCAAAACATATGTGCAAGACCTAAGTGCCATGCAAGACAAGGTAGGAGGTCTGCTTCACGGAATAATTAGTACTTTTTTCATCTAATTCCAACTGCTGCAGAGAAAAAAACACAATCCCTACCCGCTCCCCCCCAAGAAAAATAAAAGCCCCAAAAGTGCAAAACACTCAAATGAATTAGTGAAGGGATTTTATTTCCATCTCAAAGAAGTAAAAAAAAAAAAAAAAAGTAAGTTTTGGCTCTTTGGAGCCCTTAAATGCACTCTATACATACTCACCATGGTCAATTTTGCACTGAAGTTTTGCTGACCTAGTGGAAATTTATGCTTTTAAACTCAAATATCTTCCATTTCCATATTTTCATTTTTCCACCCAAGGATGCTGCATTACACAGCATATGCAAAGTGGTTTTTTGCTTTCAACAGCAGTTCAAAACCCAGAGAAATGACACTGAAAGTTATACTCATGTGTTGGTGCTAAGATGTTGTATTGTGGCTATCCATTTCTTGTCTTTTAGAAGACAGAAGTGCTTAGCAATTTAATCCTCATTAGATTAATAATAAGAAGTTTTTCTAGCATCTGTACTGTATTGTTACTATAGTTAAAGAAGTTACTCCAGTAAACAAATACTTTCAAGATTTTTTAAATTATATGTGACTTACAGAGGATGTCAAATGAATAAATACATTTAAGAAGTATGTAAAAGCCCTGGAAGTCCTATAGGCAAAAGTAATTAATAAAGATAGATGCTAACTTAGATAAATTACAGGTATTTTTCATATATGTAATAGAAATAGCCCTCAGAAAAAAATAATCTCATGTTATTCCATAGAGAGTACTTAAACAAAAGGTAGGGCTCTTTAGGAGACAACTAAAAAGAATTTTTTCTTAAAGTGATATTTCATTATGGTTACTCGCAGTAATGTATTATGCCTGTAACTCTACTTTCAAAGAAATTTCTTGAGAAGGAAAACTGTGCGATATTACCACATTAATAAAGGTCACTCTCTTCTCCAAAAAGATAAATATAGGGAACCAAGGGAAGTCTTACCTCCCCTTATATGTACAACCATAACTGGAACTACTGATGACTATAGAGAAATATATAGACTAAATTGTCTTTAGTTTATTCAAGAGAACAACATTATATGATTTTAAAAGTACTGCAAAACAGGGTCTCAGGAAGTCTTAGTATGTGCGGGGAAAGTGAAATAGATTCACTCTGCTGTGAAAGCTCATTGAAGAAAAAGGTCTCAAGACTTATCCAGTAAAAATTTCAAACCTTGTTGCAGTAGAGAGTCAAATGCCACAGAACAAATCAACTTCAGATTAAGCAATAATCAAAGGTATTTCCCCCGACAAGAGCAGGGAAGAAATCATTTGCCCTTGAGGTGGGGTCAGTAACCAAGCAGACAAAATTTCAAGTACACCAAAAAGTGAGGCAACAAAATGTACAAAGCGGGAAACACACTGAACCTCAAGACAAGTACCTCAATGCAGCATAAAAGCAATATGATAACAAGAAGTCAAGCTCCTGTACCAGTTCAAAATGTATCACTGCCTTATCTAGCAGGGGAATTGGCTGCAGCTTGGTGCTAGTCTGTTTGAATTAGGGAACCAGCTGTAAAACTGGTCATGATCTTTACCTGCACTTGTAAGAACTGTCTGTCTGATTTCTATGCATTTCTGGTCTTTTTGCAGAGCCATTTCATTAGCCACTAGCACCTCAGACAATTGAAGGAAAAGAAAAAATCCAAAGAAAACAATTTCCTTTGACACATCAGTAAGAGGCTGGGAGAAGCCTCTCTCCCACCAAGAACACATGAATGACAGTTTTGCTCTCGTGCTTTGATATAACTCCCCTAAGTTACTCAGATGAAAAAAAGTAACAATGGTAATAATAGTCATCCAACAATCTAAATCAAGATGAACCAGCTTGGAAATTAAAAACTGTTCCTAATCATATCATCAGCAATGACAAGGCTATTTGGACTGCAGAAAGGAAGGTAGTGGGTTGGTAGATAAACAGAAGGAAGTTAACCAGGCGCAGTCACTCTCACCTTCCCTCAACACTCTTCTTGGTTGTAGCTTTTGTTCTTTTGGTCTTAGTTTTGATGCTATATGTTAGAAAGTGTTGTTTGCCTTCCTGAATGCAGCAATATGTGCAGTAAATAATCTGTGGATGATCCAGAAACAATTACTGTCGGTTTGCACAGTGGCTGTGGGCAGGGACTTCACATGACCAAGGATGCTTAAAATTGGTCTGTAAATCAATGGAAAAAGAATAATCTGTGTAATCACTTTGAGATAATAAGCAGTATCAGTATCAGAAGCAGAGAATTTCAGTGAAGTCTTTCTCTTTAACCAGAAGATGCTCCATAGTCACGTAGGTAAAGCACACTAATGGCCTGATTACCATTTGTGGTTTGGATTTTTAGTGAGTAATCATAATATATTGTAATAAAAATTAGAATGCAGACAGAATGCTATTTCCAAATCATGGTAACTGTACATTTAAGACAATGTGAAACAAGTCATTACAGTTCTGCAGGGCTCTCTGAAGGACAAAAGATACAGGCTAAAATTTTTTTCAGAAGAGTGCCTATATGCTAGGACATGTCACAGTTATTCATTTCCCTTTAAAACCAGCATCCATTACCTCACCCACCTCACCCAAAGCTTTTGTATTAATTTCAGAAATAACACACAAATTTTCAGAATACAGATCAAAGAAGTAAATAAAACCTAGTGGTTTCATATGTCTCAAAAAAAACCCCAACTTTTGTTCATTACGACAGAAGAAAGTTATTTGCAGGATGATTTGGAGACTGTTTTCTGGGAGGCACATTGAATTGTCAATTGCACACACACTACTTGCCATATCATTAATGGGGAGCATTTTATAGCTGGATGCAGGTATATTAAAATCAATTTAAAAGATGAGTTTCTTTTATCATGTAATTTTATTTAGTCTGACAGTTGCTTTCTGAATGGCACAGAAGAGCGCCTGAACCAGTAATATCCTCTCTGGATAAACCAATTGCTATACTCTTTGGTTTTTTTATAGGTGATGCATTTCATAAAAGAGGCAATTCACAGACAAAGTTCAAATTCTGCCTGTTGTCATGCCTAAAGTCCTCTCTCAAAACTCAGCAGTCTGTACTGTCTGTACTGCAACAGAGCACATTAAAAGCAAATATCTACAGCTAAATAATAAGTGAATATTGTTAGGAATTACATAGGTTTGAATATGAAGATATCATTGTAAAGCTGAAAAGGGATTAAAAAAGAAAGCAATAAAGAACTGCATGGAAGAGTAGGAAATACTGGAGGAAGGCTGACAATGCCTTCTGCCTTTTTCCTCTCCTTTTGCTTGTTTGCTGCAATTGCTGTACCTTTTAGACCCTTTGGGATAAATGATAACCACTTACACAGCTTCTTCATGTATGTGAAGTAAATAAACGTTTAATCAACTTAAATTTGTCAAAAAGCATTAATGTTGCTTTTATGATTAGAGTTGCACTTCAACACTCTCTTATTAACTGAGATGATGAAGTGCAGTAGCAATGATGCTGCTTCCACTCAGGAAACAAGATATACTTCAGCATTGCATGAAGCTTCATCCCAAGCCATGTCATGCAGAGCTGGCCAAAATACTGGACTGCTTTGCTATGTAGAAATTCTTGTAGTTTTGTTCCCAAATTTTTCTGTTTAACTACCATTTTTGGTTGATGTTGCTACTCACAGCACATTATAACATCAGACAGACAGGGAATATGAATTGTGAAGTAGATATCAAACAACAAGGGAAGTTGTAGAATTCCCCAAACTTGCACAGAGATCTTCTATATCAATTTACTTTAAAAGACAAATTTAGTTGACAAGATCAATTATATGACTGTTGATTTAATTTTTTAGTTGTGGTGGCAGCACAATGAAATCCCCTGTAGAATGTGCCAGCCTCTTGATAAGCAACTCAGATGTTAAAATATGAAAATCTGATAAAACACTATGGCTTCTATGTTCTTGCTCAATCACGGGTTTGAGGTTTGAGAATTTTTTAGGGGGTGAGGGAGTCAGGGGTGTTGATAGTCAGCTTCTTAGTCTTTTAGAATTGAAGGTGAGGGCATTCTTCCAGTTAGTTTCTGACAGTATTAAAAGTATATTCTCCATATGAAAAGGCAAAGAATTCCACTATGAAATAAGTGGGAAAACTTTGGTTAATACTAGAAGGGTAATTTTCAAATATAGGTAAAATAGCAAATACACTGATGACTAGTCAAAACATAAAGAAACAAAGATCTCCTTTACTGCAAGAGCAGAGATACAGAATGTGGGGGAAAAAAGTCATTGTAAAACTTTGGTCCTTATGTTACTACATTTTAATGCTACTGTGCTTGTTTATTTATAGAAAGCAATTGTGAAAATGCACTACCCATATATCAATACGAAGATTGTTTTAGATGTTCGGAGAAAAAGAACATCTTAAGCCTAGTCAGTGAACAAACACAAATATCAAACTTGGATTTCTTAGGGTCTAGCAATTTTAACTGTCAGAATACATTAGGACATGAACTGTGGCTTTCATACTTCTCATATCTCCACCTTCTAAAAAATACATACTAGTATTTACCAAGTTGTTTAATTTCTTTCTCACTATAGACTTCATCTTTAGAAAATAGTGTTAGTACCTCTACCCCTAGTTGATAAATTGTATCATTTTCTTTATCAATTAAAAATATCCATTTTATAACTAGAGGTCAACACATGTTGCATGTAAAACCATTTCATAAAGCTCCCTATTTTCTCATACTTTGCCAGTTAACATTGGAATAAAGAACAAAAGAACTACAGGTGAAGTATCTTCCAGAATCTTTTATTAAACACTAATTAATAAATGAAATACACCATTGTGACTGTGCCAACTCTTTTCTGTCTTTTCGTTTTATTGGGTGGATTTCCAGGCTACAAAGGCTCCCTGGCTCCCTGTGTCTTTCTTGAATCTAAACAACTGACCCAATAGTGAACTCACATTAAGTTTTTAGGTCTTTCTTTACTCCTCCCTTCCAGTTCTCTCATTTTATTAACATGTTCTTAAAGCAATACAGTATGGGCCTTGCAATTCAAGAACACCTTCTATAAAATACTGTTTCCTATTTAATTATACATTGTTAAGGAAGGGTTCAAATGGAGGCCATGCCGACCATCCAGCTAAGAAAGTGCTTTTCAGTTCCTGGTTGAATGGGGCTTAGTATTTTTTAACAAACATTTATGGAATTTGGTTGCATGAAGTTTCTGAGAAACTTCAGTGACAAATTATGAACTTGGAAGTAAGAACAAGAGTACTATCATTCTGCTTAAGTTAGGCATTGACGGGTTTACTAAGACTAACTGTACTCTTGACTAGAATCTTCTATAGTAAATGAAGAGAAATAGACACCTCTGAACTGTACTTCATTTCATTGTAAGGATGTGAAATACTTGTCCTTGTTTAATGTAGTTGTTTCTCTCCATTGTGTAAGAATGAGTGAATCACTTCGGGTGGGATGACTAATTTTTAGCATTTACTGTTTGAAAAGAATATCAGTTTAGATGCCTGGAAAGGAGGCAAATGTGACCCCAGCTAATAGGGATATGTTTCAAAAAACCTGAATCTAAAATATGAGTTTCCTTCTCAATGCAGTCCCAAGCTATCAGAGGTGAGGACTTGAAACAAAAATTACATTGATGACAGAAATTAATTTATATCTTGTAACTATGCAGATCAAGTTGACCTTTTTAAACATCAGAGAATTACTGAAGAAAAATCCCTAATGCCGTTTTTAATACAGGTGCATTTAAATCTGCTACGTATGAACTCCACATTGAACAATCCCTCCTAAACCATAATTCACACCAATAAATTCAGTAGTTTCCCTTGCCCACTAGATATCTTGCCAGCTCTCTCTGAGCTCTCTCTTCCATGAATTTCCCATTAATTTAGCCTGACTCCAGAAGTGCTACATGGCAGAAGTGTATTACTAAGACTTCTAAAAGACAGTAGTAAATAACATAACAGCAATTAATTGAAATCTGGGATCCAAACACTGAAAAAGGTAATGATGACTTTTGGCATAACTCCGTAGTGTGCTGAAAAAATAACATTTGGTAAAGACACTGATCTACTGAAAAACAGGGAAGAGCTAGAATATTTCTCCAGTAGGCTTTTAACATGGTAGAAAATAAAAGCAATCTAAAACAAACAGGGTCACAGTATATCAGATATGAAAAGACAAGTCAAAATCACAAATGCTCATTTTCAAATAGTATTAATTCTCTCTCCTTTGTATTTGCAGGAAACTGCACAACCTAAGAGAAAAAGCTTTTCAGATGAAAAGCT
Source organism: Piaya cayana (assembly GCA_013389865.1). Classification (NCBI taxonomy): domain Eukaryota; kingdom Metazoa; phylum Chordata; class Aves; order Cuculiformes; family Coccyzidae; genus Piaya; species Piaya cayana. The sequence continues at coordinate 61,071 of WAAB01016913.1, read as the reverse complement.
TTATAAATGTCTAACCTCATGGATGTCATTATAGCCACAAAAATCTACACCTGCTAAAACCAAACCTATTACTTTAAGGTCCACAATTTAGATTTTGTTCTTCCTGCAATCTTTTTGAACTTTCTTTCAATCAGTGTTCAGCAACCTCTGCCGAAATACCAGTAATTTAACAATGTTGAAAGGCTTTCAGACTCCCACGTGGTCAGACACCTTCCCTCCTTCTCTTTAGAAATCCACAAATTATGCAAAAGCACTGTATTACTACAAAGAAACACACATTCAGCTGAAGTTCTGGCATAATATGAGACTACATTTTTCTATAAGAAACCCTTCCAAAATTATTAAAGGTATAATTTTGACAGGAGCTGAGAGAAATTGGCTGCTTTGGGTTGTAGGATGATTTGAATGACTCGCACTATGTTCAGTATCCATTAGTTTATTTGGCACATGGTTTGACTCAGTTCGAAACCTAATTAAGAAAATGCAACAAGAAAAATCCCACCACTACCACTTTGCACCGCAACAGGCACAGCAAAAATGCCCAAGATGAAACAGGTTTCTGAGAAAGAACATTCTCTGTGATAAAGGAGAGCTCCTTGCTGACAGAGTGATGCTAGGGAAGGAAAGCAGATGCTCACATTGTATTGCTTCTGCAACACAGACACATAGCCTGGAAGGCTATTCTTCTAGGAGGGCTAAATTCAACAACAGCAAGAATATACAAATAGAGAGAAAGCCTGCTCCAGAGTACTAAATCAAGCTAAAAAAATAAAATCACAATACACTTGTTCACTTTAGTTTGAAAGTCTTCCAGGGAAAGAAATGGTAAAATAATATTTTCAAAGCCAGATCTAATGTGAAACAGAATCTGACAGACCTGATATAATATATCAAGGCAAAGCAGGAACTGAATGCAGTTTCTTTGAAAGGTGATGAAAATCCACGGTACTTTTTAGTACTGGTGGCATGATATCCTCGAAGGTATCACCACCAGCTTCTGAAAAAATTCTGATCTTATTCCATTCCCTAGTCCCAGCTCTCAGATATGCAAGTTTTGCAGCAAAGAGCTGAGGAGACGAGATGAGCATTAAATCACCAGTACTTTGTACTCTAGTACTCTGACACAGGCTGAGATTCTGTATTCTCAGCAGCAAAAGTCAGTGGGGGTTTAGGCTGCTCTGCCTGAAGCTGTGCTTCCTGCAGTCCTCCTCAACAACTGACCTCTCCATGTTTGAGGCTGAAAAAGTGCGACCCAGTACAACCCTAGATTAATTGTCTTTCCTTTCCTAAATTCAGTCTTTGATAGATTTCAGCCTTTAGGGGCTGTATGCAGACTCACCAAGTGTCACTCTCCCCTCTAGCTGTAGGTTACTTCTTACACACCGGTGTTGTTTCTGTGACTGTTGGGTAGCTTCATACTACCAGAGCAACCTAAAGAGACCTTAATGTATTAGAATCAGGCTTCTTGCTACTGGTCTTTGGCAGAATCAGACTTACTCAGGCATTTGTCCTCCAGCTCTTCAAAGCAGGACATTAGCCACTATACATGTTCCCACAGAACTTCTTGTGAATTGTCATGGGCTTCAGCTGGCAGGACATAAATGAGAGATCACAGCAGCTAAATGGGAGGAAACCTCTATTGTGCATGACACAGACTTATCATAGTAACTCTGAGAAGTTTGCTATCGTATTTGATAGTTTCAGATGTCACAATGGATCATTTGAGAGGATTATTCTAGCAGCTTCACCTATAGTCTTGACATACCTTTCTGTTATGTTTTTTCCTATTCCTCCTCACATCCTTTGAGGATGTGGGATACAGTATGTACCAAAGATAAAACTGATAAAGTTAGGACATTTTCAAAAATCAACAACAAGGAATGGTCTTACAGACTCAGTAACTGCTGAGAACCAAAATGTGGAAGATTTGAATTTAGATCTTGGGAAAGGGTATCCTGCCTCTACCTGAGATAATGTCTCTTAATCTTTGAAAAGAACAACATGAATAATATTCTACTTTACAATGAAAATAAAGGCACAGCATAGCACTACGCTTTTATAAGAGCTATCCATTGGCATTACTGCAAATACTATGAATACTCTTGGTTAATAATTTATTGAGCTTTCAGAAGGAAGTCTGAAAACCTACTGCTCATAACCTTCTGATCTCAAGTTTTTGGTAAGAGAGACATTGTACCAACTACCCTGCTGCTTGCCACCATAATTCAAAAAGATTTACTACCTGTGCTCACTTGGGGGAAAATTTAGTTTCAGTCTGAAACTTGCAGCAAATCAATATAATTTGCATTACAATATGTGGTCTGATTCAAGTGATAGGATACTTTTTAATGATCTCACAATGTGCATTACTTTTATGTTTCATTGCTGAAATGTTATTTCAGTATCAGTATTTTCTCCTGAATAAAAATGCTGCTGTTTTTTCTGCCACTGTTAGCTGCCTTATTTTAGTATTGCCTAAATTATGTAACTTTTTCAGTCATCTCCACCTTCACCACAGAGATAAAGGCAATGATTTATGTTAAATTATACCATTAACTTACAAAGTATGTATTAAAAAAACAACAAAACCAAATCAAATCAAATCAAACCAAACACAACCCAAAGGAAATACTCACAGAGAAGACAATGTTTCTCCCATGTTTCTACCTTTCTACCTGCATTTATGCCTACATACTTCTCGCTCTTCCTTGGGGCTAATAGAGGAAAGCAAAGCCTACTGATCAGACTTAACGGAAGCATCCACTTCTATGTCTTTCAGCAAAGCAGCAATCCTCTTCCAATACATTTTATTGTTTGATACTATTCTTTGAGGCCTTCTTCTCCGAAGTGTTCTTGGACTTCATAATATCACTATTCCATCCCCATGGGAGAGGAAGATTTACAAATTAGAGGAGTGAGATATATCAACAAGGTAGTAAGTTGCTCACATTTTCTGATATTTTAACATTATGTATTTGCTCAGGTTACTATAAGAGATCATCTTCTTACATTTTAAGAAAAGAACATATTTATCAAGGTGATGGAAAATCACTAGCAATTAAGACATCAAAGTTTTGCTGACACTTTAATTTATGCATCTCAAAACTGAATTAATTCAGGCAAAAAACGTTTTTCTCTCAGAGATTCAACAACAGCTATACAGGGCGGTTAATGATACAGCCAAGGTCATCCAAAAGGCCCATGATACAGCCTGACCTAGAGTGCAATTTTCTTGAGTCTCAGTTCTAGCCTACGGAGGATATGCTAAGAATACTAATGAAAAACAAATAAGAACAAAGTTTATGACCTAAAGGAGAGGAATGTAGCAGTGCTTGTACATCCTTGACAATACCATGATACAGCTCTGCAACCTTTTCCTTACAAATAACGTCTATAATACCATGAAGAGTTATAACAAACATATAAAAAATAACAGTAGCAGGAATACAGACAAGAAACTTAAATAGTTATGAGATAGACAAGAAAACTGAAAGAACATTTTATACTTATTAACTCGAGATACACAGAAATCGAGACACAACTATCAGAACAAATCTTTCTCCATAAGATGGTGCAGTGTCCTCTATGTAGACACTAGCATGGGGTGAAGACTAGTAGGAGCAGATCTGCTGAGCAAAACAGTTAGTGCTGAGGACCTGGTGACCACAAATTTTAGAGGTTTTTACTTTGAACTAACATAATTTTGTCCCAAGGCCTAAGTTTCGTTTCATAACAAGAACACATGATTCTTTTTTCCTGGTTTAGTTTCATCCAAAAGGAGATCCAGTTGAAATTCTCATTCTGAACCATAGCCCTGAAGTTAGGAATGAATAGGAAATTCACTTCAAAAGCACACTTCTGATGCAAACTTAAACGCTATTGGAAATGCATTCAATGCACTTTTTAGAGAAAAGCAAGCACACAGGCAAGTTCTAGCAAAGGATGTTTAATAAGGAATAAGAACATGAACTTAGGCAAAGGAAAAGATTTAGATATCAGATTATAATAGACTTTAAAAGGGAAAACCATTAGGTTACAGTATGCCTAAGGGTAGGTATTTGTTTGTGACCTCCTTGATACTGGAGCATTGACATTCACATGACACGCCCCCACCCCCCAAAAAAAATAAATAAAATATTCCAAACCCTTCTTTGAAAGACTGGTAAATCCTTGTCTTAAAGGAAATTGATTCTCCTTCAACCATTGTAACTCATGTAACTGACTGTGAAACAATAACTATATTGCTAGAGGGTTAAATTAGAGTAGCACAGAGTGGCTGACTTGTTACAAAATAATATTTTTCATGTCATGAATATCCACTGTTCTATAAGAAATCATTTTAGAATCAAAGAATGAAACCTCTACAGAGTCCTGTGGGAAAACAGCATGAGTAGTCTGCAATCCTTATTTTTTCAATGACCGTGCTTATTTTAGTCCTATTTTCCAGCTGGTTGATCAGAAAGACATACAGATCAGGAAAGCACTCATCTCTCTGAATTTATCCTTTTCTGCCTTTCATGAGCAAATCATTTTTCCATTTTAGTTTCCACAAGGGTGCTAATGGAAACCCATTTTGGGCTAAACAAATGATTAAGGCTAATGGATTGCTAATGCATATTAGGAGCAAAATTTTACAGAAGTCAAACTCAAATTCACATATTCACAAATAGGTGGAAGTAGATGTGAATGGAACTTTAACAGTAGAGACTTTTTTTTACATAAATCTAAGTCAATTTATCCCACTTGTACATGGGAAAGAAAAGGAAGAGGTATTGGCAGCTACAAAAACAGTCAAACAGAGCATGGCAAAAATGCAGCTTTGTTACACATTTTATAATGATGCCCTCCTGTGGATTGGTTTCCATTTCTAAACCTGCATTTATCTACTTTCAATACAATGCTGACCAAAAAATTAGTTATACCCTGTTCTAAGTATCAGAAAGTTGTGTGAAGATCTTTGGAATCTGCATGGAGCTACAGAGATATTCTGCTTATTTGTCTTCTACCTATTTGCTTCACTTTGGTAGGATGAAAGCTAAAGAATCAGTAGGGATTCAAGCCTAGTATTGATTTGAGCTCACAGACAGCTGTGGGTGGTTTCAGTTTAACAAGTTCTTCTTGATAGTTAAAGTTCTGCTTAAATCATTGCTGAAAAAGATTGCCAGAAATGAAAATTGTGACATTTAGGAGAAGTCCAGAAGGTACTTATCATGGTAGCATTCAAAAGATGCCCATTGCTGTTACAGTGAAAAATGACGTTTACTGCAAAATCTTCTCTCTGGATTAGCATGAAGGTATTTTATGCTCATCATTTGCCCATTCTGAAGCAGTAATTAACCAAGAAACGTAACTGAGATCCTCTTAGTATCATTGACAGAATAAGTGAAAAAATACTGAACTGAGCAACTATAAAAGCAAACTTTACTCCAAAACCAGAAAAAATAATAAGCAATTCTTGTTTTCATAAGTTTCACTGTCCTAATTTCCTACTGCAAATGCCTTAGTAGCCTACTTTTATTTAATGTCTCATTCTCTCTGTAGTATATCATAGAATCATAGAATGATTTGAGTTGGAAGAGACCTTAAAGATCATTTAATTCCAACCCACCTGCCATAGGCAGGGACACCTCTCACTAGATCAGGTTGATCAAGGCCTGATGCAACCTGGCCTTGAACACCTCCAGGGATGGGGCAGCCACAACTTCCCTGGGCAACCCGTGCCAGTTCCTCCCCACCCTCACAGTGAAGAATTTCCTACTAATCTAAATTCCTACTAGTCTAAATCTGCTCCTCTCCAATTTAAAGCCATCCTATCACTACATGCCTTTGTAAAAAGTTTCTCCTTAGGTTTCTTGTAGGCCCCCTTCAGGAACTGGAAGGTTGCTATAAGGTCTCATCAGGCCCTTCTCTTCTCCATTTCCAAAAATAACATTTAGTACCTCTTGTGCTTAGAGTAACACACAAATACAAGCTAGAGTTTATCCAAATTAGACAAAAATCTTTGCATTGTGAGAACAGAAAGACACGCCTTTGCTTACTGAGGTACAATGTTTCTAAGTATACACCATATAACTTCTTCACTGCAAGAGTCTATTCAGATATGTTACACAGTTCCAGAACATATCCTGCATTTATTTTTTTTTAAATAACAATTAGAGGATAATCTTTACTTCCATTTGGGAAACAATCTATTGCCAAGTTATACAAATTGTTATGAGATTTTTATTAAACTCCTTGCATAATAAATATAAAAACCTCATTATCTCATTTTAGAGTAATACTGCAGTTTAAAGTGTTTGTTCCTACCCCTCTTCTAATAGAGCACCATTTCCTTATAGGATATTCAATATCACTAATAAGGTATGAGCTTCATCCAGACTTGTCTTCTATTAGTTGTCAGCTATTTGGACATATAATCCTATGCTTTCTTCATAAGTCCATATTTGTTCCAGAGAGAACCTTTTCTTACATATACCTTTGCCTGCTGACCCAGTCTGCTGCAGTAGTGCCCCTCTAACCTTCTTGGTAAGGTTTATGCCATAATTCTCACAGTGGTATTAAGCTCAGCGAACGCCAAACATGATTTTATGTGGCTCAATGAGTTCATCCAACTCCCAGCAGTACTTTGTTAGCTGTCTACTGCTTTTGAGACAATGCTTCTTGGCAGGATAGAATTATTCTACCTTGTTTCTCCTGTGATTTGACACAAATACCAAAGGCAATCATTCAGTTTTCAAAACCTGTCCTAATTACAGATATGGAGAACTGATGAAGAGGCCAAACCCCTTCTACAACTACTGGCAACTTGTTTACGCTAAAAGGTTTTAAAATGTAACACTTTTCTTTCAACAGAAAATACTAACAACTTGTACAATAACATTCCTAAACTCAGATGGTTTTTTCCAAATGCTTGTCACCCTAATGCCTTTTGGGTAGGGTAGATAAACTGTAGTCTTTTAAAGAAGAGTTTGAATCTTTCTGTTAACTTTTATGTCACTTAAGGAGCTAACATATGGGAAGTTTGCTGGCTTTTTTTCGTTCCTTATGGGTAAACGTTTTTATTGTCAAATTCTGAAACATTTCAAAGGATCAGAACTCTCCCAAGTGAAAGAAATATAAATTTTAAAACTGGAAAAGAAAATGGAAATTTTTATCTTGCAGTGGAATCACATGTTTTATTTTATTTTAATTCGATTCCTAAAATTCATGATTGATGTGACAGAAAAAAAGAAAAAAAACCAAACCACCTGATGATTTCTTCATTTAGTCTATTGTAGATATTCTGGAGTGGAGACAGAGCAAACTGAATATAGGATCTTAAAGAAATACATTATGGCATGATCAGCTACCTGTTTCTCACAGGAGCTGCGCAGTTCCTTCTCTAGCTGTCTTGTACATATGAAAATCTGCACCTCTCCCAACCTGGAGACTAAGAACCCAATTTAAATTTACTGAATTGTGTTTCCATCTGCTCCTGTTTAGGTCATTTAGCTACCTAACTTATACTGTGCTCTCTGTTGGAGATGAAATCAAGTCAAGTCATGCATAGAACCCCTAGAAAACCTATGAGTCACCCAGGACCAACATGAAATAGCATAAAGAAAAAACTTATTCCAGTTCAATGACAGGAATTTTGGTAAGAAAATGCAGATAAAAATGCACATTAACAGTAAATTTATGTGACTCATTAAGTGCAATGATTCCACTTCAATGGCTTGCTAGTGAAAGACCAGGAACATCCTATTTAGCATCTTCGGTTTTCACAAAGCACTTAAAAACCCCAAACTAAACAAAACAACAAAAAAATCCAGACACTGCATCAGCATGTTTACAAATTTCTCAAGTGCCAAAACCTAAAGACAAGGTTATGTGGCTGCTTAACTACAGTGCACAGGTTTTTATGTGAAAAGTTCACTATTCTGCAATCTCTCCTCACTCCTAGCTTGGGAGTTTCCTGGCAATCTTTTGAAAATATACCAATAAACAAAACATCCTTGTCAAACATTCCCATGTCCCATTACTCCATACGTACAAATGAACTGTCACCTTCCTGAGCCAGGATAAGACAAACATTCTAGGCATATTGCTCAAACCTAAATTGCTATTGCCCTGTCAAACCAAATGATGACACCATTGTTTTTTTTCTTTTAATAATATTCTTTCTCTCAGTAGTATTTACAGCTCCTTCCAGTCTCATACAATCTCAAAACATAGTTAAACTGCATGCTTCTTCAAAAGCATTAACAATAGCATTGACAGATATCCTGTGCTGTCCCCAGGTTCCAGGTGGCACGGGAGAAGGGAAGGACTGCTGAAATCTGTCATAATACTTCAATTGGCAAGTTGTATGTACACTTTTGGGACCACTGTGTCATACACCAGCTGGCAAATACAGAATGACTAAGAAGCTGAACTTTACTCCCACAAAAATACAGAGGTTTCAAAATATTTCTACATCCAGTGCAGCTTAACATAAACTAAGGTAACAATACTGAACAGCAAATATAATCTCTGAGATCTGAGCACTTTCTTGAGACTTGGGAGACCAAGTTTTAAACTAAGCAGAGCAAAGACACTAACCTGAGTTCCATCTCCTATGGAGTTGTTTCAACACAAGCTATCCCAGGAAGGTGTATCGGGTTAAGAGAGTGTGGGTGTTTGCATATGGTTCATTTTGCAAACTTCACCCAAACTGGAACTCTGATGAAGCATTATCTTTTCAGAAAAGAATTCTGACAGAAAATGTCTGTGCAGATTTTTTGGTGGTATTCCCAAATCACAACTTATTATCCAGAGAGTGCTGCTAGCAACATTGCAGGAAATTCACAACTGGATTGGATGACACTCTATCTTAGACCTTTCTGTGATTGGAGTTAAAATGTTCTCCCACTAAATTAAATTCAGAGCAACAGAAGTGCCAGCAGAAACCACTAGCAACCAATGTACCTTTAAATAAACTGAGACACATAACTGCCAGTCTGGATTATATTCACTCACATAGTATGATTTAAAAAAAAAAAAAATTGCAGATCTTTTTTATTCCTAGCCTAATACTCAGACAAAGGACTATTTTTTTTCTACAATATCTTAATCACTATCTACTCCCCAGTGCTGCAAATTGCATTGTTAGTTTTGCAGCTGATCATGAGACCCATTAATACCATTAATGGCAGTTCCGAAATGCCTTCCAAATGTGACTGGAAGTGCAATTCTTTTTCTTTGTTTAGCCAATCCATACTGTATGTCCTTTTCCCAAAGATTCTTAAAGTACCCGGAGAGACTGATCTCAAAAACTTGGGAACAGGTTTAATCCCACTATTCCGTGAACAGGTTCACAGTTCTTTGTCTAAAGTTATTCATAGGTTCATAAAAATGCCAATATGCGCCAATGGCAATTATACCCCAGAAGGCAATGATGACTTAATTAGCTTCTTGGCAATCCTGGGCAAGTCACAGGGTTGTAAGTCATGAACAGGGAGGAACATAACTGATATATGGCTAGAGCTCAGTAGTGTGCTCCCACTTTCAAAATCAGTAGGCCCGGAAAGGCAAGGATGAGTCATAGAAAGAATAAAGTAGTACTCAGTATTGCCTAAAGTATTATAAAATAAAAATAAATATATTTTTAAAAAAACTTTTTATAATGAAGATCACAAGTTTAGGTAAGCGGCAGAAATGGAAAAAAATAATCACCACAGTAAATCTGTGTGCATAGCCCAGGGAAGAAAAGCTCTCCATATTTCAGCTGAATTAAATGCAGGAACTGCACTGAGATGCTGAATTTCAGCTGACTATGAAATGACCCTCCCCAACCACTTCCTCCAATTCATTCACCACTTCCCGCTGGTAAGAAGGGAAGGAATGAAGGAAAACAGAGTGGAGGCAGGAGGGAGTATGAACAAGAAGATGGAATCTGCACCCAACTTACAAGTTGGCATGCTTAATGAGTCTTTCTCCACCCTCCTGCTCCTCTTCCCCATAAGTTTGACTGAATTGCTCTCAGCATGTGTAGTTTTACCTACACACCTTCAGCTTTCTCCTGTGGTCCTCTGTGGCCTGGGATGACCACTCCTCCCACAGAGAGCTCCAGCCCCAGGTCTCCTTCGGGTGCTGTTAAATGTCCTGCTCCTTTCCAGGCCACCCACATTTCCTGATGGTTGTGCCTTCATGACACTGTTTCATTATGAAGCACACTACAAATGATGTTTCACTTGTCTTCATCTAGAGGTTGAAATATTAAAGATTTTACATCTAAAAGCAGCTTTCTCCCTCTGTGAAGAAACATTCCTTAGTAAAATGAGATAAAAATTCATAGCTGAAGAACAGAGATGGTTTTAGTGTTTATACATGTTATAGACAACAGTATTTTGAAACTAGGCACAGCTTTGAATATGACAGGACTTCAAATAGGATTTTGCATGTGATCTTCCTATATATTTTTTGTTGTTGTTGCATTTTTTAGTAGGGAATCTCCAAACAGCAGTTCTCAACACTGACTGATTTAAGCGATATTGGAAATACAACTCAATGTCTTTTATTAGAGCTTCTTACAAAACAAAAGGGGATTAACAGAGTTGGGAGATGAGGAAAAAAGTATGCTTTTATCCATGTAGTTGAAGGAAGAATCAGTATGGGAATAAGCAACAGATTAGCAAAAAGTTGCCAGGATGAAAGGCTCATAGAGATTCTACTGATGCATGTCCTACTTTGGGGCATTTTGAAATGTTGTTTACATTGACACAGTAGGTCTTATACTGAATGCACAATTATTTGCTTTGTTTGCCTTACAAATGGCAACAGTATTTATTTGTAGAAGTTACTGTACGCAAGATTATGGAGATTTCTGAGCAATACATTCTATAAACAATGCACTGAAAGTGATGCACAAGGTAACACAGTCGTGGTGAAATTTGCATCACCTGACTTCAAATCTCTGTAAGTTGCTTTCATCTAAACTAGTAACAATATGCTGCCTGTAGTGAGTGGTAACAGATTTATCCTGTGGACAATTCATCTCCACCTACAGTAGATGTCTGAGCGTACAGACACTTATGGAGAACAACTCACTTTTTCCTCCTCCATTTCAGCTGTAAGTAGTTTTATTTTCATGGGTCATCTTTAAATACATATCCCCATTTCCATGCCATTTCCTAGGGAAAAGGACATTTTGGTGCTTTTTTTGATCCTCTCTCCACAAAATCTTTGTTACAATGCTCTTTAGAAATGCAGACAAGCTTCATCTTGAAAAGTATGAAATCATCTGCCTACATGTCCCTGTGAGATATAGAATTAGAAGTCTGATGATTAAGATGTTATTGGTTTTACCTCTTTCACCTTCAATTCTAGCAATTTTCAATTCAAGAGGAGAAAAACTAACTGAATAAGGGAGGAATTGCCTTTTTTAATCTGTTTTCATCATGCTTTACCAGCATATATAATTATGATATATATTTTAAAGATTGCAAGTCTGGAAAGCTCTAGATGGTAAGGGCCTGGTCTTACCAGTGTAACAGTTGCAATAAAAGGTAAAAGTAGTGCAACCTGTATGCTGACTTGCTGGTTCTGTAAATCCAATTCAATGGCTGAGAAGTACATTATTCATCTCCACCAAGTCAATGCCAATTAGTACCCCTAGTAACAAACTACAAACTGGATTAGGAACCAATCAGATATTCACAATGTTGCCTTTTAATAAGCTCTTCTGTGAATGACTGGTAGGAATGTTTTAACATTAGTGCATCTAATGGCTCTATTGTACTCAACAGAACATCAACAAATTAGTCAGCTAATGAAACATCATTACACTACATCATAAAAAGAAATTCAAACATATACATAAATTGGACAGCTTTGTTATTCCTAATTCATGGTGCAGTACCTAACTTTCACATGCATCTTGACATTACAGCAAACTCTTCATTCACAAAGCACTCATCTCAAGTATCTTTACACATTGCTGCAGTTAAGATCTCTTATCTTGACTAAATTACCTACCTTGAATGTCAGCATTCATATTTAGGCACAGGTTTTTTGGGTTTTTTCCAAACTCATCCATTCCTCATTTGTGAGCAGCATTTTTATTTAAACATACACAGGAAATCAAGGTATTTACAAAAATACTTACTGAAATGACACACCTCTTTTCCCCTTGCACAAAGATCTGGTTTGAGACAGACTTTGATTTTTCTTTGACACACTTGGTAGACACAAGGTCTTATGAACCAAGGAGGAACAATACCCTCTTCTCCATCATAAGAATACGCACAGCTTTTTAGCCCATTAGTCTTGTCAAACACAGAATTCTTACCACTTTTACTCTTCAAACATAATTTCTTTGGCATCTGGATATAGCTAATTACATATCAGAGAAGTTAAACTAAATTCTGAAGACGGAAATTTTGATCTTCCATTCCCATGTTGCTCTAGAACACCACTGAGGTCTTCACATACTGTGCATTTTCTCCTCTTTTTACTGTAGTAATAGCTTATTTAACTTTATTATTATTATTATTATTATTATTATTATTATTATTATTATTATTATTATTATTATTTGCTACCAGCTCTCAGAACACAGAAACAACAATACTATGATTTCTGAGCAACTAACAAGGTATTTCATTCCTCCCACTCTTGTCTCCACATCACCTGTTGGATGCTTTTCTTCCCTGCCACAGACTGTCAGCTAGATTCACGCTCCAGTTTGGCAAATGCTTCAAACATCCTTCTCCTTGATGCCCTGCTGCTTCTGCATATCCCCACAGCATTTCTCTCCCCCATTGATGCAGAAAATTACTCTTCCTTCTCCCTGTTCACCTCTGGACTGGAAGGAGACTTAGACTTATTATGGGCACGGCCCCAAAAGCTCAGTGGTCTGCACGTCATACACCTCAGTGACCAACTCTAGGACTGAAACTGGGAAGCTGAACAGAACTAAAACACCATTTTCTACTACTAGTAACAGTGAGCAGAAAAATATGCTATTGACACCATTCCTGCCCTTCCTGATACCCAGTTTCACAACTTTTCCATACCAGCACTTGAAAGCCTAATAGCATCAGATTCCTAAAGATTAAAATTGGTTTGTTTGTGTCCCAATGATAAATCATGTCAATGTTTTCCTTTATGAAGCTCTATATTCAATTAGTCACTATTTAGCTGCAAAAAATGTCAATGTGGGTCATAGAGACTAAAAATAACAGTCACAAAACATGTATCAAAACCTAAATCCTACCTCCCTAAATCAGTCAGGGTTTCTGTTCTTCAAAACAACATTTGAGGTCTCTCATAGTGTGGAACAACTTCTTTTTCCTGTTAGGAGAAGATCATTTTACTATTCTCTCTTTAAAATGAGATGTGGGCATGTGGACTCCACACAGCACCCACATTAAAATAGAGCACATTGGCTTCAAAGGAGCTATTATGCAGTCTATAAGTTCAATGATCTGCAAAGCAATAAAGAGCTTCTTCTGTAGCCCTCACAGCCTATTGAGTAAATGGTAAGCATTTAAGAAAACTCCATAATTACATGTTTACACACTGGAGCCATTATGGGTGATCTAAAAACAAAGTCCATGTATTTTTCCTAAAAAAATTCTTTAATTACATTTTCTTACATAATTACAACTCCTTTAAAGCCACTAAGGACTACCAGCCACAGAATATGTAGGCTGAAAAGCTCACACTTACAGGCTCTATTTATATGCAGTGATGACAAAATAAGATGTCAGCTGAATATTTTAGATAGTTAAGCCTAATATTTTAAATTAAATATTTTTTTTAAATGACATAGAAAAAGGTCATTCTGAAATTCTCTGCCATAAGCAATCAAAAAAGTTAACATGCATATCTGCATCTATCATTCCAGAATTCAGGTGCGTGTCACATATTGAGGCTTTAGGCCCATGTTTGGTAAAGAATTAAACAGTTTGATGATTTCAGCTAAGTCTACAGGGAACCCCAGTGGTTGTATCCTTAGGGATCAGTGACTGGGATTCACCTCCCTATCTATGAAGTATATTCCCATGCCCAGAGCTACACCTGCCCTACTGAGGTAGATCACAAACTCTGGCTGCAAAACTAGCCTGTTTAATCCCTGTCTTACGTAAGAGTTTAGATTTAAACTTTAAGAGACTGTACCATATAGGTAGAACATGACCTAAAACTGAATCTATATTAGTTTGACATACTGGACCATGGGTAAAACATGCAGGAAAAAAGAGCAGCATCCATTAAAGCTGGGACCAACAATGCATTTTTCATATTTGAAAGACATATAGGGCAGATCATCAGTTTACAGCTGATTGCCATTACTCACGTGTATTAAAAGAATTTGCATCAGACAAAATGCTTCCACATGCTTGCTCACTGTAAAAGTGACTGAATAGCCAGAGCTAAGAATAATTTAAAGTAGCATTTCAGTTCCGTTAATCATATTTTGTATTTTAATTACATCTACCATTGCTCATATTCTTGAATTAACAATGAATGTCTATTTACTAGCTGAAGTGAACACTTCATGTTTCCTAGGAACTCAGAAAAATCCTTAAGAAAACAACAGGGAAATATTACTAGAAGAACAACTGTGGTTCAGGATCAAAGATGTCCTTTTAACTTGCAAGTGCTGCCACACAGAGTGCGGAGAATGCATTTTAATGAAGAATTTGGTCTAACCTTATATGAATAAAAATAACGCATCGGGGCCAATGAACTTCACGAACAAATCAATATGATTTCAGGTGAAGTCCATTTATTCAGCATCTCTCATTGTTTATATAGGACAAGTAGGCCAAAGCATCAGGTAAACAGTGATTGGCCCTTCTGCCCTAGTGACTAGCCCCTCCTGGCAACCGCCCATCCCACATCTCCCTGCCCCCACCTGCAAACCACTCCATTAACATAACACAACAAAGTCATTCACCATTTTTGTGAATTTCCCAACTCTGCCCTGCCAGGGCACTTAAAGAACAATTCCAACATAAAAAAAAGATTTTTCCAACCTTTTTCCTCCCAATAAGTAACTGTAAACTGTCAAATTATGGGTTGTTTGGCATTACAATAATTCAGTTAGTTTAAAGGACCACAGTATACCTGTACCTGAATGCCTAAACTATCTTTTGTAATTGCTTAGGAATATGTTTACAGTCACAGGTTACAATCGGTGCATTCAGCCTACTGCTCCTCTCCACATTACAACAGCTTTACTAATTTTGCCATAAGTTTATGCAGACCAATTAAGGTAATGACATTCAACTGAACACCTACTTAGGACAGCTTCACATTAATTCATGATGTTGACCAGTAACATTTGCATGCCAGATACCGAGAACACTAAACTGTCAGGCAGTAGTGATGTTTAATGCGCAACACAAATGCAAGTGTCTACCATCATATCAGATATTATGTTGTATCTACCACATGCCATTAAGTAACAGAAAAACTGTAACAATCATAGATAATTTATAATAACCTGACAACAATGATTGATAGAAAATGTAGAATTCTATCCAGGACACTGGTGCTTAACAACAAAATTATCTGATATCGTGTATATTGATAAGTACACAGGAGAAGGAGGAATAAAATGACATTGGTATTAAAATGCAATTTAAGCAGGATTTCTGTTTAAATTGGTGTCTAGCTTCGGTGTAGTAGGTCATATTACCTCAACAGCAATTTTTTTTTAAATACATCATGTATTTTCCAAAGGTCATCTTTATAATGAATGAGGATATTCTCTTACAGTACATCTTTTTTACCTAGCACTTCTTGCCATTTAGATGCCTATGCTGATAATAGCAGTACACATGACAGTAAAAATGTCAATGTATGTCAGTTACGTTGTTTAAGCATTTCACTTTTAGTGAAATCAGTATTAGGTTGGCACCTAAATATCTTTAAAAACTGACCGTGGGAAAGTTCTCCTTATTCAACAGGTCCATTCTGCTTAAGCATTCAGCATCATGTCTGCACTTTCCAGCAACTAATTGCATTCAGTACCACAGTTCAGTCCTATGAATCCTGGAAATACCTATGTCTTTTCTCTGTCTTTTGCATCATACCATTTTCTGTAGTCTCTTTACTGTACTCTTTAGGGTGCAGCTTCATATTGCTTTTCAAGTGCACTAGAGTAATATGTAATCAACCAAGATGGAAATGAAAACTGCACTTCAGTCTTGTAAGACATAACATAGACAGTATAAACAGGACCTTTTAATTCTTGAGTCTACAGAACTGCTCACTAATTCTGATCTATTATAAACATGCAAATATGAAGGTAATGAATGCATGATTCATCCTGATGACCTTTTAGCACTACTAACAGTCTACAGTGAATATCTCAGTCCCAGGTATGCTAGTACCTGGTTTAAAAGAATAATAAAAGAAAATAATACTGCTTTACTTGTAAATTGTGCACTTAGAAGAGGCAAAAAGATTATATAAACCTTGTTACATCATTTTTGTAGATTTGCTGCCCAAAACTCAACACTTCCAGCACAAGAAGGCTAGAAGTAGTACACAGGAGAGGTTTTATACATTTATTTATTACAGTTAGTTTGGAAGATGGTTTGAATGTTAAGAAGGTGGTGCTCTTGATCTATTCATGTTATTTAAAAAAGAGTTTTATGAAACCTCTTTCATTATCAGTTATATAATTTGTCTAGATTTACATGGAATGAACACAGTAGATACATCTACACACTAATTAGCTGAAGAATTATGCTTGTAGATGGCCAGTGTAGCTTGTTTTCTTTCACCAAGTGCTAAATCTAAAGTTCAGTGAAGACTCAAACACTGTTTGACACACGTGTACACACCCACAAACAGATCATTGCTCTAGTTCAGCTTCAAGAATTTATGCTCTTCAAACTAAATTGAACTAGAATTCCTGTGGGCTGCTTGCAAGAGACTATGGTCTTCTCAGAAAATTGGCTTTTCACTGTTATCCACTTTAGCAGAGCTGCCTTTCTCTTGGAAAGAAAATTATTCTTCACATATAAAATCTTGTTTCTTTTTTCTCTCTGGAACACCAAGCCAAAGGAAACAATGGCACAGATTATATAAACTGTAAATATATGAACAGAGAAAGTGACAAAGCAAAACTAAAGAGTAAGTCATTTCAGAATATCAAGCAAACCTACCTTATATACCTTGTCATTGCTTTCTTAACCTACATAACATATGGTGATGATTGTGTGCTACCAGTTAGTCCCAAAAAGCAAGCTGACATTAGAATTGCCTAGAGTGAAAATATTTTCACAGATGTTAGGAACAGCTAGTGACTACATTAGTTAAATTAGCTTTAGTTGTATTTTAGATGAATTCATTTTCTTTTCATGAATATCCTATAGGTGAACCTACAGAGAAGCAAGAAAACCGCATCCATCCATCCAAGTTTAAGTGTAGAATATTATTCTTAGTGGATTATCCTTAAACATTTTCATACAAAGGACAAAATATAAATGGTCACAGTTAAAAGCTGAATACAAAAGATAGTAAAAAGCCTCACTGAACTTACAGTATAAGCATCTCATAAAGAATTCCCCATGACAGCCTTTTACTTCATCATATACAAATAAGCCGAACATGGAAACCAGGTGTAAAGCCCAACTTTGCTTCTTTCTTCACCTTACACATTTTGTCTGAGGGCTGGCCATTCATGTTTGTTTTGTGGCACCAGCAACGAATATTGGACGAATAGATGAATCCCCAAGGACGGAGCTTGCGTTATCACCTGAGGGCCTGGTGTGCGGTGCCAGGTTTAATGGAGGTGTTGCGTAGGAGTAAGTTTTGCTCCCCCTTGCCAGACCGAGCGCAAGGCCCAGGGCTGCTGCTGCAGGGGTAGGTGATGCAGTATCAGGCGCTGCCCATCCCCACCCCATCAGGCCTGGATGTGAACATGTGTCTCCTGGGTCCAGGGCAGGACATTTCTGGCACAGCAAGCAGGGTTTTTCTGTTTGCAATGGTGACAAGGTGAAAGAAAATTGTTATTTCTGGCATGGTTATGATGACTCCCTGGGATATGCCCTCTTTATATTGCTTCCCCTTGTCTTTAGCACTGTTGGTGGTGCTTGGAGTTCTGGAAGCAGCCATGTGGGTGGTTGCTCAGAATGGTAAGTCAGAGAGACTTAAAATTGAAAGAGAAGGGAAAGCACTGAAAACAGTGAATGAGGCATTGGAGATAGACCTGGAGGCAGAGCGGGCAGCTCTGCCGAGTGTACAAAAGGCAGTGGTTGATCTGAAAAGGGCAAAGGAGATTACGAGAAGTAGTTTCAAGGATGCTCATGCACCTGAGCAGAGGCTGACTTTACAGCTGCTCCCTGGGTGTTGGGCTGTTAAGGAAACTGTTTTCTCCAGTTTGAAGCATGAGGCTCACAGGTTTAGGGAGGAGAGGGTGGTGAAATTGGATCCTATTCCTGATTCTGATCTCGAACTCCAACCCCTGATTACTATAAATGAAGGGGTGGCAGAACTTGATCTAGCTCTTGATGCACATCCTGACTTCGAACTACAGCCCTTGATTATTATTGATAAGGGGAAGAAGTCTGCAACCTCTGCTGTAATGAATGCCCTAATAGAGCTCGCTGAATTGCAGGACCTCGCCCAGTTGCAGGAGCATGAGGGAGCATCATGCTTTATGACTCACAGTACTTTGCTTGGGTGGAGGAAATGGATCGTTGGAGCAGGATGATGTGATTGTGATCCCTCCCTGAGATCAGCCATCTCATTGGAAGCATACAAAAGGCAGTTTGCTCACAGTGATGCTAATGTTAGCAAACCCAGGCAAAATTATTCCCTTCATAAGAGATATGCCTGACTCCTTGAGGCTTTTCAAAGTTTCACCAAGTCAGTTAGGAAAGGGGATTCCCCGATATTCAATGCCTGGCCTGCTCCTGTCTGACCTCCATTGGTTGGCTAAAAAGTGACAGCCACCCCTCCATTCAAGAAAAGAAAATGCCTCCAGCCCCTTTAACAAAGGGAACAGCAGTTGCTACTTCAGCTCCTGTCAGTGAGATTACGAGCCCCCCCAGGCTGAGAAAAGTAGTGGAGCTACCTTTAGCGAGCCATAATGCAGCTAGTGGGCTTATTTCAGATGGTTCACAGAAAACAATCAAGAGGATTTTTTGGCTACTTTCTCCCTTGGCAAATCTAGATACTGCCTAGGACAGCCTGACTCAGTGAGCCTCCCAGATTTTGAGAGGCATCCCTTATTCTGAAAACCCCACGTAATCTGTATGCGTGGGTAGCTACTGATGCCCATGGAAAGGAGAATAAAATAAATACATGGTGGATTGTTCCTTCTTTTTAAATCGGTCCTGTTTTGGACCAAGCTTTCTTTTTCTTTCCTTTTATCAGAAAAAGAAAACCTAACAAAAAACTCAATGATCCACCATGGTGCCACGTGGACCGAGGACACGTCCTGACATGCCCTGCTGGGACCTCCACCAATAAACATGGGCAGAGACCTTTTCCCACAACTGTTGATGTTGGGTTTGAGTTTAATATGATATGTGGCTACATTCACTATACCTGTATTGAGACATTTTTGTCACAACTGTTGATGTTGGGTTCCCATAACTTTGGAAAGTTGCACCCCCATGTCTCAGCTGTGCACCCAAATATTATGATCTGTTTATGTTTGCTGGAGCCAGAATAAATATTGCTTTGGATTTTTGCCCTGGGAATGACCTTGTTGGCCTCCAGATGACCGCACAGATAAATGAACCCACACCTCCCCTGTGTCAGGCCTGGACTGGAGTGCCTGGCTCCTGGGTCTGGGGCATTAGACCAGGATAAGAATATACTTGATGATATAAACCCTCAAATAGAAAACTGAACACTGAGAAAGCCCTAAACACCACATTTTCAGACTAAAACTTCATTATGTGTCAAAACATATAAATTTATGTATTTCAATTAATCTATCAAACATGTTATATTGAGAAAGTGCCAAATTCATAACCTGCAAGCTACCTTTCTCCTAGACCTTGACCTTACAATGTCAGTGACAAAATCCACTCTTGTGCCTTTTGCTCTGTCGCTCTGTCATTCTGTCTGCTCCTAAACTTAATCCTAACTGCTTTATCATCTCCATTAGGAATTAAAAAAAAACCCAAAAAACAAAGCCAACACATAAATGCACAATCAGTCTTCCATCTTATTTTAAGCATGCCCTTCTCGGTAATTAAGTCTTATGGCTCATTTGTTCTTAATGCTCCAAATCGCTCAAGGTTTGGGGATTTTATTTTAATTAAAGATGGATAACTAAGGTTCTAACCTGGTCCATTTCCGCTAATTGGCTGGTCTAATGGAAAAAACATCTTTTGAAAAGATGCAGTTATGGGAATGTGATGGGACTGTATGGCGCTAGCTATGACACACACTTGAGAAGGAGTGACCAAGCCACCTGCCTTCAAGACTCATGCCAATATATTTATCCAAGCAAGAACGATGACTCAGACCTTACACCTTGGAGAGACAGAAGAAATAGTGTGTAAGATGTGGATAACTCTTACAATCCCAGCCACATTTCTGTTCTTTGTGAGGTATGAATGGAACCTTGAGGCAAGCCAGCTTCTTTGTGCAGCTACATTTTTGGGTGACTAAGTCACACAGAGGGGCCTTGACCAGGAGACAGCATCTGAGCAGCCCAAAAGGCCCTGCAGAATGCAAGTCATGGGAGGCACTTGCTTCTGTGTCATGGCACTGAAAGGATATTCAACCAAGATAAAAGCAAACCCCTCTACCAGTGAAACACTGAGCTGCCGATCAACTTCCTAAACCACAAAGTTCACATTAGAAGACGAGTCCTTGGTTCTTACTAACTGTACTTCATGGGGAAGCTCTCCAACAACTGAACAGCTTCTTAACAATTCCAGTCACCATAGTTTGCTCTTCTTCTGCTCAGCTGCCTCTCTCTTTTTAATGTTCTGTCCCAGTAATCATAGAATCATGGAACGGTTTGGGTTGGAAGGGACCTTAAAGACCCCCTAGTTCCAACACCCCTGCCATGGCCAGGAACACATCACACTAGACCAAGCTGCCAAAGGCCGCACCCAACCTGATCTTTAACACTTCCAGAAGGGGGCATCCAAAGCTTCCCTGGGCTACCTGTTCCAATGGCTCACCACCCTCATTGTGAAAAATTTCTTCTTTGTGTCTAGTTGAAATTTGCCCCTCTCCAAATTATAGCCATTCCCCTCCACCCTATCACTACATGCCTTTACAAAAAAAATCCCTCTCCAGCTTTCTTGTATGCCCCCTTCAGGTACTGAGAGGTTGTCATAAGGTCTTCCAGGAGCCTTCTCTTCTCCAGGCTGAATAGCCCAAACTCTCTCACCCCATCCTCATAGCAGAAGTACTCCAGTAACAGTGATAGTAATCAGTTGGCATAGAGATAGTGAGGAGGTAGACTGTCTTGTCTTCATCCTTTCCCTTTATCATTTTACAAAACAACCCGGAAATTGACATTACCCTGAACATAATCCTTTGTTCCAGTGTTTTCTCAGACACTATAATAAAAAAGCAAACCATAACACCTGTTCTTGTCTGTAATACATGAAGACACAGGACAACAAAAATGCTTCAATTCGACCTGTTCAAATACTTTATTATAGTCTTTATCTTAGTCCAGTGATAGGAATATCACCATGAACAGTAGTGAGCACAAGAGCCACCAATCAGACCCGAAAAAAAAGATATATCTGTGGTATCAGGTAAGAAAGGAGGTGAACTTCTACTGGAAAGTGTGTTTAAGTAACTATACAGAAAGGACAATGTTGAAGATCAGTTTTAAAATAATTTGAAAGGACAATGACAATAGATATGAGACTGAAAAATACATGAAAATCAAACATCACCACATAAGAATCAAGATACAAAGAAATAAAGTATTAAAGAACAACAGCAACTGAAAATCAGAAACCTTTGCAGTTAATTTACCAAAAGCAAATAAACCAGGTGACATTCCATACAGATAAAAGCTTCCAGGAAATATAAGTAAACAAACAAACCAAATCGAACAAAACCCCCCCAAAAGAACAGATCAACAGTATCAACTTCTCACTTTAGAAAATTCACAAAATGTCCCTGAAATTGTAAACACTTGAGTAAAACAGATATTTTCATGGAACTGTACAGGCCTGCTCTAATGCATTAATAAAGAGATCACCAACCTTCTAAGGAAGTCATCTGCTCCTTGTTTAAATTTCCATTCTAAGAGAAAGAGTAAACAAAACTGGCAAAAGGTTGATGCCTAGGAGGATGATACAGTAGTTTCCCAGGATTGTGCATGGAATACATTTTGAAATCATCAGAACCCATAGCGCCACAGATTTTAATATAAGTACTATTTACATCCGTCATTCATAGACAGCAGTGAATTAACTTAAAATGTCAATGAAGGACAGGATTATTATTTTTTTTCCCAGCAAGCCTGTCTGTCCAACAAACAAATATTGGGAAGGGGCGGAAAGAGAGGGATGGAAACAGAAGGCTATGGAAGTAAATCTTTTATAAAACAGAAAGATTGAGCTTGGCGTAATTCTAATCCAGTTTGTACTGGGAAGTTCTGCATAATTTTGATTGCCTCTTGGCAGATAAGGAACCAATCTGCTAGGAATAAGCTGGCTAGGCTAGTCAGGGGAGGTAACTAAAAAAAAAGAGAAAAAAAGGGGGGGCAAAATTATCCATTCTTGTAGCACAAAATCAAACTGTCAAAGTGAAAATATTCAAAAGCCACATTTAAAGAGTAATATTACAGCCTCGCTGATATTCAGAACGGCAAGATTTAGGTGTGGAGGGGGGAAATATCATCATAAGCTCATTAAAGAGCTTATGATGGTTGAAGGTCTGACATAGGTGATCTGGCACTGAGGCACCAGTAAAAAGAACAGAAATCACAACCCAGGTTCTGCAAAACCAACAAAAGAAGTATGCACTGGATTCATGTTAAAATTTATTCTGTCCTTTTTGGTTTGTCTTTCATACTGGAACTTCCCAGGCCCGTATTTGTCCATAAGTATGTATGTGTTCCTGTGCATCTATGTGTTTATAGGTATGCATCACAGTATTGATTACATTCTTTCTTTACAGAGCAAAGTGAGTTTTGCTGCCTGGTGCTCTAAGTTACAAATGCTACCAGGTATTCACCTCAAAACCATCACAGAGAACTCTGATTTGTCCTGTATCATTGACACTATATTTCCAAAAACCTGCTGGCAAATGTCTATGCCCCATCTTGGTTGATTTGCACTTATAGTAAGACTCTTCTCTTACTATCAATTATGAGCTCTTTCAATAGTACTGATGAGCATGTGGGCCTCATTATATTTCCTGATTATGAACTTTCTGGAGAAAAGTGAAGAAACCTGCAAAGTGAGATACACAGAAAAATTACATTAAATGAATACTTCGATTGCACACACTATGAAGCAAGGCAATGCATGTGTAAAACAAATTGAATATCTTCTTTATTCATTATGATATTCCTTTTGTTTAATTAATTACACTATAAACCTTGCAGAAGTCTTTGGGAGTGCTCAAGATAAACCACGACTACTGCTCAAAGCAGGTCAGCAGAAAATAGTGTGGAAAGCACTCCTGTGTCTTTAAACATAATCGTACTGTTTGGAAAAAAATGCACAGGTTCAGAAGGCTTTGGGTTCCACTGAGATCCTGAAAGCACCAGTCAGCAGACTTGTAGCAAAGCAGCCCAAATTCCTACATCATCAAGCCATTTTCACCGAATAACCAGGTTGGAAGAGACCCAAGGGATCATCAAGTCCAACCATTCCTATCAAACACTAAACCATGTCCCTGAACACCTCGTCCATCCATGCCTTAAACACGTCCAGGGAAGGTGAATCAACCACCTCCCTGGGCAGCCTGTTCCAGTACCCAGTGACCCTTTCTGTGATTTTTTTTTCCTAATATCCAGCCTAAATCCTCCCTGGTGGAGATTGAGGTCTTTCCCTCTTGTCCTGTACCCTGTCACTTGGGAGAAGAGGACAGCGCCCTCCTCTCTACAACCTCCCCTCAGGTAGTTATAGAGA
>WAAB01016913.1:7423-36742 GCA_013389865.1 Piaya cayana | reverse complement strand
CAGCTTCATGTCATCTGCAAACTTGCTGTCAGGGCAGCCTGGAGGGATCAGTGGACAAGGTCCTGAGGGACATGGTTTAGTGTTTGATAGGAATGGTTGGACTTGATGATCCAGTGGGTCTCTTCCAACCTGGTGATTCTATGATTCTATGATTTTGTCCAGTGGGCACTATGACCGCATGGCTTCCCCTAAAGTCGGCTCTTCCCCCCGCCCCCCCCAGCAGCTCACGGGCAGAGGCAGGAGGAAATAGGAGCGTGGGGGTGGGGTCACTCGCCACACGGCTGGGGGTTCGGGCAGTCACCATGTGGTGGGGTCCCAGGGTGGCCAGGCAGCCGGGTGCAGGCAGTCACCATGGGGCCGGGGCTGTGCCTGCACTGAAACACAGACCCGCATCAGAGCAGCCTAAACCACGCGACCGGATCATGGGGTGATACAGTCTCTATTTCTCTTTCTGTCTTTCTCCCTACCCCTCCTCTGCCCCTGACCTCATGACGTGTGTGTCTGTCTGGATCGCAGGGGCTTGGGTTACCAGGGATTTATTTCTGTAACTCCGGGCAGCTGCGTACCTCGGCTCATTGTTGTGCCTCCTGGAAATAAATACTGTTTGATATTCACCCTGGGAGTAACCTTTTTGGTCTCCGGATCACCACACAGACAAACGGACTCCCCTTTTTCCTCCTCCCTTCGTCTCGGTTGAGACACTTGCTAAGGGTGCACTTGATGCCTTCATCCAAGTCATTGATAAAGACATTGAAGAGGGCTGGACCCAGCACTGAGACCTAGGGAACCCCACTTCTAACTGGCCTCCAGCTGGATTTAACACCATTTACCACCACTCTCTGGGCCCGGCCAGCCAACCAGTTTTCCACCCAGGAGCATGTCTGCTTGTCCAGTCCAGAGGCTGACAGTTTCCATAGCAGAATGCTATGAGAAACTGTGTCAAAGGCTTTGCTGAAATCCAGGAAGATCACGTCCACAGCCTTTCCCTCGTCCAGCAGCCAAGTCACTTTGTCATAGAAGGAGATCACGTTAGTTTGGCAAGACCTGCCTTTTGTGAATCCATGTTGAATGGGCCTGATCACCTGGTTCTCTTGCATGTGCTTCATGATAGCACTCAAGATCACCTGTTCCATGACTTTCCCTGGCACTGAGGTCAGACTGACAAGCCTGGTAATAGCTTGCTTCTATGGAAAGTGTGAGGTCATGCTGGATTTTGCCACCATGTACGAATTTCTGAAGGATCTAAGAACTGCTGTTGAGCTTAGAAACCAACAGAAGTGGTAAGCTAGTAGATTCCATATCCCACTAAAGAAACCTTGAATATTTTCCTCCCTATTTTTATCTCTAGTAAAACATCAGGATCAGTGGTTGTTCGAGGTAGGAGCTGGTGATATCCATATTCCAATTAGTCCAATTTTGAAGCATTAAATATTATAGTGTTGTTTTGCAAACTCTCCTATACAAAGAAGACTATAGTGATAGCAGTATTCTTATAGCATGTAAAACCCAAGTCAAACTGGCATAATGCAAACACAGAACATGACAGTAAATGAGCCAAAGCGCATATAGTATGTATGAAGATCCCAGAAGGTTATAAACACTCAAGACACTTCAGTGAAACAGGCAGCTATAACCCTGGTCAGCACAGCAGCTTGCAGCCTCAGCCTACTTGCTTGTCAACCAGCTACAGCCTCAATAATTTTATGGAAAGATATGAAAAGGCTGACAAATAAAAATTGTTCCAGTGAAATAATTCCCTCACTGTGCATGTGAGCTTTAAGAGCTTGTGTTGTTTATTAGCAGGGTTGGAGCAAGAGCGTAAATGTGTTTGCAGCAGGGCAGGCCCATCAGAGGTCAGTTCACAGCCACCAACTACTAGCTTGCAATACTTTATTCCTTAAGAACCGGGATGACATCTAGATAAAGCATACGCCTTTCTAGGTCACTTGGCTAAAGTTTACTGTGCCAGGTATCTGAAGCTTTCTGCTGAGAACAGCAGACTGTTTCTCCAGCTACTGATCCACTGAGTTGGGTGGGGGTTTTTTTGCAAACATACTGTATGTCTACTTTATTCTGCACATCTAATTAATATATACAGCATCATAAATACACTGCACATTTAGCTGATGCTCAATTAGCACACTGAAATGAAGGTGTTTAAGAAAAGTAAGATTCAGTAAATGACCCCTTTGTCCCCACTTAGGATCATGCTCAGCAGAGCACAAAGACAGATAAGTGAGAGGTGTGGCACCACTGTGCTTGGGGCCTTGCAGACCTTCAGCTGCACCTCCATGCAGAGACTGTGATTGGCAAGTTCTCAGCTCAAAAAAACCAATGTTTTGCTCTGTGGCCCCTCCACTCTTAGCAGCAGCAGCCAGCCCCAATATAACTCCAAGCACTTAGGTTCACAGTAAAAGCTGGGTACTTCAGACAAACATATGAAGGCTGACAACAGCAAAGCTGCAGAAAATGCAAGTTACAGTAAAATTATTACCCAATACTTGCCAGGATTGCCATGTGCTGCCATTAATATTCAGTGTAACTGATGAGAGGTAGTATTTGGCAAACAGCAGCAAAACAGATACCAAAAGGAATGGCAGTCCCACAGGGCTAGAACCTCAGATAGTTTACATACATGAGATCCAGGATCTGATCTCTTACCTAATCTATCTGTCTACAAAGTGCCTCTCTTTTAGGCAGAAACTCATCAACACACTTGTATTTTGACCGCCTTCTAATTGTTACCCTAGGGCCCAGTCTATATGCAATTCTGTATTTTTAACTTTTTAATTCAAGATATCCTGTGCCACCCATTGCCTTCCCTTTTATCCCCTACTGAGAGAGAAAAAGAACTGAATTACTCATAAGTCTTCAGTTAAGAGCCAATTTCTCCCCTCTGTATCATCAATGATTCTTGATGAAAGCTGCAAAGCTGTAGATTTTAACTTACTTTATAAACTACAAAATGCTTTTTAACTTCTATAAACTACAGTCCCATAATCAGAACTTGTAAACTCAACCAGAAAAAACTTCTGGTGTTGCAAATTAACATCATATGCTTTTCTTGTTGTATAATACTTCTTTTACTTTCTTTCAGAGTTGAATAAAATGCACAGATTTCACCTGTAATCTAGGAGTTTGGGATTTTTTTTCCCTAATGCCACTGAAAATCACTGGGAGAGTCTTTTGTAGTGCAACAACAGTTTCAGGGACTCCATCCAAAGTAAACTTGCAGTTTAAATTCCACAAACATTGTATCCAAAATTCAAAACATAGTGAACAGGAACTGTGGCTACAAAGTTCTGTGAAACTACATCTTGGTGTGTTTCAGGTTATGCATTTAAAATAGAGGTATCTGAAAGCAGTAGCCACTACTGAAAACATGTTACCCCATCTTTCAGAAACACTTTCCTAGCACAAGTCTACCAAAAAATGGTACCAGAAAGCCAAAGGAATAAGTTTTTTTAAATATGCAGAATATGTTACAGTGCATGAGCTCATACCATAACTTGCTTGTGTTTCTGAACTGCTTGAGAGTCTCAATTGCTCTCAGCTACAAGTGAAAGACCAGTGTTGACCACGTCCACCAGCTCAAAATGCAGTCCTTATCCTATCCTCGCTTTCCCCTTGCCCCAGTGCTGAGGGCATTCACTCTGCTTGCTCTGTTTCCCATATAACCTCCTTGTTCCCACCATTCTCTT
The DNA here is from genome assembly GCA_013389865.1 of Piaya cayana. NCBI lineage: Eukaryota > Metazoa > Chordata > Aves > Cuculiformes > Coccyzidae > Piaya > Piaya cayana. The sequence continues at coordinate 33,041 of WAAB01016913.1, read as the reverse complement.
TTTCTTTCCTACCTGGGAAGTCCTTTAAAGGATGAATTTTATTTATTTATGCTGAAAACATTGGAAGGGAGAGTACTGCCCTGAGGGGCTGCCAGAAAACTAGCAACAAACTTAATATGAGGTCTTGTTTTATTCAACCATTAAACTTAGCAATTAAATATACAGTAAATAAGACTATTTCCATGGGGAGTCAAAGTTCACTTCTGAAGATCTTGCTGGCAACTGCACATCCCCAGCTCAGGGACAATCACACTATGACAAAATTGGTGATTAATGAATCTATGACATTCTTGCTCTGTGGCAGCTGCAATATTGCCTGTGGTCATTGCTCTGTGCTGTGCTTAACCCCCTGCATGACTCACAGAAGAGAATGTGTCTATAGACCTTGTGTCTGTTGAAGAAGTTACGGACTCAGGATGTTCTTCATCCAGAATCCAGACCAGGTGCTTCAACAGTAAGATTCAAGTATGGCTCATTGGCTACTACACTGCTAGGTTAGTGTCCCATGCAATGCCAGGGCTTTTACAAAACAGCACTGCCAGGGACCAGATAACTGCTTCATCACTCAGCCTTAAGCCTATCTGCATCAGTGAAGAGCCAGATATGAGGATCCCACACAATATGTCTCACCACCACCATGAACACATCCACTGTGACTTCCCTTGGCCTCAACAGCATTAAGCCCTTCCCCTCTGTGACTTAAGACACTGTTAGGGAGAACAAATACTGTCATGTCTGCCACTCCAGTCCATTAAAAGAGCTCCTTGAGACACCTGCCAGGGTTTTTTTTTACAAAATCTAGTGTTCTTCCCCTGTCTTCAGTACAACCAGTGGTTTTCACAGTGAAGAATGGAGAAGAAACCAGGAGAAGTTCTCTGATAAGGTGTAAAATAAGTCACAGAGGTATTTTCAGTTTAAGTAGGAAAACAGCATTCTTTCAAAAGTTGTTATTCAGAACTGTATGATGTAAAATCACATAGTGATTTTATTAATCATACTGTCAAGATAATCAGCAGAGGAACTACTAGAATACATTACAAGCTTTTTTCCAATTTCACATTTGACTTAATTGGAAAGTGGCAAAGGAATCTTCATTTCAAACTGTGGGACTGGAAGGTCACATAACAGTTTTCAAAGTGTGATGAAAACACGTAAGCAATTACATTCTTGTATACATGTTTATTACACGATTCAAAGTTTCACAGCTTAACGTCACATGCTTGTTTTGTATTTTAAAAAACCCCACATCCTCTTGTATATTGAAGAAAATCACATGCCAAAACCTGTAAGTACACATCCACTAGCCACCTCTGTCTTCCGTCCATTAGCTGGTGACCTAGCAATGACATCAGGCTTCACTGGAAACAGTACCAGGATCTTTACAGCAAAGAGGTCCACTAATGTGCCTATTTACACCAAAGTTCAGGAGCTGCTTCAAACATGCCTCTGATGTGGAAGAGCAATATCCAGAAGACGTTGACAGATGAGATCACCACCTGACTTCAATCCAATTGGGTTTTATTTCTCTGTCAATGCAATAAAATGTTGGGTTTACTTGCTTTCAGTAACATGAAATGATACCAAATGAAGGAAGAAGCAGACAGACTCCCACAAAGCTGAACAAGGAACAGGGAAGGAAACAGTTTGTAAGATCAAAAATGAAAGAGGATTGAAATAAAGAAGGAGCTCTGGGGGAATGGGAAAATCATGGTGTGAGGGAATAGGAAAAGTAGGAAAATCAGAACAGATATATAAAGGCATGAAACAGGGCTGAAATTATATGGTTCAGGCAGAATAATTTGATGCTAGCAGAGAGAGACATCATAGTTTATCACATCTAATATTGAGCCACACACTGAAGCAGAGCTCTTTGCCTTTTTATTTTAAGAGGGCCAAATTAGGAAAGTAAGTGAGTAAAGAGTAGGTGGATTGCAAGGATTAAACAGACGGGATGTGGACAAACCTAGTACAGAAGTGGGAAGGGAAAAATGACACTGTGCAGTACAGAGAGACGAACAAGGCAGACATTTGGTGCAGTATGAGGCATGATCAACGGTCTGGGTACTGTAGGTCTCATGATGTCACAGGAGATGCAGGTGTTAAAATTCAGTTTTCCTCCAGAGTCTTGGCAATACACTGAGCATTGCACCAGGCCTAGAAGATGCTGAAGACTCAGGAAACTGAAATAATAATAATTAAGAAAGTCTAGCCAGGAGATGGAAGCTTTCTTTCTCATCCCAAGTTTTCACCCAACCCCTAGGTTCATAAAAGAGGTTACAGATTTACTAACAGCAGATCATATGACAGCCAGAAGAATGACCATAGCATGTAATCAACAGCAAGATCTTGTTATTTTGAGCAGCTTTTTCTGTAGATGAGACATTTGGACAACAGGTTTCTTAACTGCTTGCTAATAATGCCAAAGACCTAAAACTCTTGAGTCAAATTCCAGGTTCAGCAGAAAGCATCCTTTTGCTTTGGATGGACACCTCTGCATGACTGGAAGTCAAAGGAACCATTCTTCCTGCATGGCCCAATGCTCCTCTGCTGTCCGCACATAGCTGTGAAATCCATCCACAAAGCATTCTGCAGACACTAGACACTACTAATGACCGACACAAGGGAGGACTAGCAGCCCAAGATAGCTGTCAGTGACTCTGCAGACATAACTAGCAGCTACTAGGGTTTGAGATGGAGGAATTTAGCGCATTTCACACTGTGTATGTACATAACTGCAAAAATTTTTATAAGAAAATTTGGAGAGAAGGCACATACCAATTTTAGTAAAATGGCAAGAGGTAGTCTCTGCAGATTTAATCTTCTGACTACATGATACACATTAAGATATGCATTATGATATTGTCTTCAATCATATGGTCACACAGCTCAGCACGTATTTCAGAGATGATAAAGACTAATGGTAAATGAAAAAATCGTGTTTAAAAAAAACTAAGCAGAAACAATCAGAGAATTCTGGATTGTTGTTTCAGAAGCCTGTTATTCCTGTATCTTCATATATCAAAAATTCTGGCTACTTTTTTGACTCAGTCTTGCTGCAGGGGGCAGGGAGGATGGAAAAAAAAAAATCTTTGCCTCTTCACAGGAATTAAACTGAGATAGTGGAACCCTACATTAGCCTTTACAGCAAGCTGACAGCATTTAAATCCTCACTGACACTCACACGAGCAGTGAAGTGCAAGGACATATACAGCCTGAGAGGTCACAAAAGAAATGAGAACTAGACATTTGTCCAGGGGTGTAAATCCAGGGAGGAACTAGGTCTGGAATCTTACTTCTCTCTAAAGATAAAGGATTAGGAATGCCCACAGTACAGGCAGGATAAAACCACATTTACTGGGGCATGACTGATTTTACAGGGGCATGACTGATTTCATAATCGGAATCTATCCAAAACAATTACTAAAGAAAAAAAAATCAGCATTTTCTGTGTTTACAAAATTCTACAGTGATTCTGTCTTCAAAAAGTAAGAGCTTGTAAAATAAACATCCACTTTTCAGTTTCAAAGTCTAAATTTTCTGGCCAAGTTGGGTACTTACCAATGACAAATCTGAAAGCCACCTTTGATACAAGAGCAAATCCAAGGAATTACTTTGTTCCTCTTTTTGTCCTGTGTGTTCTGCTGGTTTTCAAGCAAGAGATGTAATTTATATGTAAATTCTTCCTGAATACCACTCCAACCATTGAAAAAAGTAAATATTTTAAGAACAGTATATAATCATTTGGTAAGAATATATAAGTAGTATTTAAATTATGGCAGTAATTGAAAAGTATGTAATATTAATCAATTATAATTTTTACAGTATGTGCTACATGTTCTAGAACAAAGTCAATGAACAAATGAAAAACTGGAAATATTTGAAGCGAAACATGCATATTATTAAGTGAAGCAAAATAAAGAACATAATAAAATTCATTCTACCAATTGCTATTTTTGTTTCATTAAAACCTGAACCCCATCCTTGCAGAGATTCCTGGAAAAAGATGGACTTAATACTGACTGAGATAAAGTTACTAATTCAGACTGAGTTTCACTACCACTATAGCTACTGGTTTGATGAAGGTTGCTCTTGATTAAACATGCCTGCTAACAGTATAAAATACTTTTGAAAACCTACTACACTATACCAAATTCACACATAGCTTAATGATGACCATTTCCAATTATCTGTTATAATTGCAAAAACGTAAGATTATTCACTCTGATCATTCCAACAGTATTTTTTTTTAACATAAAATTATCACAGAAACAAAAGGTTGGAAAAGACCTCCAGGATCATTAAGTCCAACTTAGCATTGAATAAAAAAATTTTAGGATTTTTTTTTTTTTTAAATCAGTTGAGCTGAAAATGAGGCTGTCACCATACTTCTCTACAATTATCTATTACTGCTTAATCCATGATGATACAGCAACCTCAGCTTTTCTGGTAGTGTGAAATGCAGAGTGGCAGTCATCCTCAAAATATTGCTATGAGATAGCCAAGTATTCTAAGAGAGTCAGAAGATGCAACTCACTTTAAGAGTATACATATATAACAAGAGCCAGAGAAGGAGTGAACAATCGTAATCTATAATTCTCTGGATTGGTCCCAAGAGTTTAAACTCTAAGTCCATAAAAACATTATATAGATGATAACAAAACAAAGCCATTTTACACTGTGATAGAGGTCAGCAAAAACAACCTGAGACCCTTCAGGTTGATTTCCAAAATCGACAGGCTCGTTCACAAGATCTTTACCTAAATGATAACGACTTCAAAGCCAAGACATCTTCTAAACTCTGTTTTCAATACCACTAGCATCTGAAGTTCCATCTCAGCAGACATTGTCACTGGCAGCAAACTATGCTCCTTAAAAAAAAAAGTCAAATATATAAAAGCAGATATTTAATATTATATTATTTGTCATGAATCTTTTATGTTCCAGGCTGCAAAAGACAAGGCTACATAAATAGCAAAGTAACAGGATCCTCTTTGCTTCCCAACCAGTTCTTGGAAGAGCTTTCAGGATTAAAGAGGAAATTCTCAATGGTCATCTAAGGAGATGGCACCAGTGGTAACCACTTCCAGCCTGTATTTGTATTCCTCTGAGTGACTAGGAACACTAGAAAATTTGTAAACTTTGATCATTTACCCAAACTTGCATACAACAATAACCACTCTGACAGCTTTGTCAGAGAGGGATCTATGTTATCTGATATTTTTATATGGTGACTAGGAGAATGCAGTTGTATCTAACTTCAATACAATCATAAAATTTAACAGGACAGATTTTTTTTTCAGCATAGCTATTTTTATTTTCTTTATACCCAGTTACAATCACTGTCTACATTTTTTTTGTCATAATATGAAATGCAGTTATTCACAAAGTCAATTTAACTGATTTTGTGCTAGATAAACAAACAGAAAACATGCTTTGAAGATAACAAAAATTAGGCTCTTAAAGATTTTCCTAAATTATTTTTTCCTCACGTATGAGTTCTAGCTACTAGTATTACTTATCAATGTTCCCTAGAGAAAGAATAACTTGTATCTGAGTAAACATTCATATAAGGATGTATTTTAAAGATATTGAGATAGCATCTGATATCATGCATATAATTGCCCATCTGTTTATAGATTACATTAACATAACATTTAATCACTTTCTATAGAAAAATAAGTCAATTAGATACATACGCTTTATAACTTTATTGGGAGATGGAACAGAAGAAAAAGACAAGAAATGAAAAAGTATTCCAGAAATTGACTTCTACTGCATTTCATCTTTTTTGACAACATTTAAAATTGCATATATAGGTGAGCAATGAGGAGGCAAAATCTAGAAGGTATTACATTCAAAAGTAATCAAAACCGGAAGAGATCCCTGATTGACTTTGTATCGCCAAATATAAGGAATCATCAAAGCTTTGAAAATGCTAAAATGCATAATCTGATTGATTCTTATACAGATAATAAGAGAAATAAAAATAAGACCGAAAATACAAAAGAGAAGATTCCAGGAACTAGAGTAAGCAGCACATTTCCAATGAAGTAATCATATTTTTACTACTAGCAGTCAGGATGAAAAAGTGAGGATAGATAGCAAAACTACTACATTAATGGTTTTGCCAGTTAAAACAAAATCATAATGGTGACTACCAATAATTTCCTTGAGTCACTTGGCTGATATACAGGTTTCATGAGCTGTTATTCTGGCAATTGCAAAAGAGCTCCCATAAGCAAAGACTTTCAAAGCTGCCAGAAAGGCATTTGGATGTCCATTTTACGTTTAAATTTTAACAGATTTGGGTGACTGAAAACAGGGGCAGCTTTCAAAAACTTCAGTCTTGCTTTCACAAACTGAGAATTGGCCTGCTGAAAGCACACTTGCTTGAACTGAAAGACACTAGAAACATGAAGAAACATCACTGACCTTCGATATGCCCAGAAAGCGCACCATCCATCTGACAGTACAAGAACTGTATTTATAGAGACTGCAGGTCATAAATAAATACATCTTAATTGTAAGACTTTTTTTGTTGGTGGGGTTGGTTTTTTGGTTTTTTTTTCCTTGTCTGGCAGATGGTAGTAAGATCACAGAAACAGTAATCAGATGGATATGCAACAAATAAACCACAACATCCTTTTTTTTCCTCTCAGCTTCAAAGGAGAACACAGCCAAAAAGAAGGGCCGTTTAGGAGAAGAACAGCTCAAATGTGCCTGGGTGACACCAGGGATGTAAAACATGGGACAACGGTCAGCCAAAACTCCATTCTCTGCAAAACATGGCTCAGGCACACTGAAAAGAACATTCAGGAAAAATAACTCCAAAACCAGAAAATAATCTCAATTGAAACAACAGAGTATTTTCATCTGTTCTGGAAATTACTGTAAGAAGCTATTCAGATAAATAAAAACACCACAGAGGGATACTCAGAGGCAAAAGATCGCAAGCTGGCGAAGAGTGCCAGGACTCTGCATGCTGCCCTCAACCCCTCACACATGACATCCCATGTCTGAAGGGGACTCTACAACTCAGCGCTGCTCTGCAGAAAGTGCACAGAGCTAACCAAATGAACAGAAAAGAGCACTGTTACAATTATCAGGCCGCCCAGATTTAGACTTACTCAATATTTCTCCTAGGCACAGAGAATGCGGAGTATACTCATTTTTTGTTACTGTTGAAATTGACTTTAAAGTGTCACTGAATAAAATCAGACCATGACCAGTAGCTCAGCAGAAGAAAGTAAGCTTAAGAAATTTCCCTTTGTAAGGCTTTTTTTAGACAACTACTAATGATGATCGAAACAACCATATTCTAGAGTGCAAGAAAAAAACCCTATGTTTGATCCTTCTACCTTAATTCTGTTTTTTCCTGACAAAGCAACTTGGTGTTGTAATAAAAGCAGTTTTTATAAGGAGTTTTCTTAGTCATTTAGTCAGTGTTTTTAACAAAACCTTTTGTTTCATAAAGAGGTATTTGTCTTGGGGCCTGAATCTAGCTTTTTTTCCAAACAGAGGTGAGTCAAAATCCAGTTACCTAGATCTCCAAGTAACTGACGAACCACTATACAAAAGGAGGAATTAAATAAAATCACTTCTAAAAAGGCAAGCATCAAGAATTATGGTTTCAGATCCACTTCCCACTCATTGATGTCATGACTCTAGGCAAGTGACTGAGATTATTTCTACCCAACTCAATATCACATTGAACAAATTTCCAGTACAGGTCTGCTCTTAATATTATTTATGCGCCTGATAACTCTATCATAGAAAACACATAGAGTTATCCAACAACCTGAAGCTAGGTACAGTTCTTTAGGGAACTCTTGTAGTTCAAACACATGGAGCTGAGGCTTCCTTGTCCTTTCTCTGTCCTATTCCTGCCCCAAACTGAATATGAGATGGATAAATGTTGCCACTGCTCTTGAGTTGTTGGTGAGGGTATTCTCTCTCAAGATGGCTGAGAAATCAAGACTTCAGTCCCAGGCTGCTCAAAAGGGCAACAAATGAATGTTTGTTTTTCTATGTATGCACACAAACCAACAAATTACTATATGAAAAGAGGGTAGCACTTACTTCAGCTACCACTACTCATTCTCCAGGCACATCACGACAGAAATCAACAGTATCAAAACAGCAATCTCAACATCTGATTCCAGCGGAGGCTCACAAGCATGAATTCTAACCCAACACAGGCACCTAATGTTGGCAATGGGTAGGCAACTAAACCCAGACAGAAAGGCAGAGAAGACGCCTTCCCCCATCCTCAGCATCATCCCAGGAGTATTTCTGCCCATCGTGCTCACCATAAAAAAAAACCAAGAATCTAGCCTATGTTAGGACACAAGTCTACAGTTTTCCCTAAATTGACTAATTCTTTGCTTAACAATTAGCTAGAGCAGTCAAAGTACGTAGTTTTCAGGCCAGACTTGCAGCTGAGGTAAGCTGGATGAGTAAATGCAGAAGAATTAACCAAGGGAAAGGAATTCACCCTAGGCACATCAATGTTGTACCAGTAAATCATCATCAGGGTATTTTAGTAAATCCTTAAATTTTAAACAGATTTTTTTGTGTGTGTGATGACTGAAAAGCTACAGAAAACAAACATAGATATTTTTAAAGGAGTACTAAGGTCAAGTTAGGAAAAAAACAAAATTTAAAGGCTGCATCAGTCACAATGAACCCCCACAAAATTACAGTAACACTTTTTTTAATGCATTCAGCAACCATAAAGTATGTACTGCTTGACCAAAAAAAAAAAAAGAAAAATGGAAAAAGAAAATTATTTGATGTTTTTGTAGGCTAAGTGAGCGAAAAAGTAAAAACAACAGGTTTCATAAGCAGGAGAAACCTGCAAACCTTGTCTTGGCCAAAATAGTCTCTGTGCATAGTCTTAAAAACACTACACTTGCCCAAATGTAATACATTCTTTCCTTTATCATGTGTCTTGGCAGCATGGGCTTAGATTTGCTTTAAAAATCAATGTTTCACAGAATCACAGAATTACAGAGATTGGAAGTGACCTCTGGAGGTCATCTAGTCCAACCCCACTGCTAAAGCAAGTTCATCTACAGCAGACTGCACATGAGCACATCCAGGCAAGTTCTGAGTATTTCCAGATTCCACAAGGATATTCCACTGCCTCCCTAGGCAGTCTGTTCCAGTGCTCTGTCACTCTCAAAGTAAAGAAGTCTTTCCTTGCATTCAGGTGGAACATCCTGTGTTTAACTTAGTGCCCATTGCCCTTTATTCTGTCATTGAGCACCACTCAAGGGTCTGGTTCTAGCCTCTTGACACCCATCCTTTTAGATATTTATAAGGTATCCTCTCTTCTTCTGAACAGACACAGATTTTTCAGCCTCTCCTCATAAGAGAGATGATCCAGTCCCCTAACAATCTTTTTGGCCCTCTGCTGGACTCTCTCAAGTAGTTCCTTGTCTTTCTTGAGTTGCGGAGCCCAGAACTGGACACAGTACTCCAAATGTGGCCTCACTAGGGCAGAGTAGAAGAGTTTATACAATTTATGAATTATAAAATCATCTCACTGACATTATGCAGAATCCTAAATTTATGTTTCTTTCTTATAAAATCTGAGGTTAAGCTCAAATTTTAATAGATTTTCAAAATATATTCAAAATAAGCTACAGAGCAGGCTACAACTTTTATATTACTGGCCTAAGCACATTTTTAAGGACTTTTACAAAATGAATTTGAAATTTGTGTGCTTGCTGCTAGAGGCATAAGCTAAAAACATGTTTTTTTCCATGCACACCACTCAAATGACTCAACAAATTTTCTCTCAGGTGAGCAAGCCACAAGTGACCAGAACAAACCGAAATGATGGCTATTTGGCCAGCATTACTGGTTTGTGGCATGACAAAACAGCCCTGCCTGAACGCAACAGTTTGTCCATCCCTGTTGTCTCTACAGACCTCTCTGCTCCCCAGGCCACTGTTCTAAAGCCTCTAAAGAATAGCTAGAACCAATGAGAGCCCTGATCAGCAAGATCCAGCAGTGATTAGTCTACGTCTTACTTTTGGAGTTTATACCAGCTTTGTAGAGGAATTCTGTATTTTGGCGTTCCCAGCAGAGTCCTAATTCTTATACGTCTACTCATTACCAAGATTACTTTTTTCTTTTCCTATGCTCTCCTTCCTCTTTCTCTCAAATTAGTATTCTAGCATTGATAATAATAGTAGGAAGTGGCAGAATGACTGACCTTTCCCATTTAATTCTATGACATAAATATGAAGCATTTATCATTTACTCAGCTCGTAGGTCTGCTAAAGACTAATTCACCTGTGACACATGCATCAAGAGAAATTCATCTCTCTTTCTAATATACTTCCATTAGTATCAGATTTATCATCATTCTCCTAAAGTCCCGAGTACCACCCATGCAGTGTAGGAGAAGATTACTCCATTCAATTCAACAGGATTCTATTTTAAAAGTTCACGGCACACATTCAGAGCTATGACTTCATTCAGGCATATTTGCTTAAGCTGCTGTCTCCTTTGTTGCAACACTGAGCTGGAAATGGATGTATAATCCATTGCTTATACACACCTTTTATTCAGTACAGTCTTTAAGACTTTGCCTGTGCCTAAGCTACACCTACTAATCTTTTCTCCAAGAGGCCCAGTTTTCCAATTCAAGTTATAGAGGTACATGACTTTCTCTTTCAAAGCCCACAAATCTATGATATATTAAATGTCATGATGTATGCACTGCACTACACCTGCAGTACCTGATACATCACTACTTTTAAATATAAATTTGATGTTAAATATGCCACCTTTACATACTGCTGAAACATACTAATTTATTTTTTCCTATTACATAAACACACGTCCGTTTCCTGTATATGTATACAAATAGCAAATTTAACATTTCAAATTGGCATGCTTTCTTAAACCTCTTTATATCATCTGAAACATGAGTCCTTGAAAAACTGTTACTCGTTTTGACCTTTTGGATTCCAGCACAGTATAAAAAGAGCTTGTCAGTCTAGGAGAAAATTAAATTTCCAGAACTCAAAATCAGTTCCATCTATTATGTATTCTCTTTCCTTTCTCTTCTTTCGATCTCTTCTCCCCATTCCTTTATCCCCACATCCTGTGGTTGTTCTATTACTACATCAGGGACCAGCTCTTACCTTCCTAACTGTACTTCTTGAATTCAACAAGCCTTACTGTCATTCCACTCATGCATTGTTAATAGACTTTCTTTCACTAAAAATACATTTCCCCAAGATGTGCAGCATTTTTGGGGAACCTCTCTGACTTTTTTTCTCTCATGCTTTGCTGCAGCAGAACAGATATTTGCTCACATTTTTAACCACAGAGGGAATAAAGATGACAGTCCAGTGAAATGTAGGTGGATTTGTTTGGCTAGACATTGCCTTATCATCAAATAGATGACTGACTAACTGCAACCAAGAAGATTCACAAATCCATAAATACATATGAAAGAATCAAAGAGTGATTCCATCCAGAAACACTTAATGTTTATATAGTAGATGCTTAGTAGGTAATTCTCGCTGCTTATACAGCTTCGTTTATACCTATATAAGCAATATTCCTCATAGCAGCAGCAGAAGGGAAGCTAATACAGCAAATATAAACTAATTAGTCATTCTATCTACCTTTTCTTACTACCAAGACATTTCAAGAAGGACATAGGTAGTGAAAATATACAGTGACAAAAAGAGGGTATGAAAGAAAACCACTCTCACATATTCCATTAGTGCCTGTCAGCTCTTGAAAAGCAGAGACTCAGTCACTATTATGAGGATAAATAGTCCTTGTAAGGATGAACTTTATTAACTCTATTTCACAGCTTTCCTGTTTACAATTAGATCTATCTTATTACACAAACAAGTCTGAAGAAAGAGGGGGGTTTTGTTTGTTTGATTTTGCTTGATGTACTGTGAGGACTCATAAGGAGATGCTACAAAGCTGGTTATGACAGAGCACATGCAGGTGCCCACGTATGTATGTGAATTCTTTGAGGCTCTAACTTTCAACTCTACTTTGCTTTTGACCTGGCCTGCTTCAGAAGCAGCACAGTCCATCACGTATCTACCAGAATAAGTAATAACAGCCCCTGCAAAACTGTCTTTTTTTGTCCAGATCCCCTGTCAGCATGCCACCAAGAGACTAGGGTGCTACAGCTGGCCTGTGCTGTTGTACAGCTGATTACAAAGATGAAGGCATTGAAAGCAAATATAGCAGGGAGGAAAACAAAAAGGAAAAAAATTTAAAAACCCCTGTCCCTATTTTAAACTACTCTACGCTTAGCACAAAGAACTATACAACAGATGTGCACAGAGGCAGAAAGTACATAGACATTCAGTGTACTTTAGGCCTCTAATTTAGGAGTTGATATTCTGTATCAAGTTGGTAGAGATAACTGGTTCTTCCAGACCATAATTTAGAGCACTTAAGTTAAGCTTACTAAATGCTAACAAAGAGCAATTAATTCCTCCCCTAGGGATACTTGCCTGCCTCCATCATCTCAATAAGCAGCCTGGGCACTGAGGCACCTGACGGGGATTCCTCTCAGGTGCTTGCATGGATGGGAAAATATGGCAGCAAATAAAGAAAGAGGTAGTAAAGAATGACACAGACCTCCAATAACATGCATGAGAACCACTTCCTTTAGGATTACGCTAGCTGGCTAGTGAAAGAGCTTGTATTACTTCTGCAATACAGAGAGACAAAAGTAGACAAAAGAAGAAAGGGTTTATTAAAGAAACAAACTATTTGGTATTTTGCAAATACGAGTACTCTTATTAGAACTTCATAGACATGTATCTTCCCTAAGTGGCTACTAAGTGCCAGGGGAGGTTCAAGCTGGATACTAGGAAAAGGTTCATCACTCAGATGGTGGTGGAGCACTGGAACAGGCTCCCAAAGGAAGTAGTCATGACACCACGGTTAACAATATTAAAGAAGCATTTGGACATGCTATGAATTTTAGGGTTGTCCTATGCAGCTATGGAAGTCGGACTCAATAATCCTTGAGGGTCCCTTCCAATTCAGGTCATTCTGTGATCCTGTGAAATGTCTATTGAAAGTACTTTCTCTCTTCAAGGCCAACTTCCTTATGGTGGAACTACTCACGGTGGCCAGGGAAGGCACCAAAGTGTAAAACATCCTTCTTCATGAAATTAGTAAGCAAATAACATCAAAGAAAGTATTTATCAAAAACGTTTATGTAAACTTGTAAAATTATTTTTCAACTCACCATCAGCTCCTGCTGAGACAATTATTGATCAATATTCTGTCAAGTATAATGTAAGTCTAGAGATGCATTTTCTTTGTCCCTCATCTTACCCTAAGAGCTGCTGAATTTCAACCGAAGTAAATAAATCATCCTTACTTTTTAACCTTATTAAAAATAATCACTAAGCACATTTTACCTTTATCAAATTTGATGATTGAAAGGATTTGTGTGGTTGCATTAGCATACTGACTTTATGCAAATCTTAGAATGGCTATGATATAGAGCAAATACTTTTAGTGGTAATTAATAGTTACCCACCGTCGATACACCAGTCAACTGGGTTTAGGTTGAACCTTAGGTAAGAGGCAGCACAAACCTGCACCATTCTAGGAAAGGTCTGCATAATTAGGAAGACAGAATTGCCAGGGACCACTTCATTCATCAACACTTTATATGGAAATGCTTCTGGAAGACTACTCATTCTTTCCATCATCAAGCAAGCCCCAGCTCACTCCTCTCAACAAATTTCACGATGTCAAAATAAACGGTATAAAAGCTCTAAGCTACAAAGCTTCATTAAAGAACAGAGACACCCCAGACATCCTGAGTGCCAGAGCCTCAGGTCTCTTCATGAGCACAAGCCTTCTCCTCCACTTTCCAGCTGGATTGTAAGGGTGAGAAACTGAAATCATTTAACACTGAAAGAATATGGCCAACTCAGCAGTCACCATTGTGTTGTGGTAAAAATAGTGCTACTATTGCTTGATCTCCTGGATGCCACCATTAACAGCTTACACAGAGGACACCAACTATGCACTTATCAGTCTCCCCCAAATCCCAACCACAGCTTGGTACTACCAACACAGGGAAGCTTCTATGAGAACAGATAAAATCTTGTCCTATATTGTGCAAGTGGGCTGAGGGTGCAGAGATTAGAATCAAGTTCTCCAGAAATCTGGAGAGGTTAAAGTGCAAGGTTTGCATCTCCCATGTATCCCAATTATGACAACCATATCTTCCTAATTGCCTCAGAGAGGGCTGTTCTAAAGTACTTTTTTGGCACTCATTGGTATCACCGATTTGTACTTTTACAGAGATTTAATATACCTCAATTAATAACTTTTTAAATTATTATTATTATTTATTTTAAGTTTGCCACAGACTGTGTTGCAGTTCTCTCTCAATCACCTGACCAGTCCACCTGTGACGGCAAATAAATGTCCCCATCTCCCCAATCCACCCTTATCAAATGTGTCATCCAGAGATCTCAAACCAAAAGGTAACAGGGAACTTTGTGTAAGTCTAGCTTTCTTCATTCATATAAAAACATACTAGAAATGTGTCAAAAGCCAGCTATTTTTAAATGGTATAATCATAAAATGAAATGTCAAATATTAACTGTTCAATCCATTCATCACTGTAGCTCTGTATAACTGTCTTGTCTTAAATTAGTAACGAAATTGCCGGGAAGAGACGCTGTAGTTTTAAGACTAATAGTTTTCAACTTCCAAAAAAAGTCCAGGCTTGTGCTCACTCAGAAATCCAATTAGCCACCTCAAATACTGCAGAACTTCTAATTACTCAAATTTTGAAAAGCAAGCAGAAAAAACAGCAGCAAAAGAGAAATCTACAGGAACACAGAAGCATGGACTTACTTTCTCTAACCCACTTCGAGCTGCCTACTATGCAAATCTAAGTTGAGGAAAGCAAGTGCTCAGGGATGTTCACACACAACTCATTACCACAGCTAAAATGCCAAGAGGTGGTGCTTGAGATTATGTTCTTGGATTTGGCAGGGTCACCAATTTGTGTTGTTCATTGCAAATGGTTTTCTGCAGCTGATTTTACATTAGGTCTCAACAGCTTTATGATGGCACTGTGCCATTTCTGTATTCTTTGTTCCAAATTGGTCCAGTTCTCAGCAGAAGAGACAACAGCCAAAGAATCACTACAGCATCTTAGGAGCTTTTCAAATCTGCTGGTTACCCCAGTTTTAGTCCTGTTAGAATTGAAGAGAGACCCAGAAGTTATCATAAAATGCTTACAAATTGGAAATACTCTCTGCACACCAAGGGCCCTTGTGGCTACTCTATGTTGATGGGGATGTGAATATTAAGCCTTCTAATGAAGGCATTCAGTGTGATCTGAGACTCAGATGTCGAGCATTTGGACAGCACCTTTCTTACTCACTTGTTACAAGGGCCAAGTAATAATTGCTGGAAGTTCAAAGCCTCCATACAGACACTGCACTCTGAACAAGCATGTAAATAGTCCCAGATTCATCACTGCTTCATTCCTTGTTTTACACCTGCGTTAATTAACTGAAACCATAAGAGTTCCAGCATCCCCCAACTGTGTAATGCAGAGGACTATACTCATAGCTTCTATTAACGACACAGTAGTTACGTATATGTGCTGGGCAGAGAAGAGCAGCTGTCTCCTAATAAGCCACTAGTCATGACAAATATAATACTGACATGGGACTCACATAATTGTCTTTATAAGTACACTGCAAAGCAAGAATGATTGCAAATGCCAGGAACCAGAAAAAAACCACACAATATTCTCCCTCCTTTTTTTTTTATTTTAATTCACAAAGAACAGCACATTTCTGTAGCAAACAGAGCTTACTAAACCAGCTGCCTTTTGTTATTGTCCTTATACCTATCTGTGATATTATACAACAGATACTACTTTATCAGTATCCATAAATAATTTTTACTATGCACCTGAAAAAGCACAGCTTAACACGATGCAGAACAGACACCATCTTTTCCAGCAGCTGAGGCCAACAACTTTCCTCTATACTTGCCCTTATGATCCTACTCCTGGGTAAAGGCTTTCATTTTAAAAGAAATGAAAAATTCAGGTTGTAGCAGACAGCAGCCCCTCCAACTATTCTGAGAGGCTGCCAGTACCAGAAACGGGTATTACTAGGTATATTGCTAAATACTGCACCCAGCTCCCTTTTGTTGTGGTTTTCCCTCTGCAAGTACCCAATTTACTGCCAGCTCTGCACTCAGTTTGATAAAATCCAAGACAATAAACCCTGTTTTCAGGATACACTGAAGTCCATGTCTTATGTTAACACTACCAGTGCCATCATCTGGCTTGTTACCATTTGCTGATGATGATGTCTGTGACTGCTGCTAGTCACAAAGAAAGCAAAAGCTATCTGGCCTCAAGGACACGAGACAGGTGTGACCAAGAACTTAAAAAGAGACTTTAAAAAAAAAAAACCAACAAAAAAATCAACTTTATAGTTAATGACAAAAATAATATCCATGTTTTCTGTTCTTTTTTTCAGACAAGACTTCTGCATTTCTTCAGCTGTTAAAGTTTTCATTTGTTTTACCATCATTCATTCTGCCAGTTTGAACACTGATGTAATGACATATGACTGCCTGATATTCAGTGGTACTCACAGCACTTTTGTCACTGGTGGCTCAAGTGCACAATGAACAGTATCTTGAGTTTAATGTATCTGTGGCTTTGTGAAGGCAGCAATGACACACAACAGGCTTTTTTCCCTTTTGTTCCTGTGTCCTGTAATAGAACAGCCTGCACAGAGACTGTGACCACAGATTAATGCAAAATGCTGGGCCATTGTTGGTCACAGCAAAAATTTGCAAACTTCACATTTTGTTTAATTATTGAAGAATGTCTTTTCAAAGATCCATGCATTGTTCTAAAGAGACATCATAGCATCTATGTTCCTTTCCTCATAAAAGCTTTTTGTCTTCAAACAAGAAGAATATACTTATTGAGGGCCAATTACTAGTCAGCCTATGAAGAAGTTTAAAGGAATTTTTAATTAGTAAACTGACCCATGGTGCAAGTTACCTGGAAAGGAATTACACCACATCTGAAGTCAGTTAAGTTTCTTACACAAATACTAGTCACTACCTGAGATTCAACATCCTGTACCTCTTCCTACTATCTGCTTTCTGTGGACTCATTTCATTCACTACTGCAGGATCACTCAAACAGTACATATTATTCCAGGAGAACAGGGGCACCCCTCTGACCTTGTTCTAGACTTCTAGCATGACTTCCATTCATCCAGAAGAAATGTTATGCATCGCTTATGTTTATTCTGCCTAAATTCTAGAAAATAAGAGTTTCACAGTCTATCCCATCATCTTTAGTACAAAGACGCCACCAATGATAAGCAGGTTGAACTACGTAATGAAGTAAATAAAGGTGCATGCAGAAGAGAGACTGGAGTTTCATTCTTAACTGAGCAGCAACTCAAAGATCCCTACAGTCTATGGAAAGGGACAACCACCTCTAGAAGGGGGTTCACAGTCTATTCATTACATGCTTCAATAAGACAGCACGCATCTCTCCCACCACCTACAAATGGTCCTGCATTTTTGCCTTCTGAAAGGTGAAATGACATATAGACATGACAAGCATCATAATTTCAACATGACTCTCAGAAACAATAGAATTAACCTCATACGTTGCCTTCTTACAAGACTCTTCCTATGAGAATTCCTTCATAAGAAAAGATGAGTAAAGAAACTAGTCCTCAATCTGTTCTTGTATGAATACAGGATATGACAAGGCTGTTCTCATTTCCATTCATGAACTGCTAACTTGCCACTAGAAAATCAGGAAAAAACCCCAAAAACTAAACCCAGATGTTAGAAAGCATAGGAAAAAAATCTAAGATTCATTTATGTCATATGTTTCTTTTGCCAATTTCAGCAATCAGTACAATAATCAGCATTTCCTATACACAGTACATCATTACATAGGCAGAAGAAAAGCAAGTTTGTTTACAAAAGTAAATCTGAGCCTCAAATGAAAAACATTTTCAAGGTATCCGGATATATGTAAGCATTTAAGAGGGAATCAGCAAAGCCCTAAACTGATAAACATTTCTCATAAGTTATGTATGAATTAAAATCAAGTTTTTATTAAAAATGCATAAGTATGATCTGTAGTGAACAGAACTATTAGCTATGCATGTTTACTTTTTAGTCAACACAGAAATCAGTAATTTATCTTCCAAATGTCATTTCTTGCAGAGGGTTATAAAATGATAAAATGCTAAAAGAATTCTCAGATGCCATCTAGCTGGTACATATACATCTAAGGAGAGGGGGTAAAATAACAAACTGTGAAATGTTTATTTGCCATGCGGACAAGAAAATGTTGTTTCAGCTACTGTGCCCATTCTCCTTTATAAGTCAGGTAGCCCTCAACAGCTCCTCTCTTTCACTCAACATAATACAAAAATAAGAACAAAAATTAATCTGGGTGACCATTAATTATTTGATGTTCTGAAATGATTACATTTTCAGCACACTCTTTATGATCAGGCATTATTTACAGTGGTCTCCATCTCCCTCACTCCTGTTGGTAGGTACAGAAAATTACCTGAAAACCAAAAAGTGAACATAAATTGGTTTTATTAATTTGATTATAGCATCAATGAGTGATTATAGAAGACTAGAAAGCACTGTCATCTTTTTCCCTTTCTTTTAGTTTCTTAAAGATCTTAAGGAAAGTACACACAAACGCTGGCTTTGCTCTCATGAAATCAGGCTCCTTAGCTTCTCCTTCTGCAGTCAATGAAGTGACAAATATCTTTCGATATCAGCATTTCTCAATCTATAGATCACAGACCATCCTTCAAATCAAGAAGTCCTTGGGAAAAAAAATGAGTGAAAACGTAAGAGAGGAAAATGTAAATAATAAGTACCATGGATAGCAAACCAGCATACAATGGATCCATGATTTTTTCTCCCCCTGCCCTCTCAAAAGGCCACAAACTGAAGGACTGCTTTACTAAAGACACAACTATAATGGACAGTTTAGGGACGGAAATGGCACGCTAGGCATTCTGTACTCTGAAGAAGTCCCTCTTCTATCCACAGAGGAGCCTAGAGAGATTATCCTGATTCAGTCAGACCATCAACACCATTCCCCTGACCCAAATGCAGTAATATTCACTATTGTTATTCTCTGTTAAATGTCACTTGAATTCAAACACTTAATTAAATCTTGGAGAAATGAATTGACATGTTTTTTCTTACAAAATGCCATTGGGCATAGCTGTCTCGTTTGGTGCTGTACACCCTGGATAACCTCTTGAGCTCAGTAAACCATGGGACTAAAAAGACAGTATGGAGTGTACGGAGATATCCAGATAGTTCACTGCGCACTGACATCAGTCTCCAGAGCAGATACTGGCTAAATCTCAACCCTTCCTGGGCTCAGGGAAGTTTCTCAAAACTTCATGCTAGCTGAAACAAGATGTTTAGACCTACGCTGTTAGTGCACTAGGGCATTGTGAAGACCTCAACAGGATTTAGACTTTTTCCTGGAATAAATTCACTTATATCACCAAGTACTTGTTTACAAGCCGTATATGTGGAGCTTACTTTATGTACATTCCAACACCTCAGCCTAGACAGTACAGTCACTACCAACTCAAAACATGTTTCTGCTTTGAACCATTCTACAGTGGAGACATTCTCCTTTCTATTGATTACAGAATCACAGATTTCTCTCCAGTGACAACATAGAGTTTTCAGTGTCTTTCAAAAATGCTTGCTTAGTGTTCTGTGAAGAAATAGAAAAAGAAAAAAAGGAAAAACACCTGCTGTTCATCATTCAAGGTGCTAGCTCAAATCTCTGTCACTATGAAATTAATTCCTACTGCCAAAGACTTGCCTCATGGCTATACAAGAAAAGTAACTTAGCTAGATATTCTAGGTCCATATATTCAGCTCCTCTTCTCTCTATTCAAACCCTTCCCTCCTACCCAACATAACACTATCTGAATGTTGAGTCTGCTCACTGATTTCTAAAGGAGTTAAGCTTCAAAAAGTAGTGCATTAGACTTGTTAGTCAGCTGGTCTGAAATCTTTTACCCCTGTGACTTAAAACAATACATTCTACTTTTCCTGAAGTGCATGATTCGTCATTCACAAATATTATTCATTCACACTTCTGTGAAGAAAAAACATACCATACCATTAATAGTTAAAAGTCAATCCACTAATATTAAATGACATAATGGATCGTTATCTCTGACACCTATTTTTTTACTTATTTTTTTGTCAAGATGTCAGAAAAAGAACAGTTTGATTATGAATCCTCAGTATTTTCTCTCAAAAACAGAAGAGAGTGTTTACTTTTCTACCAAGGTCTCACTTAAACCTAAAAAGGTTGCTACGTATTTCTTTCACAGTAACAAGACCTTAGCTCTCTGAATTCATTATCAAGTCCTTGTTTTATATATTCCCAGCAACACCGTCAAAACCTACTCCTTAATATTAAACGATAGCTTTCTAAAATACACCTGCTGAAAGTCTGCTGGTCACAGGACTGTCTCCTTTTAGTTGCTAGTAGGATCACAATAGTTTTAGATAGAATGAAACTAAAAGTTTCACTTTATTTCCCATTAAACTTGAAACAAAGCAAAAAGCAGAACTTTAAAGAAGGCACAGACACAAGCTATTGGCACAGTCACAATTTCAAAAGCTGTATTGAAATATAAGTACTATCAAAAAAAAACACAGAAACTAATTCTTTCTATTCTCTTTCTCTGGGTCAATAAACTTACAGATCTAGAGGCTAAGAGCAGTAACAACATCACTTTCCATTCCACATAGAAAGCCCACTTCTTTAATTCCCCTTTTGCTAGCAGAAAATACGGGAACACGTACATGTCATCAGAATTTCCCACCACAGGCACTTCTCTCCTAAATCTGCAATTGAAAACCACTGGCAACAGTGGCAATGAAACACAATTAAAACACACACAGAGAAACAGTAAACAACCCTCCTCAAACCCTGCCAATTAAAGTCAAACATCAAAAAGTATACTGCCACTTCCCTATACCAAAAATTTAAAAAAAAAAAAAAAGCTACATAGTTATGTGGTTTGGTGTGCTATTGGAAAGTACCCTGAGGATATGTATGGTGTAAAAGCCTGTATTAACAAAAATATGTTCTTTACTACAAACGACTGCAGAGTAGCTAATC
The DNA here is from genome assembly GCA_013389865.1 of Piaya cayana. NCBI lineage: Eukaryota > Metazoa > Chordata > Aves > Cuculiformes > Coccyzidae > Piaya > Piaya cayana. Next base: position 11,806 of record WAAB01016913.1, on the reverse strand, counting down.
CTAGGGAGTATCTGGTGTGAATGCTTTTGTTTTTGCTTCAGAGAGATCTTGGCTCTAATCTGGCAAACCTCACTCCCTGAAGGTCCAGAGACAATTCAACCTGCAACTCTTAAAACATGAGTTTTTCCCCAAGCAAGGATATTCATGGTATTAAACTGTGCTGAACCTTGTAGGAAGTTTGTTTTTTTTTATCTAGACTAGATCTTAACAACACAAGAATATTTGCTGTTTATGCCTAAAAAAGGCAACCCAAAACTTTACAGAACTGATAACTAAGGTAGATGTTTTATCCAAGAACCAAAGCTCTGCTCCCTGGGGTAACATGTATCACTGCTTTAAAATGCATGTGAGAACTGAAAGAGAACAGTCTTATATCATGTGTTCAGTATAAATTACACACATCTCTCATAACATCAGAAGTCATAGAAGAAATACAGTAGATACAAACAAACTGGGAAGTAGTAATTCTTTTCCAGCAATAAAGACTGGGGCTCTGTTACAAAATGCAACCAAGTCTGGGTGTCTTTGTCGTTCTGCTTGGCCACAATGACACACTTGGAACAGTGGCTTCAGTGAAAGTTGCAACTGGCTTAAGCCAGAACTGTAACTCTAATTGTCACAGAGGTACATGGCAGGTTGTGGGTGGGTGCACTTATGCCCCAAACTGTGAGGTTTTAGTAAGAAAAAGGAGAGACTGCAAACATCCTACACTGACACCTGTGAAAAATACCAGTTTTCAGAAACTGAGGAGTTTGCAACTATTATAACACATGCCTCTTTAGAGCATTTGCCTGAATACCCCAGAATCACTACCAGAAAAGCTTATTTATAAATTTTATATAGGTTTTAATACTTAGTTAGAATATCTGAACTGTATTAAAATTTACTTAAATAGATATATATGCATATGTGTGTATATAAAAGAACAGGCATAAGTAAATTCAGATGGAAACAGAGAAGGCAGGGCAAAAGCTGAATTATCTACCATACAATTAGACCTGGGAGTATGTCAAGCTTTGCCTGATGGATTAGAAACAATAAGGCAATGCTTTCTGGAGATTTGAAGTTTCCTTAGGAAATGATGCCCTTATTCATTATTACACTTGGAAAGGGAGATTCTAAGTTGAAAACATGCATTTCTTTCTATCATTTTGTCACTGCTCCAAGTTTTCCCAAGCAGCAAAAGGGGACACATCAAAAGTTTCAGACCAGTTTCCATCAGGCTCTTGAAGCCTTCCAGAAAGCAAAACTATCTTGGCAGTTTCACCTTTGTTGTTCTTGCTACTAAAAAGTCTAAGCAACAAGATATATTTGTCACTGATGTAAACTATTAATAGAAAGAGAGACACCCAAAAATAAAGCGGTTTAAAGGACAAAATTCAATAGCAGAAAATTCTTTCAAAGCAACCACGATGGTTGACATACTACAAGAATCATCACTGCTCCTCATGTCCAAGGTTCTCTTCAGAAGCAGAAAGGACAAGAGAGACAAAAATTAGTATCTTAAAAAAAAAGAAGAGATGTTTTGAGATAATTAGCTTTGTATACAGAAGGCAATGCCTTGCTTCTAACATCAGCAAAATTAGCCCTTACTTGCTGTTAATTCTTCTCATTGGCTACAAATACAGAGGAAAATGAGCTGTCAAGGGTTATTTTCCATAGTACAAATGAGAGCACAAACAGGAAGGTATATGTATGTTAATAAGCAGGGGAGCAATGATCAGTATGCCCTTGAGAGCAGAAATATTCTTTGAGCGTTCTGATAATCTGACGGTACAGTATGTTGTCTTAGCTCTAAGCGTTTAAAATGCATTTACAACAATAATTCTCCATGCGCAGGGTCTCTGAAATTGACATAGTTCTACTCCTGCACCAATATTGGAAACGAACACCTTTTTTATCCATGCACAACACCTGCATCATTTATCTATGCACAATATGCAACAGTTTCTCTAATGAACTGCAATATCCTTCAATATTTTTTATTGTATAGTGCCTACAAAGACCAATTAGATTACCACACCTTAACTCTGCAGAGATGGAAGAACATATTTTCATTAAACAAATGGAAGAAACCTTTATTTTTATAAATTTTTTTTCTGAAACAAAAGTCTTCTGCTTCAAACCTGACCATTTTAAAACTGAAACTCAAGTATCAGTAAGAAGAGATCTTCACGTTCACATTAAAAGTTTTCTGCAATTTTTTCACATTTTATCATTGTAGAAATGCTCCCCACTCCCATTTGCTCAGATGGGATAACTTCTTCATTCTTGGTTTTGATTTGCATCTGCGTTAATGTGGTTGCTAATATGAGGATGAATCTTGACGGCATTTGCTCCTGTAGGTTGCCCTTACCTAAAAAGCAGCTACAACCGAGCAATCAACCATAGGCCTGCTTAGGATATTTAAGTCTCCTTGACTTAAAACTCATGGCCTGTTCCCATCAGATGGTATATGGCACATGAAGTAATGTGACAAACAATTTTAATGAAGAGCATCATTTTTTCCATTCCCAACTACTTTTTTTCATGTAAATGATTATTCCTGCTTTGAACTTATCAAAACATCATTACATAGGGCAAAAGTGATTCAGAGGTTTATGTTGCTGCTAGCACACCCTTTTCTTACTCAGTAAAAACTTCCAAGTGTGCTTTCAGATTATGAAAATACATTAAAAGTCTGCTTAAGCTATTCCAGAATATAATACTATTTACATTTTTTAAAAAATACATGACCCTGTAGTTTACAGCCACTTTTAGAAAGCCTACAGGAATGCTATAATTCTACATAAGCTTACCTGCTCATCCACCTGCTGATACACTCCTATGGAGCATTTCTGCTGATGATTTTACTATTAGTTTTGCACATATTTTTGTCACCATGAGTTAGCAAATATGTTTTCCTTCACAGACTTTCAAAACAATAGCAATTTAACATCTTAGCACATCATGTTTGCCAAGTGCATTAAAAAAAAAAAAAACAAAAACCAAAACCAACATCCATGAAAGTCATAAAAAAAAAGTATGTCACTGAAACTTAAATGGAAGAACTGAAGAACTCCAGGACTAATTTTATGTTTCCAAATTCCCGCAAAAGGTTACATTCCTACAATTCCACTCAAGATTCACTACTTCTGTTTGAGATTCTTTTTTTTAGAGAGTGTGCATGAAACTGCTAAGACACATACATCTACAAAGAATCAGATAACTTCTGTGGAGAACAGCAAATACAAATAAAATGTTTTCCACAATACAAAAGGATTATGGGTTGATTAGCACCAATAGGAAGACCACTGGTATTTTGAATTTCTGATCTGCTAACACATCTTCCTTTTTCTATCTACTGTTTTACCGATTTTGGTCTCTGAAAGCTACTGGTTTGGTTTTTTTTCTGCTGTAGTTCTCTTAGTTCCTGTCTGCTGAAGACGGATTGTCAACAATGCTTATTGCTATTGATACTGACTAACACTTTCTCAGCAGAACTATCCGGTAAAAGGTAGAGGGATGGAGTAAAATGGATTATTTCCTTCCTGGTATAAGGTTAATTGCTTAACAAAGGTGCTGCTAGCACCTGTTCTGCCAACACAGGAACGCTCGATCTAGTGAAAATAACAAATGGGGCATATTCCACTGATATCTCTTTAGCCATGTGTCACTGCATCACAATCCATAAGAACTGTATACATCATGTATCTGAACTGATAACAATAATTCATATACATATTATAGGGAGAGACATTTCTTTAGTTTCTTAACTTTAAACCCAGTCACTTTTACAGTGCCACAATACAATCACACCCTCTAACCACCTTTCTAAGCAGATCTATTTTTAGGCAGCCTCTTTGTTTGGAATCTCAGCGCCCACTTTTTAAAGTCGGTCTAGTTCGGCTGGTAGCTGAGCCTACAAGTGCGGATCTATGGGCGAGTATAAATACACGGGTATAAATACATAATCGGGTTTGTTCTGTAAGAGCAGAATGCTAGACTGTCAATGTACACCGGTCTATAAGTCTAAAAGAGGGACAAGAAAGAGACAGGCATCTGCGGAAGAGCTCAGGGTAACAACTTGACAGGCACACACCTGTACGGCAAACTGTCCCTAAGCTGCGCGTCACCCCGACACACGGAGAAGTCCCCGCTGGACGTAAGGGCAGGCACAAACCGGCCTGTCAGAGGCGAACCAGGCACCAAGTTGACCCAACGCCCGGGAAAACTGCCCGAGTTGATCAACTCCGCGGGGGAGGCTGCGGCGGGCGCTCGACGAAGCCGCGGCCGAACTACCTGTAACGCAGCCCCGCTCCCCCCGCCGCCTCACGCCTCTCCCCAGCGCGCCCCACTCCTCCCCGGGCTCCCCCCTTCGGGCCGGGGGGAGCCGCCCCGCCG
>WAAB01016911.1:45304-123688 GCA_013389865.1 Piaya cayana | reverse complement strand
TCTCACTGTGACAGGATAGAACACGTTCTATAACCAGCTCTTCATCTTTCCCCTTCGATTTTTGGTTCCTAAGCCATCGGGTTAGTCTTGGCTTTTTTCTGTCAGACTTCATTATAAACCTGAGGGAAGGAGGAAGGGGAGATGACATCTGGAGTTAGAGTGTTTATCTTTCCATGTAAGTACTATGTGTGACAGAGCACGACTTACCTGGAGATGGCTGAACACCTGCCTGCCCATGGGAAGTAGTGAAATAATTCTTGTTTTGCTTTGCCTGAACATGTGCCTCTCGCTTTACCTATTAAATAGTCTTCACTTCAACCCATGAGTTTTCTCATTTTTACTCTTCTGATTCTCTCCCCCATCCCACTGTGGCAGAGTGAGATGGCCAATCCATTCAGCATCAAATTAATATGTTCCACTGAAAACCTTTTTTCCCTGGTGATTCACCTGTAGAAATCCTTATTCTTGTCTTTCACAACCCTCATCAGTTTCACCTCACTTTTGGCTTTTTAAACTTCTTCCATATTGGACCATGTCTGAGATCCAAGGACAAGTGACATTCCTGGCACTCGTCAGCACTTACAGAAACAGATGTCATTGTCGCAACTCAACTGTTGCTTAAAGTGACCATTTGCTTTTTGACACAAAAGTGAGAAATTGAAGAAAAACAGTCTAATTGCTCACTTAAGGCAGCCTGTTCTTTCCCTTCTGCTCAGCCAGTTAAAACCTCATTTGACAATCTGAGAGTTTAGCTCACAGTGCTCTTGCTTAAAATATAACAGATGGCCTCTAATAAGTAAATTGAAAAGTGCAAATAAGGTTAAAACAATTTTTCTTTATTGAATATCATTAACTTCAAGGCTGTCCACTTTAAAATGCTAATTAAACCTCACTTCTTTTTGCAGGGTTCTAGTGAAGAAAGATTGCCAGGGCGTAAATTCATTTTGTTTGCAGAGGTCTAGCCCAGCGAACTGATAGTAAACTGGGCTATTGAATGTCCCAAGCTCAATAGAGTTGGAAGCTTTCCATTTTTTTGATCCCTTCCATACTAATTCCTTCCCACAAACCAAACACAGACAAGAAGGAAACTCAAAACAGGTCAAGGGTGAAAACCCACTTTGTCCATGCGGCAAACAAAAACTTTTCTAAAGGTCACTACCTGTCCAAACCAATTGCAGTTTTCAGCACAGGATTTCTGACACCATGTTATAGCCCTGCAAAAAGTCATGCTGCAGGTATGGGGCTCTAAATTCCTGGCACCACACACAGAGTAAAAGAAGGCCTTCAGCACCTTGCCCCACCTCCTTCCTAATTTCCAGTTCAAATTTATTCCCAATTAGTATGTGCCACTTGTTTATATGCCAACATTGTTCTCTGGATTGAATAGTTTTCCCCTTTATCTCTACATCCATTCTGAAGGATTTATACCAAATGATGATATTCACTCCCAGTTTCCACTTGCCAGGTGAAGCAAGTTAAGCTTTTAATGACTTCTTTCAGGACAGTCTTTCCCTTCTCCATGCATAAGACATCTTCCTCAACTATTCTAGTTATAATTCTTCTTTCTTGAACACAAGAAAGATTTGCAAATGCCCTCCCAGACCAGATCACGCTAGAGCCTTCCAGAGCCTTGCAAGAGGCGATGTTCCCATCTCAGCTGGAAAGGCACACAGGTAATCTCAAGGATAACATTCACCTTCTTCGTGGCCAGGTCATACTCAACAGTATCTAGTCACTGTGTAAAAAAAACCCAAACAGCATGTGAAAATCATAGAATCATAGAATGGTTTGGGTTAGAAGGGACCTTATAGATCATCCAGTTACAATCCCCGTGCTGTAGGCACAGACACCTTCCACTACACAAAGTTGCTCAATGCTCCACCCAACCTGGTCTTGAGCACCTCCACTGACAGGGCATTCACATCTTCTCTGGGCAACCTGTTCCAGTGCCTTACCACTCTCACAGGAAAAAAAAAAATCTTCCTAATATCTAAATCTCCCCTCTGTCAGCTTAAAACTACTCCCCCTCATCCTGTCACTGTACTCCCTGATGAAGAGCTCCTCCTCAGCTTTTCTTAGGCTCCCTTTGTGTACTGGAAGGCTGCTATAAGGGCTTCCCAGAGCCTTCTCTTCTCTAGGCTGAGAAACTCCAACTCTCTCAGCCTGTCCTGATATGGGAGGTGCTCCAGCCACCTGATCATGTTTGTGGCGTCCTCTGGACTTGCTCTAACAGATCCACATGCTTCTTGTGCTAAGGACTTCAGAACTGAATGCGGTACTCCAGGTGAGGTCTCATGACAGCAGAGTAGAAGGGCAGAATCCCCTCCCTCAACTTGCTGGTCACACTTTGTTCAGTATAGCCCAGGATACAGCTGGCTTTCTGGGCTGCAAAATCTTTCACTCCCTCTACTCCTGCTAAAGGTTGAGCTCCCAGTGTAATACAGGTCCAAAAGGCACCAAAACTAAGCTCCCAAAGACAGCCTCATGCTTAACTAAAAGTGAAGCCCATAAATGATGAAGGTTGACTACCAACTGGCAGGGGAGGTTGTCAGCAACTCTTGTTTAACCAGTCCATTTATAAAGCGTGCCCAATCCACACGTAACACAGATCAAAATGAAAAATCTGTGTTCACTGGGCAAACAGCACAATAACTCTATGCTGAAAGGCTTTTGGGATTGTCTGCCATGCTGCAATCACAGTGAGATGGAATCAAATGAAACACCAAGGCTGTATCTTCTAAGCCAAGAGTCACTCAGAAAAAATAAATACATTTTCACAGCTGGGGAGATCTTGAAATGCAGCTTACTTGCTTATTCATTCAGTTGAATTGTTTGACTTAATCACATACTGGATTATCTTGATTCAATGTCTTCCTTCTGCTTGAGTAGGCATTTCTTCTAAGGGACAACAACGGCAGGGACAAGAATTATTAGGCTGAGAAATGGAAACTGGAGAACTATATTGTCATCTTTCAACAACATCTTTCTTGACCAAAAGGGTATTTCTGCTATATACAAGTGTCACCAAGTAGGGCAGGAATCTAGTAAAGAAAGAACACAAGGAGTGACAAGGGAATGTCTCATCCAAACCTAACAAGCTGTGGCAGCAGTGTGAAGAGATGCTCTCAGGAGGCATGAGATGTGATATCAAAGTTGTGCAAGAAACCTCTGCTTTTTATTTCTTTTCTGCAACATGTTTTATTTTAAGATAAAAGTCTCGAGCTATGAAGCAATTCTATTTTCACTCTGTCTCTCTAAGTCCTTCTCTTATACAACACAGCTTACATTATTTTTCAAGGAGAATTCCACCTTCCAATACACCAGTATTTATCAGATCTGGAACAGAGCTGAGGTTTTGGGAGGGTAGCGCATACATGCCAGTCAGAGAGTAAATATTGTCTCCAAACAGCAAGTTGAACAGACCTTTGTTGTCCTGTGCAATGCTTGTCTAATCTTAAGGGAGCTGTCTTCCACTGAACCGGGATACAGAGCTTGCAGGCAAAACACAAATGCCTGAAAGAATCCAGTTTGAAGGGATAAAAACAAGCAAGGGCATGCCACAGAAGGACAAAATCAAGAATGTAAGTAGCAAAGCTCGCAGCCTGTGTCTGCTGGATATCTTCACACAGGTGCAAGAAGAGGACTGTCTGAAGGGAGATGAGGAGGTCAGTCTCAGGGATTTGACAGTGAGAACAGAGCAGTCCTGCAATAAGAAAGCTTTCTAGTTGTACGGTGGTAACTGAGGACAAATCTCATCTCCAAAGTTCAGACCAGCTTTCAATCAAGTATTGAGGAGTTTTGGCAGAAGAAGAAAAACAGGCTTTTTTTCTGTCCTCCACGCAACTGCCTTTCTACTAATTGTGGAGAAATGGTTCACTCAGGTGAAAAATCACCTGATCTGTTGCAGATATCTACCATAAGATGAGATGAACAACAGGTAAAACCTCTTATTCTTTTGGTTCTCTCCTTTGAGTATAAAAGAAATCCATATAAAAGCAGACACAGATGTCTACACTGGTCAGATGAATCCCACACCTGAGTGACCAAAGAGTTCTGTTTGGCTGATGAGTTGTTAAAAGGGAAATAACAACCAAATGGATGCATTACAGAGTACTAAGGCACAATATACTAAATACAAGCAAAGCTGATCACAGCATCTTAACAAATAGTGTATCACAGATACCTGCCATTTAAAGATCCTAGAGCAAGAAACACTGTATGGATATAATAATATCCCCAGTCGTTCTAATAGGCAGGCTAATACATCAACCTAGTGAAAGACTGAAATCTGAGATCATTGTAGATCATTGATGCCCTGAGGTTTAAGGGTGAAGGAGTAGCTACGTCCTTCAAGAAGACTGAACAAAATCATCGAGTTCCTACAATGGTCAAGACATTCCTATGAGCCTGGGATCGCCACAGAAGCATCATTCTGCTTGCCAAGGCTAGCTTTAAGAAGAAATAGAGAAGAACAAATAAAGAAAAATGGTTCTTGGGACTGGAGACAAGTACATTCAGGAAACCGCCACATATGAGAAGTTCTTAGGATCCTGCAGAATTGGGAACAGCTAACAAAGCAAGTCATGTACAAGAAGTCCTATCTGCTGCAACAGAGGGTGGAAAAGGGTTCTAAGGGGGAAAAAAAGCCTGAAAATCTTACCTTCTGGTAATGTAAGCTTTGATGACTGAAAGCTAAACTATTTGACCTGGCCTGAGAGGCTTGACCGAGGATGTAATCGAAGCACAGAAGATAAGCAGGGGGTGTAGCTACTCTGAATATCCCAGTCAAAGGTGTCCTTCTGGCACACTTCAGAGACATGCTCAGAAAAAATGCGGGTTACAAAAAAAAAAAATTCATCTTGAATTCTTTTACCCCACATGTCGCATTGTGATTTTAACCTGCACAAAATGACTGTAAAGTAATAAGAAAGTAAGGTCCTTCAGAGCAGAAAAGATTTTGCACTCAATTTGCACAAGGGTAAAACCCCATACTAGAATTTCAAACCATGCAGAATCATGACAATAATCACCTTCAGAGAAACTACTTAAGGAAACACTCCTCACGGGATAGTGATCCCCCAAAATCTGAGTGAATGTTCACCCATCTGCTAATCATCCTTCACCATATTTTTAACTTGTTTGCCAATTTTACCTCAATTTTAACCGAGGGTTGAGATATCACCAGAATCAAAATCCTAAAGCACACAGGAAAAGCCAGCAGCTAAGGAAAAGAAAAATCTGAATTACCACCTTTCTCCTAAGGAAAGGGTTATAACTTGGCCCCATATTCATGGCAAGCAGCAAGAGCAGACAGTTTAATATTCTAAAATGTTACTCTCTTGTTCCCCCACCTACTAACCTGCACCAGCAGTCTGGGGATCAAGATGACAGAAATAAGGATAAAACAAATGATTTGTTGAAAGTTCTGCTTTGGCTTTTTATGGCTTTAGATACACATTCTTCACTGTGCTGCTCTGTGATCTGTTGTGGTAGCCGCAACTCCAAAGGAAAAGAAAGCTGAAAAACAAAAAGGTCCCACTGGGATCGCACATGGTAGCATTCAGCTCAATTACTTACTAAGGCACCGACAGAGCATAGACTTTTTTCAGTACCTTACTTATTCAATCACAGCTCCAGCTCTCTCAGACCGATCCCTTAAGAAAAAGCAAACATCTTTTCCTGTTTGTTTCCAGCTGGAGCACAAAAGACTTTAAAGACTTCAGACTGCAAAGAAAACTGTTTATCTTTGGGTCATAGTACACCAAGAGCTTGTAGGTGAATCCAGTGCAGCTCTGATTGACTGGTGAGGGCAAAGGACCATCAAGGTAAGGAAGCTGTTTGGATTTTTCCATGTAACTCTGCAACCCACCTCTAACCAAGAGTGGGTTTGCTTGTGCAGGACAGGAGCTGCAAGCCAGACAGCAATAAACAACCTCCTTACTGCCATCAAGTTGGGTTTTTTTTCCAGATGAGTTCAGTTTTCCAGCAGATTAGTCTAGACTGGGAATAATTCAGCTGGTCCTTAAACACAAAAGCTAATCTTTAGTCTAGATAAGATGGAGAAGCCACGTTGATCACCTTGAAAAACTGTGAAGTCACTTACAGCGGTGGGGGGGGGACTCAACATCAAATATCTTGAGGTAGATGCTGTTGGTTTGCCTTTAGAGTTCTGTTAGGTAAGATGATTATTAAGTCAGCAGCCTGTCTACTCCAGTCAACCGGAATAACACCAGGTAGACAAACTGGAAAAAAAAATCACACGTGATTTTGGAAACTGAAAGGCACCAGATCCTTCCATTACTAGGAGGTTTTTTAAAGAGAGATGCATGTGAGAACACGAAGCACGTCGTTCCTCAGCATGTGCATTCCAGCAAAGACAAAGAGGACATTTCTATGTGGAGATTTATTGAGACTTATACTATTTGACACTAGTCAGTGAACATGTGCAACTATGGTGAGCCGAAGAAGAAAAAAGCTTGTCTATAAATTCTTATACTCCAGACACTTATACTCCTTATACTCCTCAGAGGCCAGCCCTAATAAACCCATCACCTCAGCAAAACTATAATTTAGCAGTGCTCAACTCCTGGCCCTTCAGAGCCTTGCATGGAGTCTTTTCTCAGGGACTCCTGCAACAGGCACACAGTGCATCAGCTACCCTAAGGAAACAGTTATTTAATATTAACATGGGACATATCAGAGGGCCCCAGCCCAGCCAAAGAGAGCCTTCTCCCAAACCCAAAGTGAACTCAGGCCCAGAAAGCAGTTAAACCATCTACTCAACGCCTTACTAGCACCACGTAACACTTTCTTAAGAGACAATCTATTATCTAGAAATGTTCTAACATGTACTATGAGCTGGGAAACATGAGCTTTAACATTCTTCAGCTGAGTAAGGAACTGACTCCAAGTTTTCCATTTCACAGGCAAATAAAGCCACAAAGGTGCAAGAGACATCAGTCTCCTCGCTCTGACAACACAACTCAACCTCTTTTTTTGGCAACAAATTTTCACCAGAACTGGACAAAATGAGAAAAAACACTCTAAATCTCTTCCCTGTGTGGTTTAACCTTCGTGACAAACTGGTCACCAGGCAGAACTGAAGACTAATGATGACGACAATCCTGCTTAAACCAGTAGGCATAGTTTAATTTGCACTGATGAATCCTTCTGCGTCTCTCTATAGCCTTGCTCAATGACAAAGCAACTGCTGACGGAGGAGACCTGTGAGAAGTATTATACATTTTAGCACCGTGCCTTGGGACCCAGAATAATAAGCACATAAAAGAGATAGATGTGTATTTGTAATGCCACCTTTTAGAGCAGTTGCTTAAAAGAAGCCTACTTTAGAAACTCAGAAATGTAATTCTTGACCTTCCTGAGTAATCTTGCTAATATCAAAAGAAGTTACAATTACTCAGTTGTGAATGAAAAAAAAGGCACTGTTTGTACTCATGAATGAAGCACTTAAATATAAAAGGGAGAGCAAAGGAGGAAAGTGCCCATTCCCCTGCCACTGCAGAGCTGAGCGATGGCAAGAGGATCCCACCCTCATTGTGGAGATGCAGCAGGGCCAGGGAGAGTCCTCCTATGCCAGTGTAATGTGAAGAATACAAATTCCAGACACCCACCTCCAGCAGGGACATAATCCAGCTCTCAAATACTCAATAAAGAGATCATCTATTCCCTACAACTCCCTGGTTTATTCCATTGGTACATTACAACTTCTACAAGAAGGGAGGAAAAGCTTCAGTCACATTCATTACACAAGTCTGGTTTATTCCCAGAAAAAAATTTATCGTAAGGGAAAGATACCGGCACTGCAGCTAGATGCAGTAAAGTTTTTTCACTTCCACTGGGTGATTTAGAATATTCACCCAATTTCTACAACTCCAGACCACTCCATAGGAAGATCTGACTTTTATATTCCCTTAAGATTTTCTCAGCTAGAAGCTACCTCATCTGGTCTAAAACTTTTGAAATGAAAGAGTAGCAAAAGAGCAAGATAGTCACCAGTTCTGCTCAAGACCTCCAAGAAAATAAATGGGATACTGTTGGTATTAAAAACATTGACCTCCATGCCCTTTTGGGATCACAGCCCTACTACGGCACTTGCACTCAGGACAACACAAAGAATGTCACAGCCATGCCACCTGAACATGGAAAGGAAAACAGGATAACCCCAAATTGGAGTGCAGATGGAAGTGACTCTGCTTTTTGAAACAGAAAGGAAATGGGTAAACCTTCCCACATTTGTCTCCTTACTTTCTACTTCACAAAAGCGATGTAAAGTAGAACACTGTGCAGGTGCCAAGTGTCCGTCTCACATAAGGCTTCTGTGCTTCCCACAATTTGTAAAATCCAACCACATCATGTTTCATCACACAATAGACTTTTCATAGTATCATGTAACAAGAATTCCCCTTCTCTGACGATCCCAGGGAGTCTTTAAAGACTTTAATCAGCCTTCACACCATCAATCTCCACATATTAAAGAAAGTCAGTGTGCTTATGCTTTCTGTTGGTTTCATGTCAGCCAAGACATAAACATAGACAGATTACAGAGGTACAGAAAGATAATTTCAAAAGGTTGAAACAGGAGAAGTTGTGGAATTACGATACTGTGCTGGACAGCTATGCAGAGGCCAGCATGCTAGATACATGGAATCAAAGCTCATAGACATGGGCAGTGATTCATGTATACAAGGGACCTGAGTTTGTCATCCAGTTATTCCAAGACAGCAAGCAGTATCTGAAAAGTACCCAAGAAAAATTGGAGCCCCAAACACACAGAGCAATATGATACTTTTTAATCAGGTTTTCAATCACAATGTAATTTTTTCCAAGAACACACCAAACCCAGACATTTAAAAATTATTGGTCTACAAAGAAGAACAAAATGATTTAAGCAGCTCCAGTAAATTCTAAGCAAATCTCTTTTGATCTTCTCCTTGGAAGTCCATTCCTCAGCCATCTTATAAATTTTATTAGCTTCTATTTCACAAGACAAGAAGAGGTTGAGTTGTAGATAACCTTCTGTTCAAGCTCAGCATATCTTTTCAGAAGTGGACGATAGACCTAAAAATGAAAAAGAAATAAATATGTCTAGGTTGAAAAATTAGATTTTTAAATCACTCTGCAGTTAAAAACATCTTCAGACATGGAAAATGCAGCATCTTCATTGGTACCTGAAGGTTTGGGGTCTTTTTCCCCGTTTGCTCAAGAAAATGCTGCAGAGACTTCCTTCTTCAAATGTCACATCCCAATTTACCATCTCCTTTACAACTTAATTTTATGACACACACAGGTCGTTCTTATTGTGATGCTGTTCTTGCTATAAGCAGAAGTCATTACTTCCAGAGAAAGCAGCTCTGCTAAAGTCACCTCTCCCAAGCTGATATGCCCCCTCAGTAATAGCTGTCCTAATCACCCAGGCAGAACTCCTGTCCTTGCCTCCCTCCGCTCCGCAGGATGGATCACTGCCTTCATCCCCTCCTCCTCTGCCTTGCTGATAAGCACACTGCCACTCCTAGCACAGGCAAACACCCCTGTCAGAAAGGTCCTCCTTGGCCAATATGCTGACCAGGGCCTTCTGAAGTACACTTCACGCTCCCCTAGCTATTGGAGCTGCTTTTCTCCCTCACATCTTCCACAACCATTATTTTTCCCAGCTACAATATTCACCATGGCCAGGTTCCTTGCTACCTGATCCCAAGCCCACGGATACAAATGCAGACCCAACTTCTTTCCACAACTACACTGAGTATTTGAGCAGCTGTTTTTTTCATTTCCCTAACCAGAATTCTCCAGGAATTTTCAGATGCAGATTTTTACAACCATAAAAAGAAGCGTCAAGTGTCAAATGGATTATAACCCCAGATTCAAACAAGTCCTATACTTTGGATATGGCCAAGATGCATGTAGGAATTTGTGTCATTCGTTATGTCTCTCTCTTTCACTGTTTCAAATTCATCACAGGACATATCACAGAAGTGCTGTGTATATGTGACCAGATTACACAGCAGAAATCCTGACCAGAGCCTAGCTCTGCTGCCAGCTCCAACCCAAGATTATGCTCCATCTAGATTTGGGAGATATACCCTCTTCATTATCTCCATTTTCTAGTTTTAACTGTCCATCTAATAAAATCAGTAGTTTGACGAGCCACACCAGGACAGCTTCGCTCATCTGTTGGCTCAAGCACAGAGAGGGGACTGCCAGGAGCCAGTGTGGGGTCTGGTGCAGGCTCGAGCAGTCCTTAGGAGGATGTCCTAAGGTCACATCCCTGCTGCAATAAATCCTATTGGCCGCCAGTCCAGTCTACAAGCTCTCTGCACTGAGGTTATTCATAATCAGGGCAGTCTTACTCCTGGCTCCAGGTTCAGAGAGGTTATAGAACCATAATGAATCATACACAGTAAACTGAATTACTGTTCTCATCAATAAGTGAGACCCAGTATTTAATGCATTTTATCCTTTTCCAGATAAGAGCCACAGCCAACAACCGTATGTGCATGAAAAATTCAAGAGGAAGACGTTCAGGAGTAAACTATGAGGTCATAGGAAGAGACAGGGTTGCTCTTGTGCAGTTTTATGCACAGCTCTGCAGTAGCCGCACTGTCGCTTAGAGTCACATTTTCTGAGATGAAAGAAAGAAAATATCATGAGTTTTTCCTCATCTAGCATGTTTTGGGCTTGAGTTTTAGGGGTTAGCAGTATATCCATTTTCTGTGTCGCTTCCTGAAGAATTTCAAGTCTGAAGAGCAAATCATGGATTTATCTCTTCATCCCACTTCCATCTCCCACGATGGCAGGTAAGAACAACTTAATGGACAAACTCTGCCTGTTATGATCAACTCCTCCCTTTTATGTACCAGATGTTACACAAGTTTAAGTACGTTTCTTCAACAGATTAAGTATACCAAGAAGCAGACAAGGAGCACCTACAGCAAATGGAGGCACTGTTCAGTAGTCAAAGCCTCAACAAGACATTTTTTAAACCTACCTCATGGTGATTAACTGAGGCTTACGGTGTCTGAAACTTACACCGATTAAAATAGAGAAACCTTCTCACTCCTACCTCTGCAACAGACTCATTCAGTGATGCCAGGCAAGTCATTTAACACATATGTACTCCAACTCCTCTTCGCCACAGGACAGTGATACTGAGATCCACAGAGAATTATGCAGATTTATGAAGTTAGAAAATAAAATACACCACTATAATGAAATGCCACATGACTCAGCATGGTATTTTTAACTGACTACATGAGGACCTCGGGGGTTCAGTGAAGTATGTATATTTATTCTTTTCATGTTCCCAAACAACATTACTGCTCCCATTTCTGCTAAATATGCACACCAGAGTAAACAAAATACTGAGCAGGCAACTATGGCTATACTGGGAGTATCAGTATGCCAAAGAAAAACATCTCCTCTATTCACTGAAGCATCTATAATAAAGCCTCACTGTTTCCTACTATGCTATTCTGTAAATTTGATAAACCCTAGGCACTTATCGGTGAAGATTCAGCACACAGAGCTGCACTGGTATGTGAGCTCAGCCACCAAGAAAGCCGGCTCCATACTGGTTACCCAGCAATATCCTTACAAAATACACAAGAGTGCATGCACTAGACAGTTGGGAAGCACTACTGTTAATATATCATTCTAAATTAAAACGTGCCAAAACAAATGAATGATCACATTTACTGATACAGTTTCTCACACTGTTTATTGGACTTAAGCACTTAGCTTGCTAATTGAGAAAATTTAGGCATTTGCAGTAAGCTTCCCAGCCATTAGTGTAAATGAATGCTGCATTGTGGACCTTCTGAAGAAAATGCATACAAAAAAAAAAGAATATTCCTTGTCTGTTCCTGTTCATTAGCAGTAAAAAGCAGCACAGTTCAGAGGGCCTAAGCCAAAGTTTTAAATTCCTCTTCCCTGGGGAATTTGGCTGTAATACCACCAGTACATCATGGGTGATAATACACCATGGTCGACAGCCGGCTGAATGTGAGCCAGCAGTGTGCTCAGGTAGCCCAGAAGGCCAACAGCATCCTCACTTGTATCAAAAATAGTGTGGCCAGCAGGAGTAGGGAAGTGATTGTCCTCCTATACTCAGCACTGACAAGGTCACACCTAGAACACAGCGCTCAACTTTGGGTCCCTCGTTACAAGAAGGACATGGAACTGCTGGGCGTGTCCAGATAAGGGCAACAAATCTGGTGAAAGGTCTGGAGAACAAGTTTTACAAGGAGTGGCAGAGGAAACTGGGATTGTTTAGCCAAAAAAGTGGTCAAGCATTGGAACCAGCTTCCAGGGAAGCGGTGGAGTCTCCTTCTCTGGAGATGTTCGAGAAGCATGTACACATAGCACTTAGGGACACGGTACAGCAGGCATAGAGGTGTTGGGCTGACAACTGAACTGGATGATCTCAGAGCTCTTTTCAACCTTAACGATCCTATGATTCCATGGTAAGCGCAGCAATGCTACAGACTTTTCACAAGCAGTATTTTACACACCAGCTTGGCACTAGCTGAATTCTAGCAGTGCAGCTCACAAAGGAGAAGGAAAGACAAACTGCACTGACCAAGAACTTGGCCTGACCACGTGCACAACTGCAAGATGCTTCTCAAGTCTGCCACAACTGAACTACCTCCACAGAACCTCAGGCAACTCCTCCTAAGTGATTCCAGGAGCCTTTATCCTGAGGCACTTATATAGATTTATTTTTATAATTTAGGTCCAAAGGGAATAAAGAACTCTCAATGATGCATAAAAACGCAAGAACATAAATTCACTCTCTGTCATAGCCCCAAACCTAATATATCAGACTATGATATTTAACAAAAGTAATTACACGTAACACAACAAGAACCTTATTATTGTCCATAATTTAATTGCCCTCATTATATTAAAGCCTCCTCTCCTGCTTATCTATAGTCTACTCCACAACATGAGCTGTACTTTGACGGCTTCATTTACAAACCCTAAACGTCTCTCCTGGGACAATCTGGCCACAGTCCACCAGCCCAACAAATAACTAAGAAAATGCTAATGATAAATACTGCATTACAACAGAGAATAACTTATCCTGCCCTCCCTAGAAAATGTATTCAAATAAACGTTCTCTTGCTCTCAAGCACAGATAAAATACGTACGTCATCCTCATACTATATCTCACCATAGTACCAAACCTATGAACTCAGCAGGGCTTTTACTGTTCCTTTGTACGAAGTCTGGGACAATGGGACATTGCCCCTCTCACCGTCCTAAAGCAAAACCAGCTCTGAATTATTACTACAAGTGACAATCCACATGGAGCCTTCTATCTCCTGCAATGCTGTGTTAGCCAATGACTGCAGCAATTCAAAATTTCCAAAATACAAAGATGATGCTGATGATTATCTGATTTTAAACTACTTGAGTACATTTAATCTACCCTGAATAGATTAAAATTAAGCAGTCTCTCACAAACACTTGCTACTTTTGAAACGTTCCTTTTTTTTAACCACATTCAAATTATTCAGATTTGCTTCAGAAATCAAGACATACAGATGTTTTATTTTTATATCATTGGACTTGTTCACTTTTCTTAACACAGAAAGAATATTTTTAAAGTAGAAAGTATATGACAGTGTGCTGAAATACTCTGATGACTCCTCCAAGCACCACACCTCAAACTCACTTCATTTACTTCAGATGTTTATTCTGCAAGCCTATCTTAATCAATCTAATAGGTTTTAAAAAAACCACCTTATTGGCTACACAAATCACCTTAATCAAATGCCCATCAATACCTATTATATTTTTCATGGCTGTGTTATTATTACCTACTTTGCACTAAATCAACAGCCTAAACAACCTCCCTCCTCCAAAAATCTAACTCAAAAAAAATATCATTATTTTAAATCAATAAATAAGACATTATAACCTTCCTGGGTGATAGGGTCACTTCTATAAATCCAACTACTTACAAGGCAATTCACCAAAGTCAAGAAAATCTGTTACATTGGCCCTTCTCAAACTTTTGCAGGATTAATATTAATACATCTCAGTATAGTCAATAATACAATCAAAAATTACCCATACAGAGGTAGTCAACTACACTACACCTTCTCCCTATAAAATCCTACACAATATTACAATAAATCTGATAGTACAACATAGGCACATGGCCTATATAAACATAACTGATCAACTCCAGATAATCATGTTCTCTCTTGTGCTTTTTTGCTTAATTAACCAACTAGCCAACCATCTCTGTTTTAATAGATTACTAAAATAGAGCTGAATTCTAATGCCAGAATAATAGATTCTTTCTGTCTGTTAACATATATTTATTGCTCTACAATCTCCTGGTTATTTCTGTCATGCATAGTGGTTCTGATTAATCTTTTTCCTTAAGGGAGAGAGGAGGCTCCAAAGAGGTGAGATGGCTCTTTAATTTTTGCAATTCTGAAAACAAGGGAGAAGAATTCATCAGGTTAACCCACAGATGACTGACTTCAGCTAGCCTGGTAGAGTAAGTGACCAAAGATTATTGCCATGATGGTTACCACCAGAATAACTTGTAACCTGTTTGGGTCTTGACAGACTTAGAAACTAGTTCAAGCTGGGTGAGCCCACACGCACTACAAACAGACTGTAAAATCAGGTTCAACTAAGAGACTTAAGGTCATAGCCACAGAGAGGGATTGATCCTCTTTTAAATGGTCTCTTCCAGGCAGCATAGTCTGCTACAGGATAAAGTCGTGTTTCATAGAATCATAGAACAGTTTGTATTGAAAAGCACCTTAAAGATCTTCCAGTTCCAACCCTCCTGTAAGTAGGGAAACCTTCCACTGGATCAGGCTGCTCAAAGCCTCATCCAGCCTGGCCTTCAGCACCTCCAGGCATGGGGTATCCATGACTTCTCTGGACAAGCTGTTCCAGCGCTTCACCACCGTCATAGGAATTTTTTTTTTCCTAATACCTAATCTAAGTCTCCCTTTTTCCAGTCTCAAACCATTCCCTCTCATCCTATTACTACACTCCAGGCAAGCTGGAACTTACAGGATCTCAGTTTCCACTAACTACTAAGTCATTACTCATCACAAGCTCTGTCTCCCATCTTGTGACTTTTCTATTCTACCCACCCATCAGCCTAATTAAACCAGAAGAGGTGTTTTGTGTGCCCTGCTTTCCTTTTTTGAAATCACTCTCATTACTACAAAGGATCCTTCAGCAACCAAAACAATAATTTTTACATTTTTGGTTCCTGGACAGTCTTACTGAATGCACAAGCCTTGGCAATGAAGCTACATCAAACTGTTGTTTGACCTCTGTCTGTGAGAATTATTCCTCCCTCCAATGATCTAACACATGTTGCCTCTGACCTATACCAGGAAGAAAGGATGAAACCAGAGCAGATTGCTGTGTTATGACCTGCTTTTTCTCTATCCTGCCAAGATTTAGCTATAGCAATCCACAAAATGTAGGAAAGTGGTCCAGGGAATTTCACATTGGTTAGCTAGACTCTTTCAGAAGGGCTCCTCAGTGAGACAGAACTTAACCTCAGGATGACTTTGAAGTTTATAAAAAGAACCGTCATTTAAGTGAAAGCCTCTAACCTCAACAGAATGAAATTGGATGGACAGGGAGATGCAGCTCTGTAAAAAACAGAATCAAACTGACTCATCACATTATGTATTTTTACTGCACTGTTCAGGCCAGCACACTCTATTACTGACAGGCCCCCTGGCTTTCTGCAGTTTCACAGTCATGAAACTAGCCAGGGAATCCACCATCAAATGCAAAATTATAAGACAGGAAGAAAAAAAATGCTGTGGAATACGGAATTGCAAGAAGCTGCTTTTAACGGAATGAAGCTGGCAAGCTAAGCTAAAGCACAGGAACGGTTATTCTTTCGCTTGCTGCTTGGCCATTGCCCTCTCTATCATTCACTCATGTCTGCTGGGGCAATAATTCATTGCTGTACATCATTGAAAACTAATAAAAAGATGTGCTATGAGAGCCAGTTTTAACCACATGGAAAAGGAAAAGAGAAGTATCGAAAGGGAGATAATTAACTGGTTTAGCTTCCAGGCCATTTTATGCAGACAGCAAAATAGAAAGAGGTAAATGAATTCCTCCCTGATCTTTGCAGTCAGGTTACTTGGTCCCTGCAGGGGTACAAGGTGCTTGCTGCTCTTGCAAGGCCCCTGTGAGTGACAGCTGTATTCCCTGCCCTTGAGTTTTATAGCTGAAGCAGCAACAGGGGGTCAAAAGCAGGTCTCTGAGCTCTCTCCATCTCCAGACAAGCTAGCCTAGCAGCTTTTGAGCAGACAGCATTTTTGGGAGGAACAGGGCAGCAATGTGAGGTTGAATTGGACACCAGGGATCTGCTCCTGAAGTGTATCCCCTGCAGAAGGCTTCAGCTGCAACACACACGACACAGGCCGTTGCTGTTAATTATTTTATCTTTTAAAATGAGGGGGGAAGGTTGAGTAAATGAGATCAGATCAATCAAGTTTAAATAATTCAATGTCTTAATATTTCTGAAGGGGACTTCTATTCGATTACTGAGCTCCTCCATCTCAGTTAATAATTAAATAATATGCTGGCAGGCACAATGTAGCATGATCATTTCTATTATTACTCATGATGATATCTGGTGCTCCACTACACATGTAGCTGGGAGTTAGTAGTTTTGGCAGATCATTAATTTCCCCGTTTAAATAAAAGCTGTAAAACCTTGTTGCTTATAGTTAGGGCACATCTAAATCTCATAAATGGAGAGTGTAAGGCTGTATTGATGTAAAGTAAGTTTCTGCACAGCTGAAGACAGAGTTAGATTCACCTTGGGTTATTTAAATGTGTGTTCTCTACAAATCTTGCTGTATTGTATTGTTTATTTATTACCGGACATTATATTTCAGGAGATGTTGTAAACTAAGGCCTCTGGCACCTGTTAGTGAGAGGTGCAGGGTTGCACTGGAGAACCTGATAACAATTCCTTCCTTGGTTTTACAGGGGCTGGAACCACATAGCAACAATGACTGGGTTATTTTTTTTTTCTGCATATATGTGGACTTATAAAGCTTAAGCTTCACCTTCAGATATGCTCAAATTCCCAGGAGGGGCATGGTATCCAAGACCTGTGTCTAATGAATCCTCCCTGCTGGTATACTTACCGTCTGGGAGCTACAAGTGAAGATTGCTGACCACTGTTTTAAATCAGACAGGAAGGATTCAGGGGAATTTTTTCCAAGAGGACAGAAAGCACTATCACCACACCTTTTTCCACGCTGCTTCCCACAAAGAAATCAGGACTATTTCATTAATACTCTCAGTTACAACCTGACTGATCTATATCCAAATGCAACCTGTTTTATAACTTTTTTTCTGTCAGGAAAAGATTTTGCTCCTTGATGACACCCAGAAAGGTTAAAAAAAGCCCCAATCACTCTCACAGACCTGCATGGAATGATCACTCAGATTATTGCATCATTACAACACTAGTCATCTCCCAAAATCAATTCAATCTTCACAATAAGAATTGTACAACAGAGAAATTCTTAAATTAATCTATTTTACTAGAGAAATTAGCAATCCACTACATTTTGAATCAGAGAGGAAATGAAAAGAGAAAAGGTATTCCCAAGGTCGCTTACCTCCTCAGCCCCAGTGGTTGGTGTAACAGCCAATCTAGGCTCTGGTGCTAATTTCACAACATCAGCGAAGGACACATTCATCTCAGCTACAAGCCCTGCAATGAGAATCATGATCCTGATCAATGCAAAAAGCACGATGAGGGATATGCCTTAACTCCCTGGCAAATTAATACATTATATTGATCATCCCTGGTCAGGTCAGCATTCAAGATTGAAGGATAAATGGCAGAAGATCTTACATACCAACATGCTAGCCTGGGAAGTGGGGATTCTGATTGAGTTTTTGCCAATCACTCAATTTGTACCCTGGAGAACTGGTAAGCGGCAGAAACACTACTCAGCAACATCAGTAATTATTTATGGCTACAACAATACAGTAAACAGCAGCAAAAATATAAGATATTCGAGGACAAAATGTCACTAAATAAAAAAGGAAATAAAATTAAAACACTGTCAAGAAAATATGCTACAAATATATATATATATAAGGAAGCAGATTAATAGCAGAGTTCTGCCACTACTGCATTTTGTTTTCCAGGTGAATCACAGCATTTCAGGAGCTCCTTGTTACACCTGCTGAGAACCCCAGGCTAACTGCAGAACACCCTACTTGAAGACGTACACTGTAATATTATTAAGGAGCCTTTGGCATCAATATTTCATTTATATTAGCAAGTCTTCACTCTTACTCAGTTCCTTTGCCTAGCCAAGAGTGAGCCAGCTGAAAGCATCAATCAAAAATGCCATTTAGAAGCAGACAGAGCATGCCCCTAGGCTTGGCTGGCAGAGTACCTGAGCTAGGGAGTCCCTCCATCTGAATGGCACCTGAAATCCTCAACCAAATGCTCTGTAAACAAAGCCTCAAGACTTGATATGCCAAACTGGCAGAGGGAATTCACACCTTAAACATATCTGCACAAACTTTCAGGACAGCTCCAGATTGCACATTAATTCGGTGGCTTCTGGCATATAGGCAAAGGTTTAGTATAAAAAAAAAAATCTTGGAAATGTAGTTTTCAAAGTGGAAAAATTATTCTATTGTGGCTTCAAAAATACTGATAATCATAGAGGCACAGAATCTTAGAGCTGTTTGGGTTGGAAAAGACTTTAAGATTGTCTAGCCCATCCTTCCTGCCATGGGCAGGGACACTTTCCAGTGGATCAGGCTGCTCAAAGCCTTGCCCAAACTGTCCTTAAACACCTCCAGGGATGAGGCATCCACAACTTCTCTGGGCAACCTGTGCCAGTGCCTCACCACCCTCACAGGAAAAAAATTTCTTCTGAATATCTAATCTATATCTCCTCTCTTTCAGCTTAAAACCATTCCCCTTCATCCTATTTCTGCACTCCCTGATAAACAGCCCTTCCCCAGCTTTCCAGTAGGCCCCCTTAGAGGACTAGAAGATTGCACTAAGGTCTTTTAATCTAATAGTGTATTTTCTACTGTCCTGCAAAAGTATACTTTGTCTGACAGAACCCTTGTGTCTTTTCTGGAAATAAAGAGGACAATATGCAAGTGCGGTAAGCACATCGACTCAAGTTTTGGCTGTGCAATTTTCTGTGCTGTTTTCAAATGCAAGAGAGATGTAGTCTTCAGATGCTATAATGTGACAGCAGAACTTGCTTCTAAAATTAAAACCTGGCTGATGTTATCTTTTCCATGCTTGTTTCAGTCTCATGATATTACATGAACTTAGACAGAAGCTACATGTGTCTTAAAGTCCAAATCCTAAAGCTTCTAACCAGAAAAATTCAGGCTTACAATAGCTGGCCTAAGGACTTTAGAATTTGATACACGTTCCTTGATTTGTTTAGCTGTAAGATATTAGAAACTACTTTAAAATATGTGAATAAAATTTCCCGCCCGGGATTCAATTCTTAAATTGCTGATGGCCCACCCTTAACATACAACTACATGCTTTAGTAGATATAGGTTAATTAACACTTCAAATCTGGACTTGAATTGCTGCATTACAGTGAGTAATGTAGTACAGCAAGTAAAATGACTGGTCAACCTAAGAGTATCCTGAGATTTATGCATTTACAAGAGAAAGTGCAGACTCAAGCCAGAAGCTTAGGACACCTTGCATATCCTTCACCTTGATGTTCAAAAGCTGGAAGATATATGTAGGTTTATTAACACTTACTTGGCCAGCAGCATTACGGGTCCTGATATCCCCATCCTCTCTGATCTTCTTTGCTAGGATCGATCTTTTGTTTGGTTTAACCATTTCAGCTATCCAGTTTAAAGCCTGCTCCACAAGCCAGGGCAGCAGTCTACACCAACACCTTCAGTTGGCTGTATTCTTCCAAAAGCAGCACACAGAGATAGCAACTCAACACAAAGAGATCCTAGACCTCTCCCTGTCAGTATCCACAGCTTCCAGGCCCTAACCCTACTTAGAGAAGCAGCCACCAGACCAGAATTATAATGTAAATGTTATTCTTGGTTCTGATCCAAGCATACTAAGAGTAAAAATACCTCTTTGACCAGAGTGACCTTCCAGTCAGATCCGCACAGCTTTATTCTCCCCTCATTTTTAGTAATGTTAATCCCAAGTATTATCCAACCGAAATTAAATGCCCAGACCACTCAGAAGCATCTGTTTACAGTCTTACCGTGAATTGCTCTGTAAGCACTTCCTAAACAAGCAGAGTTGGTGGTATCGATAGTGTACACTGGTGCGTTGAACACATCACACAGGACCTGAGAAGTATCAAAGCACCAGTTATGGATGTCCACAGAAAACAAGGGACAAGCAATCCCCTATCACTGCTTAGGAAAACAAAGCCAAACATTTGGGTACCACTGGCAACAATGAGTCTTAAACTTGCCACACAACAGGGTATTCATAAATCTAAGCTAGAGAGGTGATTGCAGCCAGAAAACAAAGTCCAAATTCTTTCCAGATGTCTTTACTACAAGTTCAGAGGAATGTGAGTTCAACCATTGTTTCCCTTATAAACTCACACAATCTATTTGTGCCATCAGGGCAAGATCTGTTCAGGAATCTATAACTTGTGCCTACTTTCTTCTATCACGTTTATGGTTGAGCTAAGTGGGAAGGAAGGAGAGAGGAACCAGTCGTGGTTTCTCAGTTCTCAGTTCCTTCTCATACTGCTCCAGCAGTACAAAGGCCTGCAAACCTGTCTTCTTCACCTCCACCATTCTGATCACATTAGGATTAGCAGGAGAATGACAGAAGACCTGGTTACACAGTCTCTATAGGTAGCATTCTCCTGTATTCAAAGGATCCTTAGCTATGAAGATGTACCAAGACTTTTCTCAACTTCTCCTGAGTAACTGAAAGAAAATTTTACAAGCTACAAATTTGTTACAGTATCCAAGAGATTACTAAAGTTTTTCAACCACACATCATTTTGCATTGAAATCAGCACCAAGCATCTCACATTTACTGAGCACACGTGTTCTTCCCCATAACGCAGTTTTAGAAAAACAGTGGGGAAGGTAAAGCCCCTCCCACTGCAGAGGAGGATCAGGTTCATGAACACCTGAGGAACCTGACCATATATAAGTTTATGGGAACCGAAGAGATGCATCCCAGAATCCTGAGGGAATTGGCCAATGTGGTTGCCAAGCCACTCTCCATAATACCTGAAAAGTCATGGCACCAGGAGAAGTCCCTAGTGACTGGAAGACAGGTAATATTGTGCCCGTTTTTGAAAAAGGTAGAAAAGATAAACCTGGGACCTACTGGCCTCTCAGCCTAACCCCTGTTCCTGGGAAGATCATGGAAGAGATCCTCCTAGAAGCTATGCTAAAGCACACAGGGAGGTGATTACTGGCAGCCAGCGTGGCTTCACCAGGGGCAAATCCTGTACTACCAACATAGTGGTTGATGGGTAACCACAGCAGTGGACACAGGTCAGCCAAAGGATGTGATCCATCTGGACTTCTGTAAAGTCTTTGACACAGTCCCCTACAACATCCTTCTTTCTAAATTGGAGAGATATGGATTTGATGGGTGGACTGTTTGGTGGATAAGAAATTGGTTGGATGGTTGTATTCAGAGAGCAGTGGTCAAAGGCTCAATGTCCAGATGGAGATCTGTAACAAGTGGTGTCCCTCAGGAGTCTGTACTGGGACCAGTGCTGTTTAATACCCTCATCAACGACACAGCAGTATCTAGTGCACCCTCAGCAAGTTTGCAGATGACACCAATCTGAGTGCTGCAGTTCCCACACCAGAAGGATGGGATGTCATCCAGAGGGACCTAGAGAAATGGGCCTGTGTGAATATCATGAGGTTCAACAAGGCCAAGTGCAAGGTCCTACACCTGGGTCGGGGCAATCCATAGTTTCAATACAAGATGGGGATGATGTGATTGAGAGCTGTCCTGCAGAGAAGGACTTGGTAATGCTAATTGATGAGAAGCTCGATATGAGCCGGTAATGTGCGCTCACAGCCCAGAAGGCCAATCATATCATGGGCTGTGTCAAAAGAAGAGTGGCCAGCAGGGCGAGGGAGAGGATTCTACCCCTCTAGTCATCTCTTGTGAGACTTATTCTGGAGTATTGTGTCCAGTTCTGGAATCCTCAACATAGGAAGGATATGGAACGGGTCCAGACAAGGGCTACAAGAATCATCAGAGAGCTGGACCACCTCCCACATGAGGACAGGCTGAGAGAGTTGGGCTTGCTCAGCCTGGAGATGAGAAGGTTCTGAGGAGACCTTATAGCAACTTTCCAGTACCTGAAAGGGGCCTACAAGAAAGATTGGGAAGGACTGTTTACAAAGGCTTGTAGTGATAGGACGAGGGGCAATGGGTATAAACTGGAGAGGGGCAGATTTAAACTAGACATCAGGAGGAATTTCTTCACTATGAGAGTGGTGAGGCACTGGAACAGGCTGCCCAGGGAAGTTGTGGCCACCCCATCCCTGGAGGTGTTTGAGGACAGGTTGGACGGGGCAGCCTGATCCAGGTGTCCCTGCCCGTGGCAGGGGTGCTGGAACTGGACGATCTTAAGGTCCCTTCCAACTCAAACTACTCTATGATTCTATGATAAAAAGGGGAAAATGAAGACGTATTTGGACAGGGCCATGGCAAGTTCAAAACCATTTTTCTGAAATCATTGTCAACTGACTCCTTTCATTTTGGTTTCATCCTGTCTGGGATTGCGGGTATCCCTAAGGCTGAGCAACACAAGAAGCAGGTTAACAATTCAGATTTAACTTGTGCTGGTTTTATTACTTTTGCCAAAGGGAACAGTGTATCACCCAACTTACATCAGTGCAAGAGATTCTAAAATAAGGTGACAGAGTCCAGGAAACCAATCCATTTGGATTAGTGATCTGCACCCCTAGACCAGAGATGTACACCCCTACTGATGATGGGCCCGAGGAAAAAAATCTCATGCAGCATTTCTAAAGGATTTTGTTTCTTTCTCTGGAAGTTTGTGGGGAATCTGCAAATAAAAGCCTTTGAAAATCACTAATCATCATAACATTAAACAAATGTGGCTGGCTGCTAACTAGAATCCAGTCAACCTAGCTTGTAAGCAAGCACTGAGCAATACATGAGCTTCAGTGCTAGTGGACAAATGGAAAATTTATCGTGGTATCTATTAAAAAGCCCTCTGGAAATGATAAGGTCACAGGGTGCTGGTTCCACTGCCCATCTTGCCAGCAAATACTACCGTATTGTTTCAGCACATCCCCATCTGCTTCTTCATCTCAGCTCTAAGAGGTATTTCTTGTCTTAAACTGGAATTGATGCCCCTTTTTACAACAGAGGGTTTTTTGCATCCCTGCAGAGCCTTGTACAATGCAGCCCTACTCCACACTGAATGCTAATATGTGCTGTAATACTACAAATAATAACTACCTTTTGCACCACGTGATTATAAAATCAAAATTATTCAAAGTTCATATATTTAGTAAGTCACTTGAAACTGTGGTCTCTCTCATGAATAATTTTAAAAGAAACTGTAAGAGGTTTTACTGTTAAAAATATTTCACTGTTTCATGTGGTCATTAATCAAGCACCACATACGTTATAAAAAGATTCCCAGAATCATGAATAAAGCTGCCCTACCATATATTTTAACAAATACTCCTAAGTTCCCCCCTTTGCAGTGTAAAATATAGGAGTTACTGAATGTTGATTAATTAAATGATAGTCTTCTGTAGCCCTGAAACAAATTATCC
Organism: Piaya cayana; assembly: GCA_013389865.1. Classification (NCBI taxonomy): domain Eukaryota; kingdom Metazoa; phylum Chordata; class Aves; order Cuculiformes; family Coccyzidae; genus Piaya; species Piaya cayana. The sequence goes on along the minus strand of WAAB01016911.1, from coordinate 99,859 downwards.
AAAACTGACCACGATAAGGGTGGAAGCTGTTACTGAGGTTTTGATTCAATTAAAAAGGAGGATCCAATTAACCAGCAATTGAATTAAGTGAANTTTCTGAGGTTTTGATTCAATTAAAAAGGAGGATCCAATTAACCAGCAATTGAATTAAGTGAATGACAGTGTATTGATCATATTATTTTAAGACACTTCTAATGAGTTTTAAAAGAAGTCGTATTGCTACACATGAAGAGCAAGCACAACAGATGGGAGTATGCTCCCATCCCTGCAATTTTTCAGCTGTGTGTGTTGCAGAAATATATGTTGTAAGAATATTCAACTCTCTGCTATCATTCTACAGTAAGGAAATCCTCCTGGCACCATACTTGGAAATACAGCTTTGAAAACAAACTCATCTATTAATCCAATCTCTTTCCCGACATATTCTTAGTAGAATTGCTCCAGTAGGAACCAATGTTTTAAGCAATTAACCTATCAGTTAATTTTCCAACATCAAGCTCCTAAGCAAAATAACCAAAGCAGATGAAGAGAAGTGACATGTACAGGCAAAACATGCCGAATTTGTTGTGTCACAATCAGCTGTACAACCAATGGTTATACAAATGTGTTGTGAATGTCTTGGGAGAGAGAGAACTTTTTGCTCTTTGCTTTGCAGCTCCCATTTACTGTAGCTCAGATTTTGCAGTGTAGACGAGCCTCCTTTCATATGATTGCAATTGTCAAACAGTGCAATGGGTAGCTGAGGCTGGCCTCTAGAGTCTGGCTGATAGAAAAGGATTGGCATGTCCAGAAAAGAATTCACCCTGTGTTGACTAACTTTAGTGCCAGGACTTAACCCAAGATTAAGACAGGTGCCTTTTGGTGTAAACATCTACCTCCAGGCTCAGTGGCTGCACTTCCAGTCAAAGGGAAACATGTCAAGGCAGTCAGTGGAGTACAGAAAACTCTTTGGCTCACCCAGAGGGAGGCACCCGCGTTTGATAAGCTAAAACACCATCCAGTTTCCTTTGCACAGTAGCTGACTGGATCTCCCCTGAGTATTCCAAGACTGACAGATCATATACAGACATCACATCGCCATATCTCAACGGGCAGAATGAGAAAGCATGCAGTACTCTATTCTCAAGAAGACACATGTAGGATTGTAATCAGGGTTGGATGTGCAGCAATGGCAGCAGAAGAGGAGGAAGGTGGGAAGAGGGAGGAGAGACTCCCCCACAATATGCAACACAAGGCTAATAAGTAATAGATACTCAGAATAACCAGGGCAGAGTTTAGGTGTTTATTTGGGGTTTTTTGTATGTCTGAGTGGGGGCTTTTTGAGTGTCCAGCACCAGCAAAATCCCCATTTGCTTTAAATTCTCAGACTTCAGACTTATCTGAATGATAAGAACTACAAAAATATCTGGTATCATATCAAGTCTCTTCTTTATTTCTTTGCTGACCGATTTGATGTAAGTGATGAGACCTGGAAATATCAGTGCTTCTGATACACATCCTTAAAACTAGTCGTGTGTGAAAAAACCTTTGAAGTTCAATACAAAATTAGCATTGGGCTAATGGATTCCACACTAAAATCAAAGAAAAACATCAGAAAACTGCAACACCTTCACAATTCCATATCCACATTTTCCTGTGCAGCTGCAGTGATTTGGATTCAGTACATCAAAATAAAAATGCAGATGTAACTGCAAGTACAATTCAATTTTCTACTTACCTGTAAGATCTGTTTATTGTGAGATGCACCACCAGTAGCCAAAATCCTTGTCCTGGGCACTGCAATGCAATACAACATATAGATCAGATTGAAAGTGCATATTGTCAAGATTTGCACTACTGAACCAAGCAATGAGAACAAGGAAGTGGGAGTCAGATAGTCTGGGCTCTCTTTCTGTCCCTCTAATTTACCTTCTGCAAAAAAGGAGATAAGAGTAATTACACACCTTTCCAAGGCACATTAGAACACTTCCTTAAAAGAGGCAACATAAATATTGCAGATCTATTATTATTATAGTGCTGTTAAAGTCAGGGAGATTTGCAAAAGAGATATACAATAAGAAAGGCAGAGTGCTCTTATACTACAGCCCTGGTTTGAGGTCAGATTGGTTTGGCTTATAGCTGTATACATATATAAACTGACAGATAACCTTTAAAATCAGCAGTATTTTACAAACTTATCTCCTCCTGACGTTCACAGTCAGAAGTCACTGAAACCTGGGCAATTCCTATATGCTTGAATGGCAAGGCAGTGTGTCAGAAGGCAATTAGAGTCACTGCAATAAAATAAAATAATATCTGAATCTTCACTCAACACAAATCCACAGCTTTGGGGATGTTGAAAAAAATGATCCCGCATGCTTTAGTCCTTAAAGAAACCCACTGTTTCTTCTCAGAATCCTGATTGCCTGTCCTATGCCTCGTTTATTTGTGTGCATGCTCCTCTGGTGCACAGCATGCAACAAGCCGTGCATCTATCCATAACCACAATTCAAAAAAGGTTATGAACATAAGTAGTCTAAAGGATCTCACTGAAATTCTTCAAAGGATTAAAACAAAATAAATGCACAAAAACTTCAATAGTGTATATTTTAAAAATCTAAACACTTAATTATTCTGATTAATGACAATAAAAAGCAATATCATCATGTATCCTCTCCCAAAAGGGGAATTTTACTGTGGTTATTGTTTTGTCATCTTAACCTCCTTTTTAATAAAAGCTAAACATAATTTATTTCTCACAAGACAAAGTTGGTCAACTTATATTGATGCCCTAAATCACTTATTGTCATTTATCCTTTTAAGTATCTTAATGACAAAAGCCCTGAAGATGGAATTAGAAATAAAGAGGAGATGCAGCTCACTACACCATTTATATGCCCACAGCTAGGTGCTCAGGTGGAGTCTAAGACTCAGATAAAGCACTCCACGGGGGACCCTAGTTTACTGATAAATTTAATTTTATTTTCCTCTTTGGAGGATATTCAGTGATGCACAAATTGGGTTTTAAAAGCCATTAGGATCTTTGTCAATGCCAGTAAACAAATAAAACAAACAGCAGAGTGATTCCTCAGGGAAAACAAGTTTCAATTATACCAACACAGAGTGATAGATCCCTGCCAAGATTATCACAACAACATAACAGCACAGAAACCAGTGAAAAATAACCAGTAAGTCTGTGTTCCTAGAAACCAAACTGTATTCTAAATGATTTGCCTAGTAGTCACAACTCTGTTTTGCTAAACCTTGTTCTGAATATAAATTCTTGCAAAACTACCACATCTAACATGAAAACATCACATTTCAGAGACAGCCAGTAAGACAGAATGAGAAATAAATGTTTGCTAGACTTCACGGCAGCCAAAACTGAAGAATAAGGCATGCTAGCCCTCCACAGGCTCTGGAAACAGGTTTAATGAACTGCTAGGCTATCACCATCAGGAAAGAATGGTGGACAATATAAAACCTGTAAAGCCAAAAAGCAACCCACTCTGTGAAAACTGCAAACACATCTTAGCTCAACTGCTTCTTGCACTTCCATCTGCATGCCAGCTCTCTATGTTAGGGCTTCTGCTGCACAGCTTTCCAAGTGGAGCTCTGTCAGTATATATTGCTGCCTGCTTTCACTGTAACTGATAGGCTAGGCAGGGCTGATTTGTGCCTTCCCCAATGCCCTTGTAACAGATAACATTTCTGCATTCAGAATCAAGGACTGGACAGGAGACTTACTCCTTATTAGGTCAGAAGATTCATGTTTTGGCTATGTTATCAATTTATGCCATAACTGTAACTCAGGATATTTATATATAAATAAGTTACCATAAGAAAAGTAGGGGTGAATTTGCAGTGCATTAGCTATTCACTACAAACCACTCCTGAGGATGCATTTACCTACTCTTAGTTGAGTTAGATGTCTATCAAGAGGGCAAACAGATCTTAAGTCTAAAAGTGTTTAACATCCTTATTATCTGCACACCCATTTTAATCCAGACGATTTTCTTCATAGAAAATAATACTAAGAATTATTTCAACATATAGCTAACCTACTTGATAAAAGAAACTAACTCAATTTAGACTGTAGAGTGTAAATTGAATAAGAACACACACAGATACATAATTTAAAAACTCCAAAACCCAAGGCTGAAGCTACATGAAGGACAAAACCATTCATTCTCCTTCACTTCAAAAAATCAGGATGGCTCGCTTCACCAAAACATATTCCAGAAGGTAACAGCCTAGTGAACCTTAGCCATCCATGTCTGACAGCAGAATCTGATCTGCTGTACTGCTGGGACTGATCCATCCAGGCCACACTGAGGAGAGATCTTAGGTGAACCTGCATTTCCAGAGGTAGCTCTGCGTAAAGCCAGAGAAGAGGCAACGACTTCCTTGCTTGAATTTGAGTCACCTCTTAGGGATGAGGGGCAGGTCCCAGAAGAACTCATTTGAATTTGCTGAATTTTAGGTTTACCTCTTATTTCAGCATTTCTATGGGGAGTGAGGAAAATGCATTGATCACTGATCTCACAGGTTGTCTTTTTAATGCCAATATTGTGTGCTTCACTGAATGGCGGACATCCACTCTGAGATGTGTAATTGGATACATCTTATAAATAAAGAAAGCAAGCCCATCATTTATGTATACAGGGGCACTAACAAAGACATTGTTCATCCATCACTAGCAGTGTTCTCAGCCAGCTGTGTTTGAATCTGTCAGGAGCTACCATCTATCCCCTACGGCAGTGCACAGAAAGAACTTAAATACAGTGCTCCTTTAAAAAAAGCAACCAACAACTGTAGCAAATATAATTCATGAATTCAATTCTCTGACAGTTGAGAGAATCAGATTTAAACATCTTTTAATTAAACGCTCCCTGCATAGTACCTAACCAACCAGTTTATTTCCTTCCTATTTAAAAATTAATGATTTTTTTAGAGAGCTGATGCAGAAGTTTAACCCTATCTAGAAAGAATCTGCAGCTGCACATGGCATGGTGTTCTCCTGCAACACGCACATCTTCTACAGATTTATTACCATAGAATGCTTCAGGTTGGGAGGGACCTCAAAGATCATCCAGTTCCATTCCCCCTGCCATGGGCAGGGACACCTTCTACTCAACCAGGTTGCTCAAAGCCTCATCCAACCCGGCCTTGCACACCTCCAGGGATGGGGCATCCATGACTTCTCTGGGCAGCCTGTTCCAGTGCCTCATCACCCTCACAGTAAAATATTTCTTCCTAATACCTAATTCAAGTCTCCTCTCTTTCAGCTTAAAACCATTCCCCATCATCCTATCCCTGCACTCTTTGATAAAGAGCCCTTCGCACCTTTCCTGTAGGCCCCCGTGAAGTACTAAAAGGTTTTTATAAGGTCTCCTCAGAGCCTTCTCTTCTCTAGGTTAAACAAGCCCAACTGTCTCAGCCTGTCCTTGTATGGCTGAGCTATAGGACATGGTGAGGGAACTACTGAAATTCAGTTACAATAATAACTCCCACTGGACAGAAAAAGGGACAAAGATTCAAGTAAAGAAGTTCACTTATGCAGGAAGACTAGGCATGAGGCAGTTTCCTACACAGGGCTGAGAAGTCGGCCCACTCTATGTGTTCAGTTCTGGGCCCCTCACCACAAGAAGGATGCTGAGGCTCTGAAGCGAGTCCAGAGAAGAGCAACAAAGCTGGTGAAGGGGGTGGAGAACAAGTCTTACGAGGAGAGACTGAGAGAGCTGGGGTTGTTTAACCTGGAGAAGAGGAGGCTGAGGGGAGACCTTATTGCTCTCTACAACTACCTGAAGGGAGGTTGTGGAGAGGAGGGTGCTGGGCTCTTCTCCCAAGTGACAGGGGACAGGACAAGAGGGAATGGCCTCAAGCTCCACCAGGGGAGGGTCAGGCTCAACATAAGGAAAAAAATTCTTCACTGAAAGGGTCATTAGGCACTGGAGCAGGTTGCACAGGGAGGTGGTTGACTCGCCTTCCCTAGAAGTGTTTAAGGTGTGGGTGGATGAGGTACTGAGGGGCATGGTTTAGAGATTGGTGGGAATGGTTTGACTCGATGATCCGGTGGGTCTCTTCCAACCTGGTGATTCTATGATTCTATGTATGTTACCACTCACACAACAACTCCTATTACACCTTTGACAGAGATGCAGCAAGAATTCAGTGATAACATTCATCTCCTGGCTCTCAATTTCAGGCAAAATATTGCTTTCATTAAAAGCCACGAAGGTGGAACAAAATCTGTCACTGAGAAGAGAGAGATATTACTGTTATTTGTGTGACCGTGGGCCCTCTCCCACCCCCAGACTGACCTTTTCTTGTAAATCCTAATCAAGCGATAACCACCAGTGGTGATTATGGTGGTCATGACTCTGCACCCATCTCACAGTGATTTTGGGGAAGACAGATCATAACACAACAGCCAAGGGCTAGTCTATGGCCATGCACCCACCTGGCCACAGCACTGTCAGGGTCCAACTCAAGCCAGATCTGGAAGAAACTGGCACCTGTGGTCAGTATGTAAATATGACTATAAGTCAATCATCTTACTCCATAAACAGTGAGCAGCCCAAGAACCCTTTGAGCTCTCCTGAAATGACAATGGGCTGCACGTCAGGGTCTCTCCTTGAAAGGGATGCCTCTCGAGGTCACTCCTCAAGGCTAAGAGAATCCTTGTCACAGCAGACCCTCTGTGTGTGAATTGGGAATAAGCACACTGAAACTCTGCAATCTTAGCTAAGAGGTATAAAGGACTGATTGTGCATACATAATCCTCTAGGTATAAACCACTGACAAAGTCTGAGACTAAGTCTGCATCCAGCCACACCAAAACTCCTCCCTGAGGAGTTTAGAAATCAAAAGGTTCCTCTCTGAATGTCCTAATTCAATGGGAGGGTCTCCCTGACAGTTTTGTCTAACCTTGTCCTCTGTGTACTGAATTATCAAGTGTACCTTGCCGTCAAACCTTGTAAATCACTGTCACATTCATTATTAAACGTTGTTAAATCTCTTCTTTATACCAATGAATGTATTGATGCTTCTCATTTAAAAGCAAAGTGAATCACTCCATCTCTCCATCCACAGCATGGTGTTCAGCAGGTGTCAGTGGGCTCAAAAAGACCAGCACCATTGCACATTTACCCACATAGAAAAGCAAGCAGTTTAGGCAGATTAAGACATACAGGGGAGAGAAAAACACATATTTTAGAAAGCGCAGATTCAAAAGGCATTGCCCACGTGGATTCAGCAAGTGAGACAGTGGAAGTTTCAACACAGGGCAAGTCTCTCCTGAGCAGCCCAACATCCCCCCTAATGGTCTTGGCACATAACCACAGCTATTAAGAAAAATAAAGACACAAGTAAACTTGCATCAATCAAAAGATTACTGCTGATAATTAGCACCAAAAGCCTGTTGCCACATCATTTGTGCAAGGAGACCAGGGGTAGAAATTCAGGCTCCTGTTCCACCAGGAGCGCGGTCAGATTGGACTGCTAATAGATCTGGATGCTGAAATCTATGGGATGACTCCTGACCTTACAGCTTTTGGATCTGGCCCTCTTTCAACCGGACAGTAGCAATGTGCCTGTGCCAGCCCAGAATTTTGCTGGTTCATGCACCACAAAGTCCAAAACTGGAATTTGACCTTCCATTTAGAGGTTGAAAACTCTGCAACTGTTTCATCTAAATTTCCAGTGCTACAGGTGGCCCAAATTTGTACACTAAACTCTGGCACTCACTGATTTTCAGAAGTCCTAAAAGACATTCTAAGGCTTCATCCAAACAGCTTCACTATGTCTTTCTCATCACAACTGAATCCATAAATAAAACAGAACAAAAGAACATGCATTCAAAAAGCAGCTGATTATGCACATGAACCCATGCCAGCTATAAGCATGATTGCAAATAACTGCAATTTACAATTTGCAAGCAACGAGAAAAGTATCAGCCTCTCCTTTATGCCTCTGATTAACTCCAAACACTGCAATTTCAAAAAAAAAGTATTTTCTAGCTTTTCATTCAAGAAAAACAAAACAAAAATATATGATTAATTTGTCCCATTTATAAAACAAATGTTCCAAGATCATCCTCCTTGCATATTAACTCCTCCAAAATTCATGCTCACTTTCTGATTCATGTAAAGACTGTAAAATTAAACTGCTGCTTTGGTAAAAGGTTTCTCTCGCCTATAGCCACTTAAATATGAAAACGTACAACGTACTGAGTGCCCTTTATGTCCCTGTGAGTTCTAGGACTGAGTCCAAAGGCACTTGCTTCTCTATCTCATTGTGCTGCATCACTGCTCCTAGAATTTCATAACAGAGAGAAAAGACCATCACAAACCAGCCTTTAGCATATTAGACATCTACCTGATTGAGGCAGAAATAATAAATCGTAACACTTTTCCTTACCTTTTCTTATTTTAAATTTAGACCAATACAACTGCCCAAGTTATAAAATTACAATCTTGAAGCCAAATATTCAAATTCAACCACCTTTAAGATTCTAACCAAAAAAATTCATAAATGCTATTCAAAAAATATTTTTAGAAGTGTTTCTGAATTTCATTTCAAAGCATCAGCTAATTTATTACAGAGAAAAGCAAGCCAGATTTGCTATATAGGTTGGCTGGTTTCTAACTTATAAGCAAAGAAGTTTCCATATTTCAAAATACGCTTTAATTTCACCGAGAATTTCAGTTGCTAAAATGCATCTCAGAAATTCTCTAGACATAGAATCTATTCTTATTTTTTAAATGCACTGCCTGAGGAAGAAAAACAACTTTTAAGGATAGAATTGATCATCAGCCTCTAAGGCTACAGCAACTATCATACCAGCTGTAATTCAACGCGGGGGAAAAAGCCTTGATTTTCTCAGCAGCAATGACAAATACAGCTAATATTCTTGACATTTATGCTACTTACATAGATAGCATCTCTACAGTGATGCAAGGGAGAACAGGCATGATTCTTCTTGTTCACACTGCTGTAAGGCAAGAATAATACCACTAAAATGAGTAGATTCACACACCCCTAAGTAAAACAGAGTAGGAACAGTATCCATAGTCAAGACTCATCTGCTACTGACAGTCTAGGTCACCTTATGTTCTCCAGCAACTTCTAATAACAGAAATTGTTCTTCATGAAGATGTCAAACTTGGCTTTCCTAAGACCTTGATTCAATACAGACAAAATTTTGTATTTCACTGCCTGAGGCTTAAAGACACCACATCACCTAACTCTGAAAATCCTCTTAGTCCAGCTCATTTCAGATATGAATTTAAAATTTAACCTTGACTCAAAGCATTCCCCTTTTTGATGGATTTCAGAAAAAGTAAAGATAGAAAAAACTTGTACATTAATTCTCTCTAAACAGCACCTTCAATTATTGTGGATCAGCCAAAAAAATGCAGAAAGCCTGAGTACTCTTCAAAAAAAATCTACTCAGGATAGAATCCCACTGACAATTCAACTTCATTTACTTTACTTCAGCAGAGATATACATCAAGGAAAACTTTGTTACATGAATGGTAAAGACTTATTTGGGAACAAGCAGATCAATAGTCATAACTCTGTTATAACATATACATTGACACGCTCACAACAAGACTGCTGAAATATTTGCACTTCTTCTAGAAATACAGTGGAGTTGCAATTGTTTATAAATTTGCTGGGATTTTTTTGTTTTTGTTGAGATGCAGATCTCTATTTGACCAAATATTTTGATGAAGCCTGGGATAAATTAAATTCCAATGATAAAAGAAATTCACAACTCAGCACTAGAGTTTACAGCGAGGGAGGGTAGGGGAGTAGTAGATTCAGGCCAAATGTTTTTGTAGGTATAAGTTGAATAGATCGGAAAAATATTTCTATGAAAGCTTTTAGGGAAAGAAATGGAAGACAAATTACAAGGACCACTTCAAATTCATTTGGTCAAGACTGAAAACGTATTTGGGAAAAGTCCTCTCCTGAAAACATCATTACTAGAAGTAATTTAATAAACACTTACTGTCTATAACTTGGGTAAATTCTTCGTTCTCAATTAATTAATTAAAGCAAAAGTAAGTAATATCTTCCATGAATTAGTAAGGTTAAATGGGTTCATACACCCATGGAACTGGCTTACATCCATTTAATTTATTTTGGGGCCACACAAATTTTTGCTCTTTTGTTACCCGGTGTCTGGATACGGCAAGAACTGCAAAACATAAAAATAGTGGTTTGGGGGAAAAGTATTAGTCACCATAAAAAACATTCAGCACTTGTCCAAACATCCATGGAGTAGCCAAAGCTCCAATGAAAGCCTTAACATAACAAGCTGCAGCCTGCTTTGCTTTATCCCATGCTTCCACAATTACTCATAGACTCTTCACAAAACTTCTACCTTCACCTTCAACTTCAGAATTCTTGTCATTCTGCAAATAAATGTGAAATCTGGAACCAATGTGACAAATGAATTGATTCTCAAAAACTATTCTGAAGCAGAAGGTACCAGTCTGAAAACAAAACCTACAGGAGACGCAAACTGAGCATTTGAAATCTAGCCATCACATCCGGCTGTTTAATAACCTACCTACAGAGAGCTGCAAAAATATAAAGATCAGAGTGGACTATCTGCTTAAGATCACAGAACTTTAATACAGCAATCCCACTACCTAGTCCAGTTCTGTATTCACTGAACTACAGTAATATCAAGAAGACATTGAACCCCAGCTGAAGGGCTCAAGGTGACAGAGAATCTACTGAGTGTACTGGCTATTTTCATGTTTAATACCTTCAACGTTAAATATCTGCACTTTTCCCACGATGTAGATTTTTATTCTTTATACTTCAATGACTTCAACTTTGTGGCTTTAGCCTTCTAGTTAAAACACTGGTATGGAACTGGGTTTCTCCTTCATGTGTTCGCCCTTACAGACCACAATGAAATTGCATCTTGTCTTTCTTTTTGATAAGCTAAGGAAATTAAGTTCTGGTACTCCTTAAAAGGCATAAAAAGAATAAACAACTGATTCTTAGTGCTGCTGGTGCACCACTGAAACCACCATCAAAAATGAGCAGAGATGGTAAAACCATTAAAAATGTCTACCCAACACTGCACGTTGTCAGCTTGCCTCTTCAAACATTTAGTAGGAAAGCGCTGGTTTATAAAAACTCCTGACAAATCTCAAGACAACCCTGTGCTAGAAAGCAGCCTGGTTTCTTGGGAGAATGTTCTGGCTTGAAGGTCTGTAGCTCCAACAGACACACTCTGTGGAGTCCTGTGGTAGGAGGTCAAGTGTCCTCTGGTGCTCATCACAGGTAGCCCCAGAGTTCAGGAGGGCTCTGCCCTGATCCACACACCAGTGCTTCTGGGAACCCTGGAAATCCAAACTTGTAATTCCGGCTGTTCATTTCCCAGGACTGGACTGGAGGCGAGACATTCACCTAAAGTCAGGAGCCTGCAAGATGTCCCCAGAAATTGGTTTCATGAAAAGAAAAGAAAACCTAAGTCACTGCTACCTTGGGCATTTTCCACCAACTGAAAATTACAATTTTTTTAATGTGCTCTGTTGCCAGCATTGCAGCACAGTTCAGTATTTCCTCAAAATATTCTGACACATGAGAAACTGGTCCTTGAAACTCAACCAAATATACACCCTCCCATGCCTATCACAACTCCAGTGTGTGTAATTACCACATGTGGCTTTACAAATCACACATCAATAAATAACGCTTGCTACTGAGTTATTTAGAAACATAAAAACCACCATTGCTTCATTTCTAAAAACTATTTGTCCTCATACACAGCAATACTCAGCCTTACAAATCTTTCAAGGGAAATGGAAAATTACATTGGCAAATCAACATATGACACCATCCATTGAAGGTTAAAATGAGAAAAGCAAGGAAGGAGATAAATGAGCTGCCCAAGGTCACACAAAATCAGTAGAAGACCCAAGAATAGAACAAAGGCCTCTTCATTACTTAGATCACAAATGCATTCAATTCTGCATTAGTTAATCTGCAGAGTCTGTGCATCAATCGTAAGACATGTCCACAGCAGAAAACCTAATAACAATCAGCTGCAAGTTCAGTGTTACCTAAAGCCACAGGATATAATTAAAAGGTGCAGGGTGCAATGACCTGACCTTGGATGCCACTTGAGCAAAGAGAGGAAAGAACATCCAACCAAGTATATTTACTTCAGAGAAACCCGAACCACCACAGACATGGGGAAAAAAATCAGTTTGGGATCTAGATCTGCAAACCAAATCTCTACTACTCTGCCTCCTTCAGCATTGTTTTTTGCACCTCATCAAGACCTCAGACCTTATAGCAGCCTTCCAGTACTTAAAAAGGTCCTACGAGAAACCTGGAAATGAGGCTCTTTATCAGGGTGTGCAGTGATAGGACAAGGAAGAATGGTTTTAACCTGAAAGAGGGCAGATTTTGATGTGACATTGTGAAGAAATGTTTTCCAGTGAGGGTGGTAAGGTACTGAAACAGGTTGCCCAGAGAAGTTGTGGATGCCCCATCCTTGGAAATTTTCAAGGTCACATTGGCTGAGATTTTGAGCAACCTGATCCAGTGGAAGGTGTCCCTGTCCATGGCAGGGGGTTGGAACTGGATGATTTTTAACATCCCTTCCAATTCAAACCATTCTATGATTCTATGTTTAACAACATTAGTAAAGGCCTCTATAAATGCAACAGAAAAGAGTCAAGACCCAAATATCAACATATTTTTGCAAAAGATAAGCCAGCTAAAAAGTGGAAAGAACTTCAAAGTCAGGCAATTTGGGTGTTGTCTTTACAAGATTTTTCAAAATAATTATTAAAGCTATTTTGGCATCCACAAATACTGCCCGTACTTCTTCTCCTGGTTCTGTGACTATTTTATGTTTGGTGCTGCTGAAGAATTTTTCTTCTTGAGTTTTCTTTTTAATACCTCCTAGTCCTCTCAATATAAAGAACACACAGGTTGTAAAGTACTTCACAAGAATAAAATGAATTGATAGGAGGGTGTACCTGCTTACAAAATGCTAGGCTGAGGTAGGAGAAAATCTCTTTATTTTCTGTGTTCAACGCAGTTCCAAATGCCAAGAAGGGAAGTAAATGTATTGAGCAGCAACCATGTCATCCTTCTTATCCCTAAAATCTGTGGCCAACTTACCAATAGAAAAAACCCCACGCTGACCTTCTGCCTGTGGCTGTTGTGGGTTACTTCACTCTTCTGAACCGCCTGCTTTCTGTACCTGCAGAACACAACACTGGGGACCACTTGTACTAGTTGAGGCTCTGAGCAGTACTAAAGTCTTCTGTTATTAATAAACCTCCTGCCTTCCAAGTGGATTATTTATAAATGGATTTCGTGACCTCTGGCAGGGTAGAACTAAACTGAGAATATAGTTTTTCCCCATTTAACTGAAAAATAAAGGCTACAGAAAGATGAATAGAGAGAAGCAATTAATATTTCCTAATAATTGTCATACTGAATGGGAGAACCGCTATGTTTCTCAGGGTTTCTGCGCAGAAAGGTTCCAGGTAACAATTCATTCACGGGGCTGGGTTCATGTAAATCAGATGCTGTTGCCAAGCAACTATAGGTGCTAAGGAATGAAATACAGCCTGCAGAAACCTAATAGCCTGGAGAGAAAAAGAACTACAATCTGAGATTTATGGCATATATAAAAGGAAAAGAGTCATTCTCCCACACACAAAGAACACAGATACTTTATCATAAATGTCCTTAGCGTGTTTTTCCAAGGCATAATTAAGCAATAAAATCCCCACTCCACCCCAAATCAAACAGGTAAATTCTTTTTTTTCTAATGTTTTGTTCATTAAGCTTTCTAGAAATAGATCTTGAGAAATTAGCTGCCAAGACAAAAGCTAAAATTTAACCCAAAAATCTCTCTTTTGCACAAGAAAAACGCTAGCTATCCAGGCAGCACTGCAACTGCCAATCAGGTATCTACTTTACCTTCTTATGGTTTTATACCATGCTCATTAACATTGCATCTGATCATCAGAAATTCTCTTTAAGCTTATTAAGATTTTAAAATATTTTTAGCAAGTTAATTAGAATACATTAACAGAGCTCATCTGTGTTCACCCATCATGCATATTTTATTTTATTCAGGCAAATTGCTTTTAAATGACATATTAGACCTAGGGAGGGTACACTGTTGGATACTGAACAATATAACCCCTTAGTACAAACACTTCACTCCAAAACATCCTAATAACTTCGCGCCACTGGGAAGTGTGGAGATTTTCTGAGGGCAAAGGGAATTTTTTTAGTGCCTGCCCTTCTAGGTTGACCTGCTGGAAAGCAGCTCTGTGGAGAAGAACCTGGCAGTCCTGGTGGGCAGTGAAGCCAGCAATATGCCCTCATGTCCAAGAAGTCCGATGGCAGCCTGGGGTGCATTAAGAAGAGTGTGACCAACAGGGCAAGGGATATCCTCCTCCCCTCTTATTCTGCCCTAGAGGGCCACAAAGATCATAGAATCATAGAATCACCAGGTTGGAAAAGACCCATGGGATCACTGAGTCTGATCATTCCTATCAATCACTAAACCATGCCCCTCAGCACCTTATCCACCCTTCCATTAAACACCTCCAGGGAAGGTGACTCAATCACCTCCCTGCGCAGCCTGTTCCAGATGCTTAGGGCATGAGAGTATCTCTCTTATGAGGAAAGGCTGAGTGAACTCAGTTTACCTGGAGAAGAGAAGACTGAGAGGGAATCTTATCAATGCTTATAAATATATAAAGGGTGGGTGCCAAAGGGATGGGGCCAGACTCTTCTCAGTGGTGCCCAGCAATAGCGTAAAGGGTAACAGGCACAAGCTAGAGCACAGGAAGTTCCATCTCAACCTGAGGAAAAACTTCTTTAAGGTGAGGGTGATGGAGAACTGGAACAGGCTGCTCAGGGAGGCTGTAGAGCCTCCTTCTCTGGAGATGTTCAAAACTCACCTCGACATATTCCTGTGCAACCTGTTGTGGGTGAATCTGCTTCAGCAGAGGTGTTGGACTAGATGATCTCCAGAGGCCCCTTGTAACTCTGACTGTTCTGGGATTCTGTAACTCTGTGATCACAATCCTTTCCAGCTGGGATGTGGGTACATGGACCTGGAAAGAATCTCTTCAACCCCTCACACTGTAGTAAAAAAGCTTTTACAAATTCATGTTTGGTGGGGTTTTTTTTCTCTTTCTGACAGGTTCTGAAGATATCATTTCATCTTAAGGCAGGAGCCAAATTAGAAGCTCTGGCATGGTGTGGCACAGATTTCCAGCAAGTAGAGATGCACAGTTTTGGCAGAACAGCAAGAAGAGCTCACAAACAACAAACCTGAAATACCCTTTGCTTCAGCTAGCATTATAAATTCCTCCCTTTAATGTGCAGTAGATGTCACCAAACTCAATCACATAAAATTAAATAACAGTTTATGAGGAGAAGGGAAACAGCAAAAACTGCTTTGGGTATTTTCGGCATGCCACTTGCAAAATTTCACTCAAGTGAGATGAAGTCCATCACTGCACACTGAAAATTAACTATTACACTAAGACATTCCTCAAGCTCCTACTATCCATTCACTCAATCCAGTCAAAAATGACATCTTTGAAACTGTTCTTTTAGATTCCATACAGCCCAAATCCTTCCAATGCAAGGATGGATGGAAAAATCAAACTAATTTCATCAACAATTCTCAAGCCAAGTGGTTAATTCTAGAGACTTGCACAAATAAAAGGATGAACAAAGTTTGCCAACCTTATGCTTGATTCAGACTTTGCACTCTCACTGCATTTAAATTAACCTGCTACAGATTGCAGAGCTGACATATTTGATTCAGATAGTAAAGAAAACACTCTTTAAAAAATGAGTCTGAGGTTTTTGATGAGTGATCATACAACCCTTATCAAAACACACATTTGGATCTCAGTCACCACACATTTCATGATCTGCATCATTAACAGTGTCTGGTTTGAGGGATTCTATAAATCTCTTTTACAATCTATAAGAGTTCTTTTTTCCAAGGCACGGGTGCCTTTTAACCAATGATCATTATTTAGGTATTCTTTGTGCCCGTAGCATTCCCTGAGATGTTAATCTCGTTAACTCTAGAGGCTGCCCTTTTATAAACTGCCGACATACTTCCCATGTTTTCTTCACTGATGAACCCCAAAACTGGATGCATTTCATTTAGCACTTGGCTGAACACATTGCCCATGCTGGCACAGAGAAATTTTAATCTCAGCTGGGCAATTCTATGTCAAGCTCTTCCAAATTCAAGAGAAAAGAACCATATTGATGGGTGGAGCCCCTTTACTCTGAATAAATCACTATCGATTGCACTGAATCTAAAACCACCCTGTCATAACCTTTTCCTTCTATTACTACATTTATTGATCAATTCTAACATCAACAGCATAAGCTGTCGCCTGCACTTTCTTCTCAAGCATAACTGAGCAGAAGTTTTGCTTTTTAAAGGAATTCTTCTGCCTTCAATGGTTGGAGCTGAGATTTTACCTCCCTGCCACAGAGCTGGAGTCAGACAGCTGCCTTCGTCACAGGACCAGTCGAGATCTCTCCTTGGCACTTCCTACACGCTGAGTAACAAGGCAAACAATTTCAACAACCTATTTGTTGGCATTAAAGAGTATAAACTGCCTTGGTTTATTTTGTAACTTTTAAGCAGAGATATGTTCTATCCTACAGAAAACACCTACCTAGAAATCAATATAAATTTCCATAGCATACTAATAGCAAAGAGTAGGGCTTGAATCAGCAATGAAAGCAAACCAACATTGTAATGTCATTCAGAGTGACCAAAGACACTGAGATATGTTTACAATTTAAAGTATTCTCTAGCTAAAGGAGAGGGAAAGCACAGCATGACTACCAGACAATAGTAAAATAAAAAGTAATGTAGCAAAGCATGTTTTGTCATCGGCCAACCGTGACCTGTGCTTGTCACTCCTACAATGGAAACAGTGACTCAGTTATCCAAGCCAGCACAATTTTAACAAAGCCCTGTAATATCACCAGTAGAGCTGCATCTGTAGTACCGCTAAGCTCAAGCGCATCTGGCTTGGGATTTTAATGAGAACACAAAGGACTCCAGTGCTTACCGTAACTCCCCTGTTAATCCAGCCATGCCCAGAGCAGCTTGGAGTCCCAGATGAGTCTGCCTCCCCTCCCAAGAAGTCTCAGCTACCTTTATTAAAAAGCTACAAAACTTCCCCTGTCCATCGTCTCTCTCTTCCTTTTGTCCCAAACCCACAGTGCAGAGGACTCATGACTAATTCTTTACTTTAAACTTCCTTATGCGGAATTCAAAACTTTCTGCCAACTAAAACTCAGCCAAATCTAAGTATGGGACATCACTGAACAGACAATGACTGTATCAGACAATTTTGTTTTATTCTTATTATTTTAAAGTATGAAGATGTTCATCTCTTCCTTTAAAGTGACAAAAGAATAAGGTTTTCGACTCCAGATATATCCTCTGGGTACTCTAGATGTGTTTCACTGCATACACTAAAATATATTCTCTGAGTCCCATTCACCACCTTACATCCAAGCCTTGCCTAAAAGAGCAGTCAACAAAATCACACAATATCTTTTCCCAATTCCACACAGTTAACACATTAAGTGGCAATAAAGGGTGCAATGACTTTCCAAGGGCATGTACCTGTTTAATTATTCAAAAGAAAATTGACTCAGGCATCATGGTATGAAACACTAAAATATGCAAATGAAGTAAATTATGGGGGAAAGCAACAAAAGAGGGAAAAAAGGATCCTGGTGACAGGAACATATGGGGGCAGATTCTGATCTCCTTGTGTACTTCATTTTCTCTATATATTTATGTATAAGAATAAAAGGTTGTATAGTGACAGAGAAATTATTTACTCATTTCACTACCCTGCCTGGGGTCTTGACACAATCTAACCATGCCTAGAATTTCCGAATAAAGTGTTACTTTCACCTTTCTAGACAATCAGATCTCACTGCCGTGAAAACACTCATTTCAAGAAAGGCAGTATAGAACAGAAGAAAACATGCAGGATCTGATCCATGAATAAATCTTGCTTGTACTAAATTAAGGGCCTGAAATAACCCACTAAAACAGTAAGAACAGGTTAACAGAAAGATACCATAACACCAATTCTAGTTATCTGTCTGTAAAACATAAATATCCCATTAAAATGAAGATCATCTGCTTTCAGCCTGGACCAAAGCAAATGTTGTTGCAAACAAGACACCTAGTGAATTGAATGTCTCTTGTAAGCAGGTGCTACTGTGTTATATTTTCATCCAGACTGCTGAGAATAAGCTAGAAGAAAATGACAAAGTAAATTGAACAAGATAGTGATGAGCTGATCTTGATGAATAATTCAACGATACAATGCAACAAATACTGATTTTTTTTTCCCTGGTAAAAGCAGTTTACAACTGTCCTTTGCTTAGAAAAATGACCTTCTTGTTATAATTATGCTTTTGTCTTCAGGCACTGGATGACAGTCTCAGTAACACTTGTGACTCCAGTTCACAAATCTATTGCTGATCTCAAAGCACACCTTTCCTGCTGTTATCACCTAATCTTTTGTTAACAAGACAATCCACCTACTGAAAAACAGATATTAGCACTCATGTCGTTGTTATTTAACTGGCTTGGTCACTTTTATTTGGTCCTAATAAGCATAACAATATCTTTTAATAGGGTTTGCAGAGTCACAATTTGCACACAGGTGTGAGCAGTAGTCACTATAGTGTGATGTACTAATAAAGCAGGAATGATGCCATCAGCTAGGAAGGAATATAGCAGCGGCATGGATACCTAACTTCTTACTGCAACCAGTATAAGCTGGAAGCTAAGAATTTTATGATTCACATTCAGGATTATCTGAATTCTAAAACAAAACTTTGTTATATCTACTTCTGTTTCTATCTGTTAAAAGCTATTACAGCTACAGCTGGGAAGCAGGATTCGGGACTACTGGATTGTATTTCTACCTTATGCTGTCAATGACTTCTTGCATCTCCTTGGGCAAGCTTCCTTCACCCTTAAGGGTATTGCTTCTACTTTTATAAATAGGCAGTACTAGCATTAAATCTAGTGGAAACATGATAAAAAGCAACCACAAAGAGAAAGGGAATAAACTCTTCTCCACAGCTAGAACAAGACCTGACAGTATCCAACAAGTACTCAATATCTGACTGTTGTCTGGTGGTCATGATTTGCTTTCTCCCTCCTTTTGCTAGAGAATACTTTTAATTGTAAACATATCTCAGTGCCTTTAGTTCCTCTAAATGACATTAAAATGTTGGTTCGCGTTCATTGCTCATTCAAGCCCTGACAGGCTCAATAAGGCCAAGCACAAAGTTCTGCACCTGGGTTGGGGCAAATCCAAGCACAAATACAGGCTGGGCAGAGGATGGATTGAGAGCGGCCCTGAAGAGAAGGATTTTGGGATGCTGGCGGATGAGAAGCTCAGCATGAACCAGCAGTGTGTGCTTGCAGCCCAGAAAGCAAAACATCTCCTGGACTGCATCAGAAGTGTGACCAGCAGCTCAAGGGAAGGATTTTCTCCCCCTACTCTGCTTTCATGAGACCTCACCCAGAGCCCTGCATTCAGTTCTGGAGCCCTCAGCACAGGAAGGACACGGATGTGTCAGAGCAAGTCCAGAGAAGGCCACAAAAACAATCAAAAGATGGAAGCACTTCCCATACAAGGACAGGCTGAGAGAGCTTGGCTTGTTTAGCCCAAAGAAGAGAAGGCTCTGGGGAGACCTTACAGCAGCCTTCCAGTACCTCAAGGGGCCCAACAGGAAAGCTGGGGGGGGTGTTCTTTATCAGGGAGTGAGAGGATGAGGGGTAACAATTTTAAGCTGAAAGAAGGCAGACTTAGTTGAGGTATTAGGAAGAAGTTTTTTTACTGTGAAAGTGGTGAAGCACTGGAACAGGTTGCCCAAAGAAGTCATAGATGCCCCCTCCTTGGAGGTGTTCAAGGCCAGACTGGTAGAGGCTTTGAACAACCTGATCTAGTGGAAGGCATCCCTGTCCATAGCAGGGGGAGCAGAACTGGATGATCTCTGAGGTCCCTTTAAACCCAAATCATTCTATGATCCTACGAAGATCATAACTGAGAAAGGTTCCTTTTCCTTTTCTCATTTATTCTTCACTAACGGTGCTCTACACCTCCTTCTCGATGCATAGTCATATTACAAGAAGAATATACTGCAAAGAATCCATTCTACAGTAGATAACCGGTGCAGCCAGAACAAAAACACCCAAACAAATCAAACAAAAAACAAGTAAGAAAAATATTAACTGTACTAAAATCTGTGACACTAGACTTAACAAGTAGGATCGGCTTAAATGCAAGCAAGGACACAGGCACTCAGGTGCATATGTTCTGTCCCCTGCAATGTATCAGTAACTCTTGCTTGTGAATACTCAGATTACATTTGCCTAGCTGGAAGCACTTCTTAACACCTAACAGTCTAATAAAATCGGATCTTTTTTTCTGTGCTAGAAAAATCTGCCCACCTTCAACCTCTTCTACCCATAAAACACACATCTTATTCAAGTACCTTTACTCTGAGTATAATTAACCTTTTCAACATACAAAAGCCTCTTAAATGAACAAAGAGCTATTAATGAACAAAAAATACTTTCCTGATCAAATGTTTAATACTATTTCTGGGAATACAGAGCAGAATATAACTAACCATACATTGTATATAATACAATATGTAGTTCATGAACCTCCTTCCAAAAGGTTTCTGTTTTTCTAAGTATCATTGTATTGGACTTATTTTTATACACCATGATAATACTTTAGTCCAGTTACTGCAGCTTCACATTGACAATCAGAAACTGAACAACATGACCATGAAAAAGAAAAAGCCCATTTGCCCTAGTTTCAAAGTCATTCAAAGGGATGAATGTGAGAGGAAAACAAGATTAACTTGTTTTTATTTGTTTGAAGGTTAAACTGCAATGAACCTTAACATCACACACATGGACATCAGTTTTCAATGCACAGTCCATGAACTCTTGGTAGCCCATAAGGTAAGAGAAGCCAGTCAGTTGTCTAGGAAACTTGAATTTACCATGTAAGAGGTCCAGTCCCATAATGAAAAATTTATAGAACCTACAAATTTTAACTTTGAAAATCAATGACCAAGAGGAAAGAAGGTGACATGTGAGTGGGTTTCATCCTTCTTCCCCTAATTTCTCGCAGGGATGAGAGATCAGAATTGGTTTGGAAGGCTTAAATTCATCAGTCTGCCACATCTTCCCTTCTGCGTGGACACTGTACATCAAGGTAAATGGTGGCTTCATTTATGCATTTTTAGCTGTATTTTAAATTAAAAGATGCATTGAATTCTGCAGTAACACAACTGTTGATCACACCCTGTTTGGTAACAGAAGACCTGTCAGATATTTAGCCTTAGTTACCAAAAGCTATCTTCAGGGAGTACAAACATTTCCCCTCTGGCATCCTGTTAGTCACAGCAAATCTGTAAATAAACTGTCAAATTCCATTCCAATCATTCCTGAATCTGCAAGGGAAAAAGTAGTAAAATTGATGCAGCTGGTTGTAGTCCCTGTAGAGCAGGGCTGATTTCACAGCTTTAATATGGTTCACTACTTCACAGCAAGTCCGATCTGATATACAGCATGCAGAAATGAGTGACACCTTTGCTAATCATTTGCTTAAACTTATCACATGTGGAGGTAATAAGGGATGCAAAGACTTTTCAAGGGCATGGAGTGGTTAATTTTTCAAAAGCAAATCAACTCAAGTTCTGCAAAATTAAAAATCCACTAAGACACACTGTCAAACCATCTAAATTATGGAGAATCACACAAAAAGAGAAAAATGAAGCTCTGGTCATGAGAAAAACAGTGTTAGACCCTCTCCTTAAATTGTTATATACACAGTAGGAATACAGCAGCTGAAAACAAGCCAAGAATCTAACTACAGATGCTAACTAAATAAAATGGGGAACCCTACGTACTGTTAACCTAGGACGTATCAGTATCCTTGGTTTATAATTCATAACTTGCTAAGCAGTTCTGAGAGAGCTGGTCAAGGATTTTCCTGCAAGATATTTTTTTGTTGGACTACAACAACTAATCAAAGAGTTTTTCAGGTCCATGCCAGAAAGTGAGCAACAGAAGAAAGATCAGAAAGAGAGCAGATAAATACTACCACCTCACTGCCTGTAGACTCACTTAATCACCTAATCCAGGGCACGCACAGAACCTCAACTAGGGTCTGCTTTACCCCACAAGTTTTCCTTCACCATCAAGTTATACAAAGTCACACTGTCTCTCTGGACCGGTGAATATTTCATAAGAAGCAGAATAGCCTCAAGCAGAAGACAGACTGACTCAACCCAATAGTGAAGACACTGCCTTGATTTATGTCAAATCTAGGTTCAGGACTCAATTCTGTTATCAGTCCTAAAAGGGATCTTGGTATCAGTCTCCAAAAGGAGAAGTTTCTCTCATGTTTCTTCACCAAAGCCCCCCAAAATGTGAGTTTAATTAGGAGACACTCTGAAAAGAAATTTTGAAAGACTATCATTTCTTATAAAACAAAAATAGAGGTGTTTGCACATGCTCACTTAGTCTTCCTGCTTGGGAAAGCAAACTTTGTATAGGAATATCTGAAAGCACCACAGGAAAGGAAAAGCACCAAGGTGAGTACGACTGCAATGAGTTTGATGGTGAAAAGAATAACATCACTCCCTTAAGTAGGGTTGCCATATGTTCAGATTTCCACTTTCATATTTTCTTTTTTCTTCAAATTCTGACTGGCTGAAAAAAATAATACAAAACGCATCAGCATTTACCATATACACCCTGCCACCAGGATTTACCTCCTATGCACTGCATGTGTCAGAGATGTGACATATCAGAGACATCATGCTCACCATGCAAAGGCTACATGGCCTATCAGCTACTGTTTCCTTCCACAAATTCCCAGAAGAAACAATGGGAGCCCTACCCCACACCTTGCCTTTTCCTACCACATAGAAATCCATACAATATGGTACAAAAGTTTTCAGTAGAAGCAACAATTGCTGTTTAATATAATCGAGTGTCAAACTGGTTTGTTCTCTTCTACTTGTATATAAGCATCTCATCCAAGGTGCAAACAAACCACAGTGAACCTGAAAACTTCAGTGACCTTGGTCTAGAACCCTGTACGTGTTGGTGCACAGCACTCTTGGCAGATCTTCCATCTGAGAATTAAACGCAAAAAAAAATATTCTGAAGACCTGTATCTCATTTCCCATATAATGACTGAGTTTATAATCCCAGTCTAATAATAGTCAATTCATCCCCAGAACACCCTCAACAGACAGGAATTATCATCATCCTGATTTCAGATGTGAGAAAAAGATACAGTGAAGATACTTACCTAGATGAACTGGGACTGCAGGCTAAGTCTCGAGTGTCAAAGCAGCACCTAAATCTTACCACCTCTTCATTGTGAACTACAGCCAAGGCTTTGCTTTAAAATCAAGAAGACATCAAAATCCACCCTGTACACTTCTTTCCTTCCAGAAAAAGCAACATTATTTCAATTTTCAATAAGAAAGAAAATGGTTTATTGGATTGTCCTTCCAGTATCAGGAAAAAAAAATACTTTGCATACAAAAGTTTTAGACCTACAGAATCCACAGTGAAATACAACCCCCTCTGGCAGACAGCACAGCACAACACAACAGCTCGTGACATTAAATGAACCCTAAAATAATGGCTCGCAAAAGAGGGACTTTAAGTAAAAAGAATTAAATTATCCCAATGGGAGTTGCTCCAGGGCACCTGTGTTAACTCCCCTGCCAAAAGTATTTTGAACTCTCTAATGGCTACAAATGATAAGAAAAGCTATGATGAGAGAAAGTCCATGAGGCTACACCTGCAAAGTGGAGTATTTTTAAGAAAAATGCTGCAGATACAATGACGGAAGCAATTAAAAGCCAAAAGAAAAGATGTGTACTGCTGTCTTTGTTTTCACCCAAGCTGAACTTCCCCTGCAATTGAATCGCTGGCTCGCTGGGGCAGCTGGCTGACATCCTGAGCCATGAACAGGAAAAGCTTGTCTGGGAAATCAGCGCAAAACTCAGGCTTGTTTGTTTGGAAGTGAGTCCACACGTAAACACGCTTACACATACATACAGACCAACTCTACAGCATATCACTGCAAACTACTGGGACCTGGTGATAAAAGACCAATGTTCTTGATGCTGTCTTTGCCTCAGCCTTCACTCCTAAGATTCACTTTCAGGAACACTAGTTCCCTGAGACCAGAAGCAAGTTCAGAGCAGGAAATACTTACTCTCAATGGAACAAAACAGGTTAAGGAACATTAATACAGAGTGGTCATACTTAAGTCCATGGGACATCATAGGATGCACCCACAAGTACTGAGGCAGTTGGCTGATATCACTGTGAGATCTCTCTTGACTGTCTTTGAAAGGTGATGGCAATTCAGAGAAGCTCCTAAGGACTGGAAGAAACCAAACATCATATTGGAACAACAGCAAGGCCGAGGATAACAGGAACTACAAGCCAGTCAGGTCCACTTTGATCCATGGGAAAATGGAGCTAAACCCCCCAGAAATTATGTCCAAACATATGAAGGATGGAAAAGTGATTGGCATTAGTCAGCATGGCCTTCTAAGATGAAATGAGTGGTTTGGTGGATGAGGAGTAGGTGGTGGGTGTTGTTTACCTCTGTGTTAGCAACCTTTTCAATGCCATCTCCCACAATACTTTCTCTGACAAACTATGAAGTACACATTAGATACATGGACAGTAAGATGAGCAGAAAATTGGCTGAACTGCTGGACTTGAAGGTTGTGCAAAATCTAGCTGGAGGCAAGTCACTAGTGGTGTACCCCAAGGGTCAATACTGGTTTGCTTTCGTACTGTTCACTATTAATGACCTAGATGATGGGACAGAGTGTACCCTCAGCAAATTTGTATATGATACAAAATTGGTAGGAGTGCTGATACATAAGACATTGTGCTGCCATCAGTGAGACAGGTTCAAGGAATGGATCAACAGGAACCTCATCAAGTTCAGCAAATGGAAATGCAAAGTCCTACACCGGGAATTAAACACCCCATGTACCAGTACAGGCTGAGGTCTGACTGGCTGGAGGCCATCACCTGGAAAGTAGCTTAGCAGAAAACCACCTGAGCATCCTGGTGTACAGCAAGGTCAACGTGATCCAGATATGTGTCCTTGCAGCAAAGAAATCCAACAGGATCCTGGGCTGCAATAAAAATAGCAACACCAGCAGGTTGAGGAAACACTGCCCAGCACAGGTAAGACACCTCTGGAGTGCTGGGCCAAGCTCTGGGCATGAGAGTCATGGATATACTAGAGGGAGTTCAGTGAAGGGCCTGGAAGACGACTAAGAGAGTGGAACACCTGGCATGTGAGGAAAGGCTAGGAGAGTGAGAATTGTTCTGCATGGAGAAGAAACGGTTCATGGGGGATCTTATCAATGTGCAGAGATACTTGAGGAGGGAGATTAAAGGCAACGCAGCCAGTTTCCTTTTAAGTTCCTTTTATTTTTTTTTTTTGCTCTTTTTTAAACTGTACAAGTGATCAAACACATCAACACGTTTCCCAAAGAGGCTGTGGAGCCTCCATCCTTTGAGACATTCATAACCCAACTGGACCCAGTCCCGAGCCACCTCCTCCAGCTGGCCCTGCTCCAACTAACCAATTTTCAGAGGTCCTATACATCTTCATCCATGCTGTGATTTTAACTGCTCTTAGTATAAGTTACTGTATGTAACTGTAAACAATGTAAAATCCCTGAGAGACTACATTCCAAAATCAGCCTGAACTGTGAGGTACTAATGCACAAAGATCCATTTTTCATCATCATATGTTCCAATTTGAACAGACAAAACTACTAAACCACATGTAACAATCTACTTTGAAATGCAGAAACTAAATACCTAAGGAGCAGGGAGCAACAGCAAACCAGAAAACTGGTCAGATGTCTTTAATTTAAAGTGCATCTTCAGTAGACTTAATGAAGTCAGGACACAAAAACCTCAAGGTGACAAAATTACTGAAGAAAGCAGCATTATGAGGTTAATTTCTTAGCTACTAAGTAATGAAACTCTTGAGAACATGACGGTTATTTTGTAGAGCAAAAGTTTGTGAATGTAGCCACCTCTGCTTTGCAGGAGCCTTTGATCCCAAGTAAGCCAACTGATTTCAATGGCAACCAAATGAGACCATGGCACCGTGGTGTAACTTTGCAACTTGTAATCACAGAATTATTTAGATTGGAAAAAAATCTTTAAAATCATCATGCTCAACTGTACACCTAACACTGACAAGTGCACTACTGAGCCAAGTCCCTAAGTGATGATCTGGTCTCAAAGACTTCAACAAGAAACGACACATTTAATGCTGAATACCCCAAAGATCAATAATTTACAACTATTGAGACAATTTTCTATGTATCACTATAAAACACAGGGGCCTATTCATCCATTTTAAGTTCATCACGCAACATTTCTTCAGAAAAACTGGTACATACCAACACGCAGAATAGTGTGTTTTTTCAGTGAGGAAAATGAGGATGGGTGTGTATAAAAGGCATGATTCAATTAATTTGAGAACCTCCTGATTTTAAAGTGCCTGGTACTTAACACTGTGATAACTCCAGGGAGGAGAGTTGCCCATAATTTTATAAGGAGGAAACAAAAGGAAGCACACGGATACTGCAGAGACACAGATAGGCGAACAGATTTACTTGACATGCTCTCTAGAAGCCCTGCAGGCTTCATCAGCGGTGCTTGTAAGGCCTTTGAAGTGTAGCTGTTGCACAGCTTGTAAGTCCCTTCCTCCAGAGCTGGCAAGCCTGTGGTGTTATAAGCCACTTAAGCTCCTTAGTCTAGATCTAAGCAAACAGCTTGACGCACTTACAAGCTTCACCCCCTCTTATACTGAAGATGTTAAGCTGCTTAGCTTACTGTCTTCAACTTTCAAATATCTACAAGCAAATCCTACCCATACACCATGCATCCACCTTTATTGGCCTGATTCTGCCCTCTGCTGAGAATTCTGACTGTCTGGTGCCAAGTCAACAGTAGAACAAAATGATCTTTTAGAGCTTAGTCCTTCTGAAGTCATAGCCAATACCTGAATGCCTATTGCTTTAGCAAATATCACTCTGCATTTTTAGTATCCACAGATCTACTGTAAATGAAACACTTTATATATTCCAAAATCTCTTACATCAATAAAGTCTATTAAATATTTTGGTTAAGATTTGGTTTTTTTAAATGTACGTTGGCATAACTGTTCTCACAAATGTGAGCTTTTACTGTTAAATTCTGACTCAGTAGAAACTGTAGAAGTTTCTGAAAGAAGCTTTTTTAGCTCTCGAACAGGAAAGATCTTCATCTAAATCAAGGTGGTATCAGACCACTGACATTTACAATTAATAATGTTACAGGAGAATCTTTAAACTAAGAAGTGCATTAAGGCTGGCAAAAATGGACTTGACAGACATTCTAGGGTTGAAATCATTAAAACTTTGTAACTATAAATAAAAGATAGGATGGGCATTAATAAAACTGAACAAAAAACCACAAAGAAGCAATAATTCCATTTTAATACTAGCACAAAAAAATAAACTACCGAGCCAATTGTGGAAGTGCTGCTATACTAATACTGGAAATCTAAAAAATAAGATAAAAAAAACTTAAAATGCCTAGTTTTCAATGAGGGTATTGACCAAAGCAGTGTACTGGTGAAAGGCAGACAATCATTACATGCTGTAAAATAAAAGAACAAATTAGATTGCAAAATTATAGGAAAAACACAGCAGCGAGTGTTGCTGTACGTTAATGAAAACCTGAAGCCAGAGAAGACAAAAAAGTTAATCATATCAACTTGCAACACAGCCCATATGGTTTGAATACCACATCAATACTGGGACCATATAACAGACCACGCGCCTAGAATGACAACAATGACTAAAACTCACACAAAGAGAGCAGGGAGACTGCCTGGACAGGGATACTACAGTTATCCCTGCATGAGTAAGGGTAAACATCAATTCACATACGCTTTATGCTTCGACTGCTCAATAAACCTAGAAGAAAGGAAGCAACTCCTGACCAGTCTTACCTTAAGAGAAAACAAGTAGATTCAGAAAGTTATTACTAAAGGTCCACTTTGTAGTAGTTACCATGAAGTACTCGGATACACTGCTCGATGAAGAGCCAATCAATCAAAATAAATAATCAACACACAGCAGAAATACATCATTTCAATAAAGCCAAATAACATAGAGAGAAGAAAGCACCTTAAAAGGAAACTAAAAGCAGCAGCTAAAAGCCTAAGGTGCTCTTAATTGACACTGAGACTGTTCCAGGACAGTGTAAGAAGAAGGTCTTCTTGGGGATGTACAGGAAGACTTGTCCCAAACTGAGGTATCAACAAAAGGTATTTAAAAACAAATCAGTTCAATAAATGAGCATAAATAGATAAGATCATATCTTATCCATGCAAAAGTTGTGTAAGAACCAAGTGCCAGTTTGTTAAAATGTTACCTATGGGAAATACAACCTCTTGCTTAAAACTGCCTTATTATCAGAGGCATGTTGATGACAAAGATGATTCCAGATATCAAAATACACTCCAGGCTGGACACTGGGAAGCCTTCAATAACTGGGATCAATACTCAGCTAACTGGCAAGAAGCCCTGCAAAAGCAGATTCATTAGGCACTGGCAAAGGTTGCCCAGAGAAGTCATGGATGCCCCATCCCTGGAGATGTTTACGACATGGCTGGATAAGGCTTTGAGCAACCTGACCTAGTGGCAGGCATTTCTGCCCATGGCAGGGGGGTTCGAACTGGATGATCCTTAAAGTCTCTTTCAATATAAATAATTCTATGAGTCTATAATGATTAGATACTCTGACAAATGTGATTTAACGGGGAAGACTCAGTGCCTTTTGTAAGACAAAGTCCTGCTAAACAGACCTCCGACCCCACCGCCTTACACAACCATAAACATGGATTTTCAACACTTTCTTCATTCTACAAGGTCCTTTGCCAAAGCTTCTAACCGAAAGAAGGTTGCCACAAGACAGGAATGGAAATGGTTTTATTAATTAACAATTAGTTTTTAAAAAGATACAAAACAAACTGTAGGAGTAAGTGATTGGTTTTAAGTCGTCAGTGAAAGGTGATCACAAGTAGTATGGGAGAGGACAGAGAATGAGACAACAAAGCCAGACCTGAGGAGTTACAGAATTTTACCATGATAGAGACAGGATAAGAACCAAAATGGCAGATGAACCCCAATGTTGATTAGTACAAAAAAATATACATTCAAAGAACAGACTTAAACTTGCACACCCTACGAGCTCTGAAGATTTATCTTTTAGTAAAGCATGATAAATTTTAATAATTCCATTAAAATATCAGATCGATACTCAAAAATTGAAAAAGCAAAGTACATTAATTTTTTTAATATAAGGAATAAAACTAGAAACTGTACTATGCCCCCTTTTAAATCAAAGATGAGTCTCTGAATACTCAGTACTGTGCTGGTCCAACATCTCTAAAGAACATAATAAAAATGGAAACAATACAGAGGTGCACAACAAGACCGATAAAAGGCATGGGACTGCTTCCAACAAGGTATGAGTAAGTCTTGATTACAATTTTTAACTTAAGAAAAGAAACGGCTAAGTGGATACCAAAGGGAGGCCAGCGGAGCCCAGGCAGTCAAGGAGATGATAAATACAGAGTAACTATTCACTGTTTCTCATAATACAAAACCTCTGGAGGAGCAAATGAAATTATCAGGTGACATACTCAACACAAAAAAATAGGGACTTCTCACACAACATCAAGCTCAGCTGAAGTACTCACTGCTACAGGATACCATGGATGCCAAAAACCTACATGCTTTTAAAAAGTGATCAGAGAGTTCATGGGAAAAGTCCATCAACAATTGTTAAATTAAAAAAAAAAATCCTCAGGCTCAGGAAGTTGCTGAACAGCAGATTGGTGGAAGCTGTAAGGATATAATAGCTCTTCAAGCCTTGATTGTGTATTAGATACTACCCACTGTCAGAGAAAGATTCTAGCCTAGTTGGCCCTTTGGCCTGGCTCAGGACAGACATTCTTGCCTTCACCAACAGAAGCAAAACTATTGCAGCCCTGAGTACTCTTGAAGAAAACTCCTGTGAATTCTCCGCCACTGTTGGATGAAAGTCTACAAATTAGGTTAAAGATTTCTCAGTGGGGAAGACACCTTGCACATTTTTCCTCTCCACATCACAAAATACATGAAAGTATTTTACAGAGAATGTTTATAAAAACCATCATCAAGCCAACAAATAAGGCTTCTTCAAATCTTGCAAACAGACATTTGATTTGGTAGATTAAGATTAGCTATCAGGAAGAAATTTTTTACTGTAAGAGCAGGGAGGCACTGGCACAGGTTGCCCAGAGAAGATGCCCCATCCCTGGAAGTGTTCAAGGCCAGGTTAGATGAGGCTTTGAGCAACATGATCCAGTGAAATGTGTCCCTAACCATTGCAGGAGGGCTGGAACTGGATGATCTTTAAGGTCCTTTCCAACCCAAACCACTCTATGATTGTATCAGCTCTAAATTTCCCATCATAACCATTTTCCCGAAAACTTGTTTATTTTAAAAGTTATGAGAAGACATAAGTCTTAATTATATTTATCATAATTCTGGAGATTGCAACAATCTTGACCTTTTTCCCCCACATCCTAATGCAATTTCAAATTAATCTTCCCTGTTTAACAGAAGTTATCAAATGCCACATAGCATGTAAACTACATCTTGATTGCTGAGAAAACATCTATGCAGAATATTATTTAGGTATGCACTTAAATTTCATTGACCTCACAGCCACCCAAGTACTTTCTTGTATCAGGTATTTCTAATCCTGACAGCATCAAGAGTCAATGGGAGCTGAAAGCCTGTACTTCAGCCCAGAGATTACCAAGCCCATAATATCCTGCTCAAAGGGTGGCTGGTCAAGATGCTGCTTTGCCTTTTTCCACTGTCATGAAGGGCCTAACACAATACAGCTGAAAGAGAAAGCATCCTCTGTTTGTCAGAAGTAATTAAGCATGTCACTGCCTTTCTGTAAAACTCAGGAGCCATCTGGGAAAAGAGCAGTACGTCTCCACGTCCATCTGACTGACAAGGTCAGAGCATCCCTCACTTCCTTGGTTGCATCTCCATCACTGACTCTGTTCATCATGCTGTAAATTAATCCGTAAAAGTTTGGATACAGTACCTACTGCAATTAGCTCTATCTGTCTAAACAAGGCAAAATTAGATGGGGTGGCAGCTGAGGGATCCAACTGGCTCATGGCTGCAGAGTGACAGAACTGGGTCAAATATACCAACTTCATTCAGAAGGAGAACAATATAAAATAAGCCTTGTCATGTTACATTTCTGAGACAAGGTTTCAAGACCTTCAGTTATGATGAACCTACTAATAAAATGTGTTACGTGTATATTCTGCCCCATGAACATTTTCTTTTCTCTACCCCATTAGAAGCTCTGATCTATCAATTTAGGGACACTGTTCCACGTTCTTCTGTGTGCACTCCAGCAGAAGACCTCAGCAGGCTGCCCTCAGGTTCCCTCCTCTTCTCCAGGCTCAACAAATCCACCATCCTGACTTTCCCTGCTCAGGTCAGGTCCTCCAGGCCCCAAACATCTTGATGGCCTTCCACTGCCTGTGGTCCAGTTTGTCATTGTATTTCTCACATTAAGGGGCCCCAAACCAGACACAGTACACCAGATGTGCTCTAATGACTGCAGAATAAAGAACCACAGTTCACTTCCCTCAATTGCTTGGCTGTGTTCATGTTGATACAGCCTTTATGTCATCAGCCTTCCTTGCTACAAGGACAAATTGCTGGCTCAGTTTTAGCTAGACCTCCCATGTCCAGCAAAGCTCCTCCCTAGATTCTTATCAACGTAGGGAGTTTATATGCTCCAGGTGCAAGACTTGACATGTTTCTTTGCTGAATTTGATGAGCCTCCTGATAGATCACTCCTCTGTTTAACATACAACTGACACGATTTATTCAAGTGATACGCATGAGCTTCTCATCATCATATCAGAGGATAAGCCTGGAGATAGATGAATGTGTAACACAGAATTAGGTGTACCCTGAATGAAGTAATGTGATGCACAACTCACCTCTTTGGCCTTTTCTCATTATATTGTAAAACCTTTCTCGATGTTTATATCCGCAGTGACTAATACATTGGAAATCTCTCCACTAACAGTTTTCTGTTCTAAGTCACTTGGCCCAAGCCACATGTCCCTGTTTAAGTGATTTCTGCCAGGAATTGCTAAGCATACACTAGGTCACAAATGACATGACTGTTTTCTTGCTGGCTTTCAGCAGGAGGTGAAAAATTAAAGCTAGGAACTTCAGAAACCACTTCAGAGCATGCTTAAACACAAGCAGCACCACTAGCATCAACAAGTCAATAAGATGACAATGTCTGTATTTAAATCTAGACACAAAAATTTGGCCAGACTAGAGATAAAGATTGTTTATATAAATATATATACATTTGCTTCTAAAGGTGCTTTCTGAAGTCATAGCTCGGATTGATGGGTGGGGAAGCTTTCGCAGCTGCTGTCTGTGCAGAACACATTCTGCAAATGAAGAAGGAATTGCAGTTTCCACCACTGTTGATCCTGTTTTCTCTTGGTTTTTGCTTGCCTTCTAAATATTCTGTGAACTTTTAAAGCAGACAGAAGCATTTCAGGACTCGGTGTCTGAAATGGCAATGCCAAGAGAAAGTACAAGAAACTTCCCCAGTTTATTTTTCAAAAGACTCTAGAAGATAGACACAAAGACGTTTGAGGGAGGAGGTACCACTAAACTGACAAGTCAAGGAAGCACATGTATTTCTACTTACATAAACCCAGGGATACACATCCATGTGAAGTGAAAATAATCACTGCCTCTAAGATCAGAATAGCAGGACACCTCTGTAATTTAAGCACCTGTTTCAGAAGCTTTAAAGGCAACTTTTCACTAAAATAAACATTCAAAAATAGCTTCTCCAAATAGCTATTTTATTAAATTTTTAAAATTTTATAATTAATTGTTTCATAAAGTTGTGTATTCTGCTTCGAATCTTTGACAAGACTAACATCTTAGACCACTGCTATGCCTGCAACCTAGAAGCACTTGGGTTTCTCGTACATGAGTGACAGTAGGTCAGGAACGGGTTAATGTGTAGAAAGATAAACTGGATTTGGTAAGAAGGAAGAGGAAACACTGCACTTCAGCTGAAGAATATGACATTTCAGCACATGAAGATACCAAAACACCAGTCATTTTCTTTCTAGGTAACAAGGGAAGCATACAGCTGTACACTCCATTTCTTGGCAAAGTGAAAGAGCACTACAAGTTTCAGAAAACAGGGAAGAGAATAAGGGAATCATTTCTCAATACAGTGTGACATTTGAATGAGCTGGTTTACACTAAGGATGTGGAAATGTACTTTTTATCTTTCAGTTACAAAACAATTCTGAACACGGTGGGAAGGAAACAGTTATTCCCATCTTGTTCTGTAACTGAACGATGAATCAAGATGTGATGTAACAATTTACCCTCAAGAATCTTTTGTTGCAGTGGAATTTACTTTTTGTTCTATGTAATCCTGGTGTCACCTTACTGTTTAATATTGAAAGTTATTGACAAAGGAAATGCTGATTCACGAATGTGAGATTTTGCTGTAATGTATTCATGTGAAAATAAATGAGCCTGTACCATTACATGGGTTTTCCTCTTGCTCACATTTCACTTCAGCCCTGACAGAATGTCAGATGGGGTGAGTGAATCTTGCACAAATCCTGCAGCAAGCTTTTTCTCAGTCATGGGCCAACAAACAAATCTGAATGCAAAGAAGAGCTTCATCCTCAGTACAATAAGAATTGTCCCTGGAATGTAAAAAGGCACAACCTCTTACAGACTGAAGGAGAGCTATCGCTGAAATTATGGAAGCCATTTAGCTAGTTCCCTACTCATACAGTACATTCTGCTCCATAGATATATTTTTGCTGTGGATTAATTCTGATTAAGACTTACAGTACACTCCAGCAGTGCTTATCCTCACTACTATTGATACCAGGCTTGATTGTCCGGATCATGGCCTGCAAACCAGGCACACCCAGAGCTGTGCTGGACCAGCCCTGCAGCAAGGCACATCCTTGCACATGATGTCCTCTCTCCGTTCGGTACTGTCACAGGCTACCTAGGAGCAGCTTTAATGGCTAGTTTGCTCAATTTCATCTTCCTGAATGGCTTCCAAGGAAAACAACAGCTTAAAAGTGAAAAAGGAGCTTTTAAACAGAAGAGTATCTCAACTGTGCACAAAGGAGATGAGCCCAAAAAGAACACACCTTCCTCTTTCCTACCTCGATTTCTACTTATTTCAATCAGTTTATGATAAGGCATTTTATAAAAATATAAACCAAAGAATAAGCATAAGCCACTGGCACAAATTGCCCAGGAGAGTTGTGGCTGTCCCATCCCTGGAGGTGTTCAAGGCCAGGTTGGATGGAGCCTTGGGCAGACTCATACAGTGGGAGATGTCCCTGCACATGGCAGGAGGGTTGGAACTGGATGATCCTTAAAGTCCCCTCCAGCCCAAACTATTCTATGATTCAATCATAAAGAACAACTTGGAATAATCTAGTTCTGATACTTGAAGACATGCGTCATTTATTTTGGATGTTTTAATCATAAAGGGAGATATATCATGTGAAACTAGCATTTTCCTTGCTAGCAGCTAGTATTTAAAGTTTGCATAGCAGAAGCCATTGAAGATTTATTCAAGTGAACTCATGTATATAACAGAGTTGCCTTTAGCAACTATCCCTCACTACTGGGCCTCCTGTGATTACGCTACCTAAAGTTTGCATTTATCCTTCTCTGATGATCATGGAAGCACAGGATTTTAAAACTCTAAACCATAAAGCCTCGAAGTCTGCATTATACACAGTGCTAACAGCCCAAACAAAGAGGCAAAAGCAGCAAGAGGTTTATCATGATACTGGTATATTCTGAGCTCTTATCAAGCAAAGCATTTAATCTAATGTATTGCTCTTAATGAAGAGTCAGGAACTTGTACTGCAAATAACAGATCAGATATAATTGGAATTTGTTCCACACCACTGGCCTACATATATCAATAAAAACAATAACCACATTGAATTTTGGGCTCTCTTCATTTGCATTTCTTAATTTAGTGTTTAACTAATTTAACAATAATAATTATTTAATTCAAATTAAATCTAAGGAAAATATAACAATTTTTAAAAGTCATTAAAGATTTCATTAGGTTCCATCTAAATTAATATTAGCTTTCTTAATATTTTCAGTAAATTATTTTTTCTCTCACCACTGAAATAAACATGAAGTTTCCTCTGTGCAGTCAAGCTTTAGACAAACCTTGTTAGATTTATTGGTATTATTTCAAGCAATTAATTAATATACATTAGAGTTATTTAGAGGAAAAGCACAAAAATGGCAGGAAAATGGATGAAGCTGTTCTCAAAACACTGCATTCAACTTAGACGATAATTGTTCTCTGAGCCTTTTATGTGGAGCCCTTAAATATACACTATCTATTAGATCATATTTCCCATGCATCTGTGGTATTGCTCCAAAAGATCAGACAAACATGAGTTACTCAAGCCACAACAGATTTTCAAAACATTTTTCTGCATCTCCACACATAGCAGTCACTTGCACATGAGTGACTACTCAAACAAAAGAATTCATTTCAGAAATACGTCTGTTACAATAACTAAAAGGTTTCTGTAGGTCTTTAACCTTGCCTCTCATCCTCTAAACGAAACTGGAAAGTTAGTTGTATGGCACAAGCATTACTATATAGAGAGTATTTGTGAATAAAAATTTATATAAGACATGCCTGGTTTATTCAATAGATTATAACATATCCTACCTTAGTCTTAAATATATTTTTGTTTTTGCTGTCTCCAGGAATATGCAACTAATTCTGGGAATATGCTGACAGGCCAGTCAGAATGGATGTACAGAGGAGGGAAATCCAAGAAGTGATACTGAGGCCTCTCTAAACCGGAACTGCTCACTCTGTAAGTTTAGTCCCTTGGCTAAAGTGAAAATCAGTTAAATGATTGGGACTGAGGAGCTATCTAGTTCATTTTCAAGCATATAGCAAGGACTGGAAACCGGAGTTATAGTACTGCATTCTCCTGGTTCTCATGGTTAACTTTTATTCATGCAAATGGCAACACAGGAACAAACAGGACTGCGCTGAGCAGATAGCACTTAAAATTTGCACTGACATTTATCACAGCTCATAGCAGCAACTGTCAGTGAAAGAATGTTTTAATATCTTTATTTAATGACAAAAGAAGGGAATTAAAAACACAAAACAAACAAGAAGCCACTAGGTCTTGAATACTTGCAGGTTACTTAAAACTAAAATTCCACCTGTTCAAAAAGATATTCCAGCAAATTTTTATTTCAAGGCACCATGCTTCAAACACAATGGCTTCAGATATTCACCTGCATTTCAGTGAGTACCAGGGTTTTATGTTCACAGACAAAATTAGGTATGAAATACAAAGCCCTGTATCACTTTCACTGCAGCACAAAAGTTTACCTGCAATTGAACACAAGTCATTTAACCAGAAGTGCATTTAATTTGAAGAGATTACTCAAGCAGCTCTCCACTTGTACACTTGTATTACCATTATAATTAAAACTACTTCAGAACAACAAAAGTTCATTTTTGACCAAAATAAACACAGAGGGAAAAGATCAAGAGCACCTTGAGTGAAGAGAGTGGATGCTTTTGAAAATATCCTTCAGAATCTCTCCAGCTCTGTGACCAGTGACCACTTTCATTCCAATGATACTCACAGGGTTGCCACTATACAGTCTAATAAATGACATTATTTTCTGATGTTTGGGGGTTTTAGAATATTTCTACTGTTTTGTTTGTGTTATTTTTGTTATTTCTGCTGTTATGAGTTGGCCATTGAGTGCACTGAAATACTTTGCTGATTTCTAAAACTGCTCAGTGCCCTCCAGCTTTCTATAAATACTTCTTGAGATGCATACATGGAAATTGCTGTGTAGATAAATACTGACCTTTACCTGTTCAGTAATAGACACCAGCAATGGAGAGAGAAGGAACTGAGTGACCCAGTTCTGGAAAAAGAGAGGAGACAGCCAAGGATGTGCTAAACAGAACCCTGAGAACTCTTCCTTCGGCACATGGATACCTCTAGGATCCAAAGCCCCCTACTAACAAAGCCTGTATTTGAAATACAACAAAAGTAATCTTAATCTGTTGAAAACAGGACATGAGAACACCCTGAAGAATGCTGCCATCAATGACAGAGTACACTGACTAGCTAGGCAGATACACTGAAACTTTGGCTACCAACTTTAGGCTAAGGAAATAGAATGTATTTCCAAGTCAGCTCATTCACTGTCCAAAATAATACTGGCATTTTATACTGCAACTTCTATAATGAATGTACATTGTTAATATTGTTACCTTTAATAATATCATTGCTTTGCAAAAAGAAAAAAATCCAGTATTACATGTTCAAATTCCTGTACAGCCGTTACTGTCACTTTAGTGTTAACTGCAAAAGTGGAATCGCAAAAGCACACAGATCTGTATTTTAGAAAAACACTATCTTATTGCTGGAAACAAAGGCTAATTGAAATTTCATGCACCAGAATTTCGCGAAGCTTTTTATAGTTATGTATTTCAGCAGAATCAACCAAGATAGGCACAGAAGCAAAATATTAAGAGTTAAGCCACACTGTGCTAATGTTTCAGATAAAGACTGACATGTGCAATTATCTGCAGTAGAGGTATCCTCTGAAGAATTATTTCACTTTGACACACTATCATAAAATCATTGAATAGTTTGGGTTGGAAAGGACCTTAAATATCATCTAATTCCAAATCCCCTGCCACAGGCAGGGACATGTCACACTGGCAAGGCCCCATACAATCTGCCCTTGAACACCTCCAGGGATGGGGCAGCCACGACTCCCCTGGGCAAACTGTGCAAGTGCCGCACCACTCTCATGGTGAAAAAAGAGTCTTCCTTGTGCCTAGTCTAAACCTGCCCTTGTCCAGTTTACACCCATTGTCCCTAGTCCTATCAGTACAAGCCTTTGTAAACAGTCCCTCCCCAGCTTCCTTGCAGTCCCTTCAGATACTGGAAGGTCACTATAAGGTCTCCTCGGAGTCTTCTCTTCTCCAGGTTGAACAACTCCAACTCTCCCAGCCTATCCTCTTATGGGAGGTGCTCCATCCCTCTGATCAGCTTTGTAGCCTCCTCTGGACCCTTTCCAACAGCTCTGTATCCTTACGTTGAGGATTCCAGAACTGGACACAATCCTCCAGATGAGGTCTCACAAGAGAGGAATAGGGGGCAGAATTGCCTCCCTCGACCTGCTGGCCACTCTTCTTTTGATGCAGCCCAGGATATGTTTGGCCT
This sequence comes from Piaya cayana, assembly GCA_013389865.1. Classification (NCBI taxonomy): domain Eukaryota; kingdom Metazoa; phylum Chordata; class Aves; order Cuculiformes; family Coccyzidae; genus Piaya; species Piaya cayana. The sequence continues at coordinate 61,265 of WAAB01016911.1, read as the reverse complement.
TCTGGGCTGCAAGCACACACTGCTGGTTCAGCCTTCTCCTTGTCCGTTGATACAAGGTCACCATTCCCAACCATCAGTGGGGGTACGTTCTCTTTAACCTTCCTCTTCCACTTGACATATCTGTAGAAGCCCTTCTTGTTGGTCTTCACTCCCATTGCCAAGTTCAGCTCCAGCTGTGCTTTCCCTTCCTGACCTCATCCCTACACAACCGGGCAGCGTCCCTATATGCTTGCCAGGTACCTGTCCCTGCTTGCACTGCTTGTGCCATTCCCCCTTGTTCTTCAGTTTGACCAGCAGGTCTCGACTTGGTCACAGTGGTCTCTTCCCTTCCCTTCCCTGCCTGATTTCCTACATAAAATAAACGTACACATATACATATTTTTTATTTCAAATTTCCAGCTTCCAGAAAGTTCTTGAAATTTCTCATTATCTTCAAATACTGTCAAATGGAAGACAAATACTTCATAACCAACAGAAGTGGTAGGGAAGTGGCCATTTTTAAACTCACTCTCTACTTGAGTAGTAATTGCTGTACAATGCTCAGCAGGTACCCCTGAGTTTCAGTTACTTTCATTCTATGTGATGCTGTACAATCACTGTAAGTGCAGTGGGAAAAAAAGACAATTTCAGATTCAAGGAAACTTCTTCATGTTCTTTCATCCATTCTTTAGAATTTCCAACTAGGAAAAGTATAGCACTGATAAGCTCAAGGCCACTGTAAGCGACCAGTCCACCCCTTGAACATCAAAGAGAAATTACCGCACTGTCCAGAAGCTGGGATCAGGAATTTCATGTCACCCTTGATATCATTAAGGGACTTAACTCTGTGGATGTTCTAATCTCACTCTGCCACATATCCAATTTTTCTTCTTCAGGTCAGTCCTGTCACTGATCCCAAATTCCAGCCTCCAAGTACAAAGCATTTTCTGTTCTTACTCAAGTCAAAGAGAGACTTTTAGAAGTATGTACTGCAAATGAAGCTTATTTTTCATAAACTTCCCATCCTTTGCCACCCTTTTCACTTAGACTAAACTGACACTGCAAAAGCCCTGGGACTAAGACCTGTCACTTTGTGTGCAGCATGCATACCTTTGCTAGTGTATAACTTAGACATGCCAAATAAAAGCTAAATAACATTATAGTTTAAAGGAAAAAAATATCCTTCATGTATGTTCTTGAAAACCATGGGCCAGAAATAAGAAAAAAAACCTGCTCAAATTAATACTTTCATGTCTGAAGATAATTAAAGCTATACAAGTAGACTGCAAAATTCCCCTTGTCCACAGATGTGCAAACTTCTACTTGTTTTTTTTAAACAAGAAATATAAGGTCTGGTTGGTTATCTTTTTCTTAAGATAACCTGAATAAGTACTGAGCAGTTGCCCTCCGGAAATCAAAGAGTGGAGGAACAAAAGCTTTAGATATTTAAAACTGTTTTTAAAACTCAGGCAATAATCTCTTTTAACATAAGGTAAAACTGCCTTGTTTAATCTCACACAGCAAAGACCATCACAGCTAAAAAAAATCAGTGTACGTGCAGGCAAACGGAGTAAGTAGGGAAGGAATGACTTATTTTGTAGACCCCTGTTAACACAAAAAAACATCAAGTGTGGGTTGATAAAGCTGAAGGCACTGAGACAGTGCTCAGAACCGATGCGTACTGTGAGATGTGTCAGAGAAGTTGAATCACCTTAAACCAGAAAAAAGGGAAAGACAGGTGGAGGGACCAGGGAATCTTGGGAGAGATGATTAAAGTTCACTAACAAGACTGTAACATTCAAGCAAGAAAAACAAAATTACAGAAACTCATAGGAAGAAAGATTTAAAATAATAAATACAAAACATTTCATTAAGTTTCAACTAAGGTAAATGTAGTATTTTTCAAGGAGAAGGATCATCAAAACAGGGTATCATTTACAGTGATACCAGCAGCTGCTAATAGTACAGATTAATAACACAGAGCAATATATAGATAGCTGTGAAACAGATAAGCTTCTTAGCAATGGCATCCCTTACAGATTGCCATGTGTCTGAGACAGAATGGACCACGCTGATCCTTTGAACTCACCCTTCTAGAACATAAATTATCTCTTTGGATCAGAGCACCTGCTTTTAGAGAAAGAAAAAAATCTTGTTCTTAAAACTGCCAGTGCTAAAGACTTCACTACACCCCTGTTGATTGCTGCACCATTTGGTTTCATTTTCTGTAAAACCTGCACCTTGCTCGTCATTTGAGGTTTGCCTGCTTTGAACTTCCAGTTATTGAACCATAACGTTTCTGTCTGTAAGGCTCAAGAGTCCTATACTATCAAGTTTCCTTTCCCCAAGAAGGTACTTACAGACTGCAATCATGTCATTCCCTTGCTAATCTAAATGGATTTAAAACTGTAGATTGGTCTCAAAAAACAAGCAATAAAAGGAGATTTATTATATAACCCAACTGATCTCCAAGTCCCCAGCTTCTAGAGATCTGTGAAGCTCTAACAAAAGCAGCCAACTGACAGATTCACTGTTTTCCTGAAGACTGCTTGAACACTACATCCACTGAAACAGTCACAAATTCTCTCTCCTAACGTTAGGGCACAGGAATTGAATCATTTACATACTTGGTCTTTTGCTGACCAAACATTAAAAGTGATTGTTCAAACAATGACAGCATTGCATCATTGTGTCAGGAAAGAAAGACAGATAGTACCCCCTTCCAATCTTTTTATTAACTCTTCAGATTTTCTGTCTTCATTGTGTTTCCTGTATATAAATAACAACAATAAAACAAAATAAAAGCGAGACAATAGCCACTGCATGAAAAATTCTACAGCACGTAAGCAGCTTCCTTATAGAACATTAGGTCATTTCCTGCAGAGACATTTTATCTAACCCTTTGACAAATTAGTTAAACTTATACTGTACCCTCCTGAGCCAAGCAATAATAAAAAGCCCTTTTTGTAAAATACTTGGTCAGGGAATTGGTCATAAGCTAACCAACCTTTCATTCCAGATCACTGGCTTAACATCAAGCCTTGCTTGATTGTGCCTAGAATGTTCTGCTACGTGATAAAAGTCTGATGCTCTGTGGGAAATAAGAGGGGATACAGTCAAGTTCCCAGCAAAGTATTGCCTGTCTCACACTGGCACTCTTATCAGACAGAAGTTTCAACAGAAAATACAAATATCCTCTGCAGCAGAATCACTGGCTTATCTGGGAGGAAGATCCTGCCTTTGATGAATTTGAAAGTGCTTCTTGAGCCAACATTCCTCCCTCAAAAATACAGGCTTAACATGTAATGGCAAGGGTGGGATTTATGGTCTGTTTGTAGCACATACTCCTCGTACACTCTGCCCCATCCCTATTTATGTATATTCCAACCTGATCGTTACCATTGTTCTCTATTATTTATAGACTATTATGATTATGTATTATTATAGAGGGTAGATCTAGATTAGCTATTAGGAAGAAACCTTTTCTTGTGTGGGTGGATGAGGCACTGGCACAGGTTGCCCAGGGAAGTCGTGGCTGCCCCATCCCTGGAGGAGTTCAATGCCAGACTGGATGGGGCTTTGAACAACCTGATCCAGTGGAAGGTGTCCCTGCCCATGGCAGGGGGGTTGGAACTGGGTGATTTTTAAGATCCCTTCTTGCCCAAACCATTCTAGGATTCTATGATTATTTTAAGCAGATTACTTCAACCTCCCGACAAGGGTGTTGACTTCTAATTATTTTTAAACTGTTTTCACACAGTCAGTGAAGTACAAGGCCTCTAACAAAGCCGTTAGCCTCGTGCTGCTGAAACACCATCAGCACTCTTAGTAGCAAACAGCAAGAGACAAGCACAAAGGCAACACAACATTTTAGTATTGATTTCTCTAAGAAATTTAAATCCCGCCGGGCATAAACATCAATTTAATCTGTATGCAACTACAAAATGGCCTCGATCACAGTGTTTCTCATTTCAGACAAAACACTGCTACAAATGAAGCAGTAACACACTTAGCTGGTGAAGGCAAAGGCAACAGACAGAACAAGTACCCCAACACTCCTGGTAATCCGTAAGAGTTTTAGAGACTGTAATCACAGAAGCTAACCAAAGACAAGCTCCAGCAGGAAACCCTGTGTCATAGCCTGACACAAAGCCTTGCCCAAAGTGTCCCAAGGACCAGTGGCAACTAGCTTTGCTGAACCAGAAAGCCACTTATGAGTCATAAAGGTTGGAAAAGACCTCTACGATCATCAAGTTCAAACCATCAGCTCAACACCTCCGTGCCTACTAAACCACATCATGAAGCGCCAAATCTACATGCTCTTTGAACACCTCTAGGGATGGAGACCCCACAAATTCCCTGGGAAGCCTCTTCCAATGCTTCACCAGTCTTTCAAGAAAGAAAGTTTTCCTAATATCCAATCCAAACCTCCCCTGGTGCAACTTGAGACCATGTCCTGTCACTTCTTACTTGGGAGAAGAGACCAACACCCACTTTGCTACAACCTCCTTTCGGGTGGTGATAAAGAGTAATAAGGTCTCCCCTCAGCCTCCTCTTCCTCAGGCTAAACAAGCCAAATTCTCTCATCCTCTGATGGAGCTGCACTTCACTGTGAAGCAACAGCCTCACAAATCATCTTCCATTTCTGTGCCTCCACATGACAACAAGAACCATGAAACACAATTGCTTCATGTTATACTAATTGATATTTTCTGAGCTCCCCTCACTTCATGAGACTGCCTTCCCTGCGAACAGAGAAACATATTATCACTACTTCCAGTCTGCTGAAAAGGGTATCAGAAGAAAACACCACATGGAGAAAAGTAGATTTGGTACTTCAGAGATTTCCCTCATGATATCTTAGACCAAGTTCTTCAGAAAATATAAGCTCCTCCTTTAGCCACTGAGAGTTCAGACCCAGCATGCTCTGACACTTCCCTTTTCTCCCAGCACTGCAGGACTGCTGTTTTGTTTTAGAATTCATCCTGTTGTATACCCTACTGGAAAGACACGCTTTCAGACATTTGAAACACTAGTAACATGTAGCACTATGGAAAAAATAAAAGCCTCATTCTTACACCAGTACAAAACCACAAGCATGTCTGTGTCACCCCAGTCAGTACCTACACACCAAGTACAGTTAGTAGAATTCAGGGCACCAGCAGTATTTGCAAGTGATGGATTTATGTGTGTAAGAAACTGTAAATTACCTAATAAACGCAGACGCAGGATTTTATGGACAAAGCTTGCGATTGTAAAATTTGGCACCTTCTATCCATCTTTCCCTGCTGATGACAGTTAGGTGGCAGAATCAGATTCTTAAAGGTATAAATGTGACACGAACAGCACATCAGGCAACTGCAGTACTATGAACCCACTGACAGGTAAAACAACAGGAAGGGAGAAAGCCCTGTTCAAAGCTAACAGTTTCAATACAGACACCATCCCAGATAATCAGCCTATCAACAGGGTAGGATTTTATAATTGCTGCTGCAGTCCCACAAAAGCTTATTTATAAAATCATTGAGGTTAGAAAAGAACTCTAAGATCACCGAGTCCAACCATTGGTCCAACACCACTGTACCTACTAAACCATGTCCTGAAGTGCCCCATCTACACATTCTTTGAACATTTCCAGGGATGGTGACTCCACCATTTCCCTGGGCAGCCTGTGCCAATGCTTCACCACTCTTTCAGTAAAGACATTTGTCTGATAGACAACCTAAACCTCCTCTAGTGCAACTTAAGGTCATTTCTGCAGTGTTGTGTTTTAACACAATTCTAACATATCTGACCCAGTATGTATAGACTTAGTGCTCAGATTACCATTAGCACAAAGGTTTCTACGCTGCAGACCAGCACATGTTATAAATATCTATTGACCGCTCATGTGTTCAACACCAGAACCTCTATCTGTGTGTTGTCCTCCTTCAGCATACATAACATATATCATGGCAATATTTACTTCATATATCAGTGGGCAAAGGGGTAGATTTCACTCCCAAAACCAATCAGGTTTGTGGGTCTTCACCAGGACAGTTTCACTAGGTCCAAGCACAGACTCCTGCAACATTCTCCAGTCAGTGTCAATTTGAATTTTAGGATTGCTTGGTCTGGAATAGATGCAACTCTGAAGAGATCAAGATTATTAAAGTATACACTGGCATATCAGTCTGAACCACTGACAGCTTTATAGCTGCTGTGATCATCTGTGTCACTGAGCTGCAGACACTGTCATTTCTCCAAATAGTTGCCATTTGAGTTTGACTTCAGAGATCACCCAAACCACACAGCAAGCAAGCATGTCTGCATTACTAGTTTCTGAACTCCAGTTGTGAGTTTAGTGTTCAAAAGGGGATGGCTGCAAGCAGAAAAAGGAAGTGACAAAACAGAAGGTGTTTATGATACAATCAAAATCCAGGAAAATATAAGCAGAACAGCAAATCTTCACCTTATCTACATGAAACTTTGAATCAGAGGATGTAAACAATGGGACAGACCAAACTTCACTTGTTTGTTTCTAGATCACAACGCTCTATCCACCCCTTAAGCACATAAGCAAAACAGGATACAGGGTGTTACTAAATGATTTCCCCTGCAATCTGATTGAGAAAGATTAGAGCAATTGGAACAAAGTGACACACACTTTCAAAACGCTTAAATCACGATTAATGTAAGGTTTAACTTTTCTCCTAAAGATCATCGGGTGACTCTGTGCCATTTTCTAAATCAGGCTCACACACGCATTCCAGGTTCAAAGAAAAAATTATGAGACAGAATCCCCTGCCCTCTACTGGCACAGAGGCCACACTGAAACCAATGCACAAGCACAAACAGCACCCAAGAGCTGTTTTAAAGGAATTTTTTTAACTTATCTTATATAAGATCTATAAATTACCAGACACAAACTGGTAACAAAATTTCACATAGAAAACATTCTTTCAGCATCATTGTAATCCTTCCTGCAGAGCTACCTAGATGGAGGATCCAAAACACTGCTCCTGGCAAGATAATATATTCATTAACTGAAAGTAAATTCTAAGGGATTTTATAATGTTTGCCCTGTTCACAGTGCATCAGCAACAACTCTATATGACAGCTTTTTATTTATTTTTACAAAATTCTCTTCCGCAGACACTGCTGCTTTTCCAGTTGCAGTCATCCAAACTGCACTTGGCCCACAAGCAGAGAGGCAGGTTCATGACTCTGCCAAAGTGATTTTCTAGCACCTTGGTGCTAGAACTTGTGAAAATCTTAGCCAGAAGAACTCTTAGTTTCTGATTTACTTGCATCAAAGAGATGGCATCACATAAACCTCAGGACAACACAGCAAAGTATTTGTTGTGACAGTGTCACTTCCATTTCTGTTACAGACCAATTTCATAGGTGTCATCACATAACTTTGTGGATTTTGTGTGCATTTATTACTCTATTCTCCCACTGGCATCAACAACAACAACCTCCAGGATTTACACTGCTGTGATTACATTTCTGAATGTAAATCAGCTTGGTTCCTGGAAAAAGCAAAAGTAAGTCCCGAGATAGACAAGGTCTAAAAGGAATTGGATAAACACAAGGGTCCTGACTGTATGTTTCATCCAAAAGATAAATAAATCGTACCATTAAAAACAAAAAAAAAAAGCAGCTTGAAAACAGAAGCTATTAAGCAAGAGAAAGTCTGGCAATACCAGTGTAATTCCCACACTGCTCAACCGTATCCTGAAACATGTTCTGAACACACCCTGTTTGCAGAGCTGTCACACAACAAATGCAGATGTAAGCCTGCCACCACTACACAAATAACAGAATATGACATTTAAACAATAGCGCTAAGGAAGAGTGGGAGATGCATACAGCCTACACTACACTACATACAGCAGTTCTTTTTTAAAGCAACTCATCTGTTAGTTACCAAATAGCTAAAAGACCCTTGGGATGTAACAAAACAAAAACATACAAGGATACAAGGTTCCAAGGAATCTACAGGAACACAATCACACTCAACTCCTTTTCCCTATAGAAATCTACAGCATTAAAAAAAGAAGTTTTTAAAGCTTATTAAGCCACATCCTCAAGCTACTTAGCCCAAATATACTTACAGATAATTTTTACCCATTTGCTTCCGTATCAGAGTTGTCCATATTTTTTAAGATGCCACTGGCTGACACATGGACAGAAAACACCAACTTGTCTGCTTTCTCTTTGTAGAACTGCACAGCTTGTAATGATCCGATCCCACTTTCATAGGCAAAATACTGACTGATTTTGTTGTTCCAATGTGCTAAAAATTATTCATATTTTAAATTCTAGGAAGCAGGATCTCTTGCTTTCTAAATCACAAAACAGGGAAAGGGCTTCTGCTTTATTAACTGAAAACTAAAGTAATGAGGTCGGTAATCAGCTTATAGCAGACCCAGGAAGTGAACACAGGTTTCAGATTTTCTGAGTTACAGTCTTCGCTTTTTGTAGAAGGCTGCTCTTCTTTTCACTTAACAAGGTTTCGAAGACTGAACTCCTATTTAAAAATTGACAATGCAGCTCAGTAACAATGAAAAGCAAGAATACTTGAAAAAGGAAGTACTCTTAAAGTTAAACCATCAGTCCTTCTACAGTTAACATCTGCAAAAACTTGCCCCCAACACATTGTCGAAAATTGTTCCAGGAGGCTAATTTAGAATTCATTCAGTTGCTGTATCCACCAAGCAGGACAAAAATCACAATACTGACATTACTGTCAGGACTCCTTTCTTTGTGTTTGATCTCGTGCCATTAGTTTTGCAGCTTTTCATCATACTTACTGACTTTATATCCCAGCTTTTCAGCATGAATCCTCTTGGCCATGAACTGCCCTTCAATCAAGGCTCGTATTTCCACCTCCTTTGGAAAATCTGAAACCTGTATCAAAGGAGGGAATACATTAAGTTAACAATCACCTTACACTGAATACAATGCCGAGCTGGAGACTGGTTAAAAACATAAGAAAGACTTAATAATAGTTGATTATCCTTCTCTTCACCCTGAAGTCTGCTTTGAATTAGGCCCGGCTCTTCACTTATACATACAAGATAGACCTAAAAACTCATGAAAGAGAACACATCCCATAACCTCGGTGCTGTTGGCAAATCCATCAAACTTGAAATCAATGCATGACGGGAAGAGGTTCTACTGCAAGTTGTAAATTCTTTTCTATGTATTTCCCAGCACCAAGAGCTGTTTAAGAATCAATATTTCAAAAATATAAAATTAAAATAAGTAGATATAATTCAGCTGCATTAAGCAATGTCAGAAAAGTTTAAACCTATTTCTGCCCCCACAAAAGTGAAACCAAGAAATCTTTTCATTAATTCATGTAGTTTCTATAGTTAACATTTTCCTGTCCTTTCATCAACCAGAATATGAGAAAGGCAATAGAAGCTGGAAAATACTGAACTACAAAGAAATAGAAAGAATTTTTCACAAAAAGTTGAGTTTTTTGATGCACTACAGTAAGTGCCTACAACTTATATAACAGCTAGAAGTGATTAGGCACTCAGTTAAACAGCAAACATTTAAGAATCTAGTACTACACTGCAAACACAAGATAGTATCACACTCTGTTCATCTAGATGAGGTCTAATCGACTGGGGGTCAGGATTGATCAAAGACATCTCTTGAGTTTCCGTACCACCCAGAAAGCCAGACATTTAACAACATCAATTCCTCAAAAGAAAAAAAAAAAGAAAAAATATATAAACAACTTCCCTCTCCATAACACAATTTCTATTTTAATTCCAATTGGACTTGAGTGTGTGTTTACTTACAAACCACTATGTAGCTTGCAGTATGCTCCAAAATATGCAAGACAGCAAAATGAGATCTTTACATATGCATTTACAGCAAGATAAAACAGTATAGCCCAAAGTTTCAACACATCCTTATCTGCATGTCTGAAACCTGGAAGATGGGGACTAAGTCATTCTAAGCTCTTAACAGCTTACAGTTAATCCTGTTTCAAAACTGATGTTGGTTTCAGTAAATCCACATTTTCCAGTAAAGTAAATGTTTCCTAAAAATAATACCATGTAAATTCTAGTTCAGACTTCGCATTGTAGATACTCTAAAGCTACAGACCAAATACTTCTTGGGAACATCATCCCAGGCACTTGCACCAATAAATAATACTTGAAAGTAAGTATCTCAGACAAAATAAACCGAAGAAAAATAATAAAAAGATAACAGGAAAGATTTCAAGCCTTGACAGTACTCCTTCAAGGTTTGAGATTTAACTAGATTATTACTACCTTTTGGTTGTCTCTGTTGAATCTGTGAATTCCAACTGCTTCAGGAGTAATTTCCATCACATCAAAGTAGAAACCTGCATCAAGGAACATTAAACAGAGTCATGTTTGCTTCTAGCCCAAAGCTGGAATCTTATTTCAGCACACACAACTAAAATGATAATAAATGTTTATAATATATTTGGAAATACATCTAAGTCACTGCACAGCCTGTTAACTAATTCCAGTCCACACATTTATCAGACTTAACTACTTTCAGTTTACAAAAACGTGGATCTTAAGCATGTCTGAGGCTCTAGGCATCCAAACAATATAATAAGCAATTAGCCTACAAAGAGCACACATCTGTCAGGGCACAGGCCAGTAACAAAGATTATATGTAACACTTAGAACAACACAGAATGGTTTGGGTCAGAAGGGACCTTAAAGATCATCCAGTTCCAACTCCCCTGCCATGGGCAAAGACCCATCCATTGAATCAATGAGGTCAAGGCCTCATTCAACTTAGCCTCAAACACCTCCAGGATGGGGTATCCATGACTTCTCAGGGCAACCTGTGCCAGTGCCTCATCATCCTCACAGTAAAAAATTTCTTTTTGAAATCTGATCTAAATCTCCCTTCTTTCAGCTTGAAATCATCCCCTCTCATCTGGTCACTGCACGTCCCAATAAAAAGTCCCTTCCCAGCTCTCCCGTAGGACTCCCTTAAAGTACTGGAAGGTTGCTATAAGGTCTCCCCAGAGCCTCCTCTTTTCCAGGCTAAACAAGCCCAACTCTCTCAGCTTGTCCTCACCTGGGAGGTGCCCAGCCCTCTGATCATTTCTGTGGCCCCATCTTAAAAATAGTTACAGTGAGTCATAAGCAAGGGAAAAAAGGAAAAAAGAAACAACCCAAAACAGAATAAATGGTAAGTTGGTAAGAAGAGTATTGGAATACTGGAACATTTCCTACAGTGGAACAGATTTCATAAGCTTATTAGAGAACATTAGGTACTTTAAGTCATGAAGCAGAACTGGTCGCTGAATAGTTTGAGATCTGAAGAAATGCAGGAATGCTTTGTAGACAGCTAGATAAAAAGCATGACAAAGACTTCTTCTGTGTTGACGGCAAGAAGGGTTGCTCAGAAAAGATACTCAAGAAAAGAGACCAAAAAAAAAAAAGAATATGAGGACAGAAAAACTGAACAGTATGACTAAGAAAGTAAGGAGAGTTTCTAAAGTTCAGACCCTGGAACAAGAAAATGCTGCCTTAGGAGCCCTATGATCACTAACCGAAAAAAAACCCAACTCAAAATAGCACCGTGCTTTAGCACATACAAACTTCTTGGTTAAACATTCTGAAAAACTTACCAGTAAGTAATACTGTGGATTACAGATCCACAGGTCCTACCAACAAATAAACACACCAAAATATCTTTTCTGACCCTGCTGTCAACTTATATCGGCAGATGAATCATAGAATCATAGAATAACCAGGTTGGAAGAGACCCACTGGATCATCGAGTCCAACCATTCCTACCAAACATGAGGACTTCAAGTAAACTTGCTGATTTAATTAGCCTTCTCAAGTACTTCTCAGGCACAACAGGATCCATCTGGCCACTCCTCCTCCTCTCCTATTTGCTACCCCTGCAACTCTCATTATCCCAACCTCCCCATAGCAGATGCCTCAGCCCATCTCCAAACCTCTGCAGGAGCATCTTCCTACACAACAGGGAGTGCAGGGAAAGGGTGATAAAAGGAAGGATGCCTAACCAGTGACTTCTTTGCTCAGCTTCTCTCAGGAACTCAGATTATGGAAATTAATGTATTTTTACATGTATACCCAGAGGTTATCCCAGCATACACATTGTTAAGGATGACTTTAACGAAACAATCATTTTGTAGAGATTAAGATACTGAAGTGAATATACTTTAACACAAATTTTAAAACATTAAGGCAAGGTCCTGGTATCCTTGAAATCAGTAAGTATTTTCATCAACTACCAATTTTCTTAGTATTGTCTAAAATGACTGACTTTGGGGGTTTGGAATAACTTCTTCCCATTTTCTGAAACACTCAAATTGATTTGTCTGCTAGTGAAAAGAGATTCCAGGTCATTTTAATACCCTACTGAGACTGGATTTGACAGGCAACATAACACAGCTCCTAAAAATGAAAAATCAGTGTTAACCTCACTGTGTCAAGAAACTTTATCTTAGATTCATTTTCCTAAGGACTGATATCTTCTATAGCTTAAACATCCTTATTTAATGTGGTTGTTACCTACAGTTTTTAAATTAATTCTACACATATCAATTCAGACCTAGGATGACGGCGATGATTTCAAATCCACCTCTGCAATGGTTAGATATTAATTTTCATTGAGTATATGCTCATCTTTCAATAACTTATTTTGGAGCTATGTTCTATATTTGTAAAATATTAAGCTGTAGGAAAGAAAATAATATAAAACTTCAAATACATGGGCTTGTTTATATGTTTTAAATATTTATAATCATAGAATCATTTGGTTGGGAAAGACCTTTGAGAATATTGAGTCCAAAGGCATTCTCCAACCAAGTGATTCTGTGGTTCTAAATATTTAAAAAATATCTCCACCATCACAATTTTGTTTCGTTTCATACAGGTACCACAATATGAGGAAAACACAGAGACAAAATGACTCTAATGTACATTGGGGAAAATGAGGGAAATACAGGTATCACTTGATATTACTGCTTTGTTCACATGCGTGCACAATATTCTAGAATAACGATCAAGAAAGAAATAATATGAGGCTACTCAACTCACTTAGCTTGAGACTTCAGAAAAAGGAACAACTTTAAAGAAAACCTCCTTCAGAAACTACTAGTTCTAAACATTTTACAGCTTATGTGCTACTAACACCCTTTCATTGACCAAAAAAGCTCTATAAAAATTATCTTCCTATTTAGTGAAAATCCTATCATGGCACTTAGCCTGCCAACAAAATATTTTTAAGGAATTTCCTTTGCTCTAGTTAACTTAATTCTTGGCCTCTGTCATGACGCAAGTAAACAGTATCTAGAACACCCACTCAAGTATGTGCCCAAGCAAACCTTAAACTCCCAGCACTGCTAATGCTCATACCCAAGTTTCCATTGTTTCCAGCAACAGTGGATGACAAAGCTTTGGAGAATTCGTCCCAGGAACCTGAAGCACAGTCATTTCTGATCCTCTCTCTCATCAGAGAGCCGTTCTTAAAACTGAAACACACAAACATACCATATGCGTTTTCCAAAACTTTTGGCTCTAGAAACTTAAAGCAATTTGTTGTCTTACTCAGTATTGGTGTTTATTCTGTCAGCTGAATAAAGCTAGGCTTTAATCATTTATTCATTATGGGAAGAAACAAAGAGGCAGAAAACTAGATAAGAAAGAAAACCAATTTTATAGGACATACTGAGGAACACAGAGCAGAGATGTTGGTATATGTCTCTCCAGTGAGCTAGCATAGATCCAGCCTGGCACACCATGTGAAATCCAGGTTAGCTCTAAAAAGCTAAGGTATCTCCTCAGAGAAGCACTCCAACACAGCACAAAGAATCTCGCTCTGAGATGGCTGCAAGGAGGAGCAAGAGTGTGTCTAAATTGCATTTATGATTTCAGGAGTATGGTAGAAGTATGGAGCCAGCTTGGGACCAACAACACTTATAAGCTCTAGCTCTGTGCCAGGATGTGACAAAGGAAAACACCATGGCTGCCACTGCACGGTTCTGGTCCAGAGTCAGAAAACCTCACTGGAAAATATTCATCTGTCCAGCGTTTGTGGTCTTTGCACCCTTTACGCAGTCACCTCCTTTGCCTTCTCTGTGAATATAGCACTCCTCCAAAATACTGCAGCATTGGACTCAGAACAAGAAGAAAGCAGTCTGAATACTCTCTAGCATGGAATTAGAGCAACTCAGCAGGAAAGGCACATAAATACCCAGAAAAAAAAGAGCAAGGAGATTAATGAAGTCGCTCAGTAGTAGCAGCTGAAGTTAGTTGAGTTTTCTATACAAATTCCCTGCCCAGTAACTCAGGCACTCTTTTTCCACTAACTGAGGGTCCCCTATTAACTCTAATATTCTAGAAGTAAAGGGGCATTGGTGCAAAATAAGCAGTGTCAGGACAGAAACGGCTAGGCAGGAGGGACAGGAACTCTTTTTATCTACATGTCTCCAGAAACACACTGTTCTCTGGAAGGCAGGTCTAGCCTTCTGCATGTCAAGTATTACTGTACAGATAAGACATCACAGTTAAAGGGCAGATTTGAGCTTTGCTGATGTTTTTAGTTTCAAGCACCTACAATCCAGAAGATTTAAACATAAAATTTATCTGCATGTTACTTGTAGATATTTGTATAAACACTATAAGCTGTTCTGGAAGTTTTTACCCTGAATACAGTTGACTCAGCAACGGAAAATGTAGTTTCAGGGCACCTTTCCATCTGCTCAGTTGGAGAGGGGCCAAACAATTCCCAAATCACAGCAGCCAAAAGCTGCCATGAGGATCATTCCGTCAGCTGGGTTTCTTGATATCTCAGTATCTTCCACATGCACAACCTAATACATCCCTGAATGGCACTGATTATACTTCTCTCTGGAAAGGGAATCTTCACCTGCCCCATTATGTCCCTTCTGGACCACTAGAAGAGCATAGAAGTTAAACAGTCTGGTCAAGCTTTTCACATTTCACATTATTGTATTTCAGAAGATTGTTATTCCTGTACATTAAATGTATTATCTTAAATTCATAGCAAACTGGCTCTGCATATGTAAAAATAATTTCATCTTTTATTGCCATGAGAATTTATCCTCCACAACTCTGCAGTTTCAGTTACTCAAATTAAACAACAGGAATGCTATAATGTTGATGCAAATGTTTCAGCAGTAGATTGCCATAAACTGTACAGAATGCTACATGTTCTATTCATTATCACTTTGCAAAAGAAATATAAAATGCTAACGGAGAAAAAAATATGTTATTGATCCCAGATGTACAAAAAAATAAATTATATTACCATAAAAGTGCCATATATGTTTGAGAATCAACAGGATTGCAGAGGATATGACCTTCTAAGGCAGGAGTTGGTTCTTGGATCCACAGAAACAATGTGTCACTTGTGCCAAGGCTAATCTGGAAGGGAAAAAAAGTAATTGAAGTGTTATCACAATGTGCATGGAAAGCAATACAGAAATTAAATTAAAACCATTTGTTATTACCACTAATTGTTTTTAAATTACATATTAAGTCAATTGGATTCATGTTGATGCTAGCTCTGACTTAGCTTGTCAGGCTGTTGAAATACACACTAGATGGAGATGGGTTTTAACATCTGAAGCATTACTTAAAAATAGTCACAAGAGTTTACTTAAAATCTTTCAGGCAGCTTTCAGACTGGTAGAAATAAACCAAGTGTGATTCCAATAAACAGAAAATCAACACTAGTAGATAAATATAATTAGCAAGTTTGCAGACGACACTAAGCTGGGTGGAAGTGTTGATCTGTTGGAGGGTAGGGAGGCTCTGCAAAGGGATCTAAACAGGCTGGACCACTGGGCTGAGACCAATGACATGAGGTTTAACAAGGCCAAGTGCCAGGTCCTGCACTTGGGCCACAACAACCCTAAGCAGAGCTACAGACTAGGAGAAGTCTGGCTGGAAAGCTGCCTGGAGGAGAAGGACCTGGGGGTGTTGGT
>WAAB01016911.1:21363-45287 GCA_013389865.1 Piaya cayana | reverse complement strand
GAGGAGGCTGAGGGGAGACCTCATTGCTCTCTACAACTACCTGAAGGGAGGTTGTGGAGAGGAGGGAGCTGGGCTCTTCTTCCAAGTGACAGGGGACAGAACAAGAAGGAATGGCCTCAAGCTCCACCAGGGGAGGTTCAGGCTCAACATAAGGAAAAAATTCTTCACAGAAAGGGTCATTAGGCAATGGAACGGTCTGCCCAGGGAGGTGGTTGACTTGCCTTCCCTGGAGCTGTTTAAGGTGCGGGTGGATGAGGTACTGAGGGGCATGGTTTAGAGATTGGTGGGAATGGTTGGACTCGATGATCCAGTGGGTCTTTTCCAACCTGGTGATTCTATGATTCTACTTTTCATGTATTTCATATATTCAGGGATATGAACAGTTTTCAGGAGTATGTTTTGACTTACTGCAATATCTCCTTCTTCAAGTCTCATCCCTGCCAATGATGCTGAAAGCAAAGAGTCAGAATACCACATAAAAAGTTACTCTTTTGACTCAATTATAGCAGCAGACATCACAATACACCATCATCTGAAAGTGTAATATAAATGGTAAATATACTCACAATAGCCTGGCCCTATACACTGTAAAAGATGGGCAAAGCATTTAGGCAAGGTAGTGATATTTAACGGAATCAAAGAGCTCAAGATAAAAGACTACGGAACTGCATGATTCTCTAACGTTTTATGTATCTAGGTTCTAAATTCAGTGGACTCCCACTTAACAAGACCCTATAAAAGATAAACACTCCCACTTATATCAGACTATTCACATATTTATTGGACTATGCTGGATTCGAATCTCTAGAAGAAAACATGGACTTTTGGGGAATGTAGAGTGTAACCATCTCCCAAAATATAAATGTAAAATATACCATGATGAAAGCTTCATATCTTGATTCAGACCTCCAGGTGAGCTTTAAACTGAAGGATTCACAGGGTGAAGTCCAAAATAGCAATGTTCATGCCATCACATCTGACTGGGGAATAAGCCAGGCCAACCACAGCTGCAACCAATGTTCCTTAGCTGCCTCCCATGACAAGAATCAGAAGGAAAACCATCTCGGGGATGTGTATGGCTATGGTAGATCCTCTTGCACCCCTCCAGGGAAATGTGTATGCACAACTACCTCTCTGAAATGCCTGTATACCAAGGCATGTGGCATGGGTAATAAACAGGAAGAACTACAGATCTGCATGCTAGGCAGGGCTATGAAGACATTGCAGTTACAGAGGCAAGGTGGGATAGCTCACATGACTGTAATGCTGTCATGGATGGCCATGTGCCTTTTAGGCAAGGGGGTGGAATTGCTCTTTATATGAGGAAGCAACTGGAATGCAGCAAGCACTGCCTAGGAGTGGATGAATCATAGAATCACCAGGTTGGAAAAGACCTCTTGCATCATCGAGTCCAACCATTCCTATCTGCCATGAAACCATGTCCCTGAGCACCTTGTCCACCCATCTTTTAAATACCTCCAGGGATGGGGACTCAACCACTTCCTTGAGCAGCTTGTTCCAGTGCCCGATGACCCCTTATGTGAAAAATTTCTTTCTACTATCAAGTCTAAAACTCCTCTGTAGGAGTTTGAGGCCATTCCCTCTTGTCCTGTCCCCTATCACTTGGGAGAAGAGGCCAGCTCCCTCCTCTCTACAACCTCCTTTCAGGTAGCTGTGGAAAGCAATAAGGTCTCCCCTCAGCCTCCTCTTCTCAAGCCTAAGCAACCCCAGCTCCCAGCCATTCCTCATAACACCTGTTCTCCAGCCCCTTCATCAGCTTCGCTGCTCTTCTCTGGACTCNGAGGAGGAAAATCTTTCCTGTGAGGGTCATGGAGCACTTGAACAGGGTGCCTAGGGAGGTCAAGGAGTCTCTTTCTCTGGTAATATTCAAAACCCACCTGGATGTATTTGTGTGCAGCCTGCTGTGGAAGAACCTGCTTTAGCAGGGGTATTGGATTGGATGATTTCCAGAGGTCCCTTCCAACCTCTACCACTCTATGATTCTGTGAGATGCTACTGTCATACAGATAATGATTTTACATTCACAGTCTTGAGAAGCAAATGACTTTGCTCTAGACTGAAACATTCTCCTGGATTCCAGAAACTAACTCTAAATGTACACCTTCCCTTATACTGAGATCTATCAATCTGAGAGAACAACTCTAATTTTTAGAGAAGCCTATGAGGTCCATCTCCACCTTCTGCTTGAAACAGTAATTTTTTACATAGGGTAACAGTAATCCTTTACACAACAGTAATTTTTTAGTCCATATTTTCTTAGTTGAAATATTAGCAGATCATAATAAGAATTCTCCAAGGGGCAGAAAAAACAAAACTGAAGTTGAGAAGAAGCAAATGTAGTCTCCTCTATTACTAGGCAAAAGAGAATTCATCTGTCATACCCAGCTAATCCAAGATGCCTATACCTCAGAAGAACCAGTGATGGCAGACTGCTGTAAAAAGGTATTAAAGCTGATAAACATGACATTCTATCACTGTATAGGGAGTATCTGAGAATCTGATTTAGAATTTTAGTACATGCACAATCATATTCACTGTATCTTATACATGTAATCATCTCACCTGGATTGTCTCCTGTAAATGCTACTATTTTGCAGTCTGGGTTAAACCCATAACGCTGACAGTAATACGGAGAAATGGGCCCCTAAGGAAAGAAAGAAAGAGGCGGGGGGGTAAAAACCTCAAAAAATGGAAATTAATCTTGCAATGTATGACACAATGTGTTGTAACACAGAACTGAAAAAAAAAAACAAGGCAGCTGTAACAATCATTTCTTTGTTTTCAAGGTATGAAAGAATATGTTAAAGATTTTGAACCCATCTTTTTTGTTGCTGAAGACCTCACAGAAATACCCTCAGATTAGATTCAGAAATAGGTTAAGTAAATAGAAGCATTGTAGCTTCAGGTCTCTCTCCAGTTATTCACATCAAGTAACATAAACACATTCATCTATTTTGCACACATACATGAATATTAATACATAGAAATTAGAAATTCAATGCAAACATAAGAGGCAACGCAACATTAATATACATCACATCATCAAATGCTGGAATATGACCCCTATTATTTTAGAGGTCAAGAACAGTATTCCTTTAAGCCATATTTGGTAGCCATATAGAAAAAAATAGGTGGAAAACTATCTGTAAAAAATACAATGACATCTATAAAGATTTTTTATATGTTCCTCTCCATTACAAAAGATCAGCACTGAATCAGGTAATGGTTATCTACACTCCCTTATGTGTGCACCAGCTAAAGCAATAGCTCTTTTTGTGCTGAGTAGGAAGACTAAATTCATTTACTCTAACAGATATGCAGCTTGATATGATTTCACCATTATGCTACATGAACTGAGGAGCTTTAAATATCCCAAATTATTCACAAAGATGACCTCATTAACTCTGTGAACAGCTTAAAACAAGGTTTCTGTTAA
This sequence comes from Piaya cayana, assembly GCA_013389865.1. Taxonomy (NCBI): domain Eukaryota; kingdom Metazoa; phylum Chordata; class Aves; order Cuculiformes; family Coccyzidae; genus Piaya; species Piaya cayana. The sequence continues at coordinate 41,830 of WAAB01016911.1, read as the reverse complement.
GAAATACAAATTCCAGGCTCTGTTTCAGCAGTAATAAATACCATGTAGAGTTCTGCAGTGACCAGGTGCTCGTAAGCATGAGGGGGTACCCCAAAGACTCTTATCACAGAAGCATCTACCAAAACTATTCTTGTAACAGTCCAGGGCATTCAAGAATCTAAGGGGATTGACAATGAAAGCTATGACAGATGCCAGGTATCAGTTTTCAAAAATGTCTGTTTCTGCTCTGGCATATACCTTCACAGCACACCTGGAAATATTAAATCAAGCAGCATGACTCTGAGAAAAACCACACACACGCACACTCAAATATACTCCAAGAAAGTACAGTTAGCACAAAGCCCTATTTGTTGCTTACAACTCCTCTAGACAAGCACATACCAGGACTGAATGTGACGGTACAGGGTATCCTAGTTTCTCCTCTAATCCAGGTGCACAAGCATCAAGGCAGGACATGGACCACACCTTTTCCCAAATGTGCAGCAAGTTCATACCAGAACCTACAAGACAGAAGAAAACATGAAGTGTACATCACTAAACACAAGACAGTACTGTAGCAGAAAACGCCACCTCATTACAGGCAACAGAAAATCTATAGATACCTATTTTACATTCAAATAGAATGGGTTCAGCTCTTCTAGGCATAAAGGATACAGATAATTCAGCCTCTGGACAGTTTTCACCAGTAAAGGCAGCAGGAAAGGCTTCTCTGATGCAGAGCACACTAGACAATTCAGTTATTCCCAAATTACAAGCAAAAAGAACATGGATGTCTCCCCAAGAACTCCTTCCACCTTAGACAAAGATTTCACTGATGCAGCAATGTAATTTAAAGGCGTTGTTGTGCTCACTTGAAGAAATTCCACCCTGGGCAGCATGGCTCTACACTATTCCTACCTTTGAGTATGGTATCAAACCTAAATCAGTGTTGGCTTATCTTCCTCCATATCAATGTTTCCTTCTTCAGAAATGACAAAATAAAGATTCAAAACTCAAAAAAAAGTGCAAGAGGTCACATTTTCAAATGTAGCCTCTAATTTCTACGCTACTTTGGAGAGTCCTGCATTGAATACGAAAGTCATGATTTTCAGAAATGCTGAACAGCCCAAATGAAATCCGCAACAACTGCAAGTATGCAACATGACCAAAGTCTAGATTCTACAAATGGAATTACAGGTTGCAAAAACCTGGGTAACTGATTTGGTCACCTATTTCCACACTAGAACTATCACTACATCTGAGGAAGAGCTGTGCACTTTTGGTTTGGTTTCTCATTAGCTGAAATTGGTTAGTGGACAAATCTACATAACATGCTAATTACTCCACATCCTGTGCGTATGTTTCTAAGATGCCTTTAATCACACATTTCATTAGACTTGAAAATCTGTATGCATTTCTGGTTAGTACTGTTTAGAGATGTACTAATCTTATTCTAGATTAACAACATTTTCATTTCAAATACCATTTAGCCCATGACTTATTTACCTCAGAAACACAGACACATCCCCAGCCGAGTACAGTGAAAAACCTGAAATCAACTTCAAATCAATACCTATTTAACTTTTTAAAACACAGAGATGGTAAGGTTGACCACCACATGCAGTGCCTATGGGATAAGACTATGTTTGCGATGCTGGGACACAGAGGAAGGGAAAGGATGCAACCCACACCTCAGCCAGCACATCACAAGGCTCCACCAGTGCTCTTTTACTAAAGAGGGACATGCAGACCACACACACTACTGCTGATTACATACACAGATGAACTCACTTCACCAACTGCCAGCAGCCTTTTTCACATGGGCTTAATAATGAGATTAATAACATTTATAAATAAATCATAGATTTGCACAGTCCAAACCTAACAACCATCAACAAGGTCAGGACCTAATTCTTCACACAGTGTTGTAAACAGAAAGTGCTGCACACTTCAGCAGAGACACAGGAATAACCCAAGCAAAAAAGTAGGATATCTGGATTATACTTAACAACATAAAAAAACCAGATTTAAATTTATTAATATCAATCCCATTTCAGGCAAATTGAACACAGACAATAAATCATTCACTGGTTTATTTAGCCTGTGATGCAACAGCAGGAATTTGACAGAGCAGAAAGTGCACCACGCCTCCCACATGCAAGTGTTGCATTCCCCTTTTCTGCTGTCAAAATCGCTACTACCCACAGGAAAAGTGAAGATGGCAAGACATAATTCCAGCTTCTCTCAATTCTCTAGGTGACACCATTCTTAAATCTAGCCATCCTCTCCTTCCAGGGATAAACAAAGTCCTTCCAGGGCAAGCTAAGCACAGCATCACTGTCTCCATATCCCAGAGGCAGAAGGTGTCAGTAGCCTCACATCCCAAGCTCTTGGGTAGAACAAGACTTTCTATGAGAAAATATGTAAATCTATGCATTTTCCTGGAAAAGTCTCTAATTAAGAAGGCCAAGTACCTCTTCACTAAATTAAATTAATCAGTAAGCAACAGAATTGTTAAATAAATATAATTTTTACTATAGAAAGGTTAATTGTCATTTTCTGTGGCTTTCTGGGAAAAAAAGTCCTTCCTCTCCTCACCCTGCAAGCCTAAAGAAACATTTAACAAATATCCTCCAATAAAATTTTGAAAGATGTTAAGTACAGCATCCCATCTTCCCTGCATAAAACAGGAAAAAACCTAACTCTTATAACTTAAAAGGTCTAAGTTTATGTTCTACAGAAACAGTTCAGTTTATTGACTGGTAGATACAGTGGCACAAAGACACTAAGTTGAGAAAAGAAAGATGAGCTAATTTACCCCACCCTCAGAAACTTATTTAAAAGATGTGAAACAACTATTTTACCAGAACTATTAATCTGTTGTTCTGGATTCATCCTATCTAACTATGGACATCTGCACGAGAAACTTTAGTCAGTGGAAAATAAAAACCAGAAGAGAATGCTCCCTGGAACTGCTTCTTTCTTCTTTGTTTTTATAAGGAGTGATGCACAGCCAGTTCCTAACTCAAGCACCACTGGTTGTGATCTATGACCCTAAGTTTAACATATAAAATTAGTAATAAGCTGAGAAATAGGAGGTAAAAAAACCAAAAATCACAGACAGCCCTTCAACTCCAGGTGGATACCCCACAGATCAACAGCCAAGGCCACGATCTAGTAAAAACTGCGGAAAAGGTCAATACAGGGATGAACAGGATTCAGTATTTCACTGCAAGCATCACTGACTTAACATAAAATGATCAGAAGCACAATCAAGACTCGCTAATATTTACTACATATACAAAGGTGTTGCTGCTTCAACACTGGGGGGAGGAGAGGGTGGGAAACAAACTCTTCCATTATGAAGACCAAGGATGCAGACTAACTGGTTTTATTAATCAACAAACTAAAGATCAATATTTGCATACCTTTATGAACAGCTAAGTGCATGTGCATTACAGCACTCTGGATTGCCTTTTCAGTAAGCTAAAATCATAAGCAGTGTAACTGCTGACACTTAGCAAGCTACCTTAGGAGTAAATTCAGCCCACCAAGCTTTCCTTTGAAAGGCTTCAGTTCAAAGCATCCTTGTTTGATAGAACAACAAAAACAAGTATGCTAAGCTGTGATTTGCCTAAGGCTCTTAGAAAAGCATTTCAAAAGATAAAGCTTCTCTAGGTCAAGAGTTGAACGGCTGTTCTTTAAGGTGTCTTCTAAAAGAAACAATGCCTCAAGTGTTCAAGTTGTTTAGGTCCCAAATGTATCTTTACTTTTAACATCTGCACAATATAAATGAAAATCATTCTTCATTGCGCCAGAACGTAATTTGATTTTTTTAAAATCAATCACCCAGGGCGCTCAGCCATTCCTAAGCAGCAATTTGAACCTTGCAAGACTGGACCTTTAAAAATGAAAAAAAAAACCATCCTGAAACTGCATAGCACATTTTCAACAATAAGAAGCAAATTTAGAGAGATAAGTTACCGTGAAGAGCTAAACAATTTGACAGGGTCTTTTAAAGACGATATGACCTGAAGTTAAACTTACAGAAGTGAAGAATAGGTCTATTATCTGAACATTATTTTGAGAGATGCATTTAAACTACAATATACAGATGTGATGTAAAGACCAAGTGAACTGCAAGAAATCATAAATGACAAGAAAACAAGTTTTTCAGCTGGATCCAAATAACTACTGCATACATTATAATTATATTTTATTACTGGAATTAGAATTCTCTTTCAGTACGTTAACAGAAGAAAGGAACAAACAAGATAAAATATAGCTTACAATGCCAAAAAATCTTTTGTCTTGTAAAAAGAACTATAACATCCTGATTAGTTCTCTTATCTTTTTTTTCACCCAAAGATTTAATAATCTTATCTACTCTTCAAAGCACGTAACATTTATTCGAGTCCTAAAAATATCGAGAGGTAAAACAGTACAGGCTCTCCTACAGCTGTTTGAAAAATGCAATACATTTTCTAAGAAAATTTTCCAATAAGTAGATTTTCACTTGTAGTTTAAAATGTTCTGGTTTTCAACCAGACACAGAATATTTCATGTTCTGAAACTGAAGCAGAAAGGCTTTCCCCCTTTTGCTTCTAAGTGGAAAAGGCAGAGGAAACATTAAAAAAAAAAAAAAAAAACAACCAACCCCAAGAATAAGGATTTTTTTTAATGGTAAAAATTTTAAACATTTGAATCAAAGTTAACACTTCACCCTCATTGGAAAATAAAAAAACCCCAACTTATTTCTTTATCAGAAAAAGTACCTTCAAGATCTAACCACCTGTGTCTAAATTGTAGTAGATGGAGCTAGTTCTGTGGGTTGCTGAGCAGTTGATGTGCTTCATGTCTGGGCTTGAGGAGCAAGATGCAAATCTCCAGAGTTATTGTTACCAATAATATATAAAAAAAATAAAATTTGGCTGTGAAAATACATGGCTGACAGAGCAGAACCAGAAGACAGATGTAATAATCTCACAACTGCTGCAAAATAAGCATGAATTGCCTTGCAGTTTTTAAGGTCTCGAGTATAACTGGGAGATCTTATATTGAATAAGTTGTCCATTAGCTGAAATTGAGGTGCCTATGAGCTTTGAGGAAACAATGAAGGGGAAAAAATGAGTTGGTCTTAACATATGGGTGTCAACTATGGCTCTATAATGCAAAAATTCCTCAGAAAGCTTTGTTGTCTAACCTTGCAGCTGTGAAATGTATCTTCTCTTAGTTTCAGAGCAGGATTCAAAAATGCTATTTAGAAGCAATAGCACAGCTCACAGGAAAATGGTTTCCTTTGTAATTGCCATTTAAAATTGCCATTTAAAAGCTGGATAACTGAGATAACATACAACAGAAAAGAGAGACACTAGCCTTGTCACCTTGTTGTCTTATGATGAATAGAGATATGGAAGGTTAATTTTTTTTTTAACTGAGTTGGGAATTTTTTTTACTTGGTTTGTGCTTTTTCTTTGGTTCATTTTGAAAAGATATTTCTGCTGCAGATCCATACTCCAGTTTGGGGGGGGAAGTAATCACAATATACCTCTTGTTCCCATTCTGTGCAACTCAGAGCTAAAACAGCAAACCCAAAGAACAAATATCACAACTACGAAACCTAACTTAAAAATCCACACCTTTCTCATGCTTTTAAAAAGATATTTCAACATTCCATTACACATCATAAAGTAATGGAAAAAGGTACAATTTCATTCAAGAGTTTTTCTGTGGATCCATTTCCTAGAAATGGGAATCACAGAATGATGGAGATAAATAAGCACAGCTGACAGCACTATTAAGGGTAGCAACAAATTGAAAGGAGTAACTTAGCTTGAAGTGTAATATACTTGTCATTAAAGTTTAAAGACTGAAAACAAATAGCAGACTTCATCCTTCTTTTATGCAAGGTGGAGATGGAAAGGAAAATTTCCTTGTTGAATTGTTACTACAAGAAAAGTGCACAAACTTACCATCACTGTAATCAATGGGTGCATAAGCTCTGAGGAAAAGGGAAGCTGCAAAACTACTAACCAGAGAGATTCTCTGAAAGAAAAAGTGGAGATAGTGAGTCCCAACAGTATTCACTTCATATTAAGTAATTGGAAGCAGCTAATGTTAATATATGCTTAATGTTAGGCACAGAAAGCACCAGAAAAAACACTCCTGGAAGGATTATTCAGTTCTATTTTACTGCCTAAGTAATACAGCAGATATCAATCTAAAGTACCCCCATGATAAAAGCTATTAATAGCTTTGCATTCTGAAACATGCAAAATACACCTAGTATATTAGCATACTCTATGCTATCATGAAGTAACTCACAACTTCAGTGTATCACAGAATCTCATTTAAAGGAAAAACACCAACAATAAAATCACCTGTATGTTGGCAGCATGGGAAGTGCACTGGGCAACCCAGAGCCCAGGTCTGTAAGCTTTCTGGCAGCTCAGGCAGGGCTCTGCTAGCACCTTCACGTGAACTCTTACCTTTCTCCCAGCTGAGACCTCAAACCTCCCAGGAGTTACTCCCAGGAGCTGGTAATAATGAGCTTTGCACTGAACCACGACCTGCAGCTCTGCCTCAGGGTACATTCCAACAATGCTCCAGCTACAGGGCTCCTAGTACCAGCCCAAAAGGCCCCCGGCCACATGACAAAGCACTGATCTAACACACACTCGCTTCCACTACAGACCTGCTAGAAAACTACCAAGTTAACTGGCAACTGCCAAGCTTTCTGCGGGATCAAATATTATCTGTTCCCAAGAAGCTGGCATAAAAACCTGACAAATTCCTTATTGTGTACTCTAACTCAGAAGAAATATGATTGTCATTCAATAACTAATCAGAATCAAATCTCTACTAGTGGAGCGAGCCAGCACTGCTGACAGGTTTTTTATTAACAATCACAAACCCACTGTTTCACACAGCATTCAAAGGCAGACTAGCTAGGGCTCTAAGAAGTGGTTATAACGACCAGAAAACTTAATGATGCTCTTCACGAGTCTCTCCCCAAGAATATATCACACTGTGCTGAGATAACAAAGGTCTACCTTCTGTGGTGCCCCAGTGGGCACTAGCTGCCTGCAATGGAAGGAAAAGGATTAAGTTAAATTGTGCATCAGCCAGTTTAGAAAAACTGACCTAGAGAAGGAAAATTGTCCACCTTCCACATGTCATTGAGGCTGCCAAGCTGCTAAGTGCTTCCTGAGGGTCCCCAAGAACAATTCTGCCACAGAGATAATTTGCACCTGAACACAACATCTTGCATATCCTTCACTACTAAAAGGCACCATCAGTGCAACCAGACCTCAAAGTCTGAGCTTAGTCTGGCTAGTTCTCAGTTTCACAGACCCGCTTCCCCTCCACTAAAGCATTTTTCTCCAAACTTAGTTTTAAGCTTACAGTCAGACTGTATTAGTGTTCTGTCTCACTCCACAACTTACTGGCATAAAAGGTTATAGAATGCATACTTAAGATAGAAAAGCTGGAAAAAAAGAATTTTCCAACGAAACAGAGTCAACTTTGCAACTCAGTTTCCTGTGCAGTTCCCAAGTGGTCTGATTTTTAAAGCCACCAAAAAGACCTTACAACAGCTTTCCAGTAAAGGGGGCCTACAGGAAAGATGGGGAGAGGCTCTTTATCAGGGACTGTAGTAATAGGACCAGGGGCAACAGTTTTAAGCCAAAAAAAGGGGAGATTTAGATCAGATATCAGGAAGAAATTTTTTCCTATGAGGGTGGACGAGGCACTAGCACAGGTTTCCCAGGGAAGTGGTGGATGCCCCGTCCCTGGAGGTGTTCAAGGTCAGGCTGGATGGGGCTTTGAACAACCTGATCCAGTGGAAAGTGTCCCTGCCCATGGCAGGGGGCTTGAAATTAGATGATCGTTAAGGTCTCTTCCAACCCAAATCATTCTATGATGAAAGAAAACCATGATCAATACTGTCAAGAACTGCGGTAACACAAAAACATGAGCAGCCTGGCTTACTGGTCTGGATGTTTGACATATTGTAATCAGAGCACAGGAGCATTTCCCTCATTTACATCATATTTGCATGGAGTTTGCACGTTGACTCAACCCGTGGCATTTCAGTCACAGCTAGATGCAGACTCAACAAACTGTAACAGTAATGGAATTATAAGCTAATTTCTGAAAATTTACAATCAGAAGGAAACCAGCTAGACAATGCAATTTGTTTGCAACAATAGAATCAAAGTAGCTCCTCTAAGAAAAAGGTATGGAAAAGAAAGTCTGGAATCAATTGCAGTTTTTCTCCTGCACACATCTGCAAGAATGCCAGCTTTGTAAGGCAGAGCAATAGCATTTCTGCATGCAAATGGCCAGTTCCAAGTGTGAAAATCTCAACTGTGTGCCTAATTACCCATTTCTGTTTGAACTGCTGGACATAAAATTTATCACCAAATGAAAGTCTGTTTTTTAAAACTTCTTCCACAAACGTGAGATCCAATGGATCCCACTGTGTTAAGAGTAACATTTGAGATAAAAATTGAATGTCAGTTATATCTGGTGCTTGAGTGGTGAGGCACTGGATCAGATCGCCCAGAGAAGTTGTGGATGCCCCATCCCTGGAGGTGTTCAAGGCCTGATCTAGTGGGAGGTGTCCTTGCTCATAGCAGTGGGGTTGGAACTATATGATCTTTAAGGACCTTTCCAATCCAAACTGTTCTATGATTCTATCTACCCAATGACCAACAATTTAACAAAACCAAAAATAAAGTAATCAAATCTTCAATTTCAATCTTAAAACAAACACAAGAATCAAAATACTCTTTTAACAAAAAAGTCTGACAAGTCCTCACAAAATTAATTTGAAAAGATTTTCCAATAAGGCCATTGAAGTTGAGCCAACCTCAGTTTGCATGTAGACCTCAGGATTCTGGCTGTAAATCTTTGCTATCTGGTTTCCTGTAAAACGCTGAAAAAGAAATGCAAATGCTTAGAAACACAAACCCTAAATGGAGTCAATAATCATTAACTCTGTGTAATGAGTTCAGTACATTGCACTTTGGATATTTAATTTGCCTGATGCATGATGAAAGTCAGTGCACAGCAGGCAATCCGCACAGAACAGGCTATAACGCATAGTCTCATTATGAGAATTTTGCTCACCTTTTGAAAAAAAAGCATCTGAAAAAGCATTACTATCCATAATTTACATTTCAGAAATGACAGTTCAATGGAATGAATCACACTTATTCTTGTGAGCAGGAACCAGCACAATATAAATGCTGCCTTCAAATCCTTGAAAAGGTTTAGGCTACACAACCTCTATCTCTCTGTGGCAGCTGAATGGGGAGAAAAGCAGGAAGTTTTGTACTCAAAGAAGCAACTCCAGCACAGACTAATAATAGTTGTAAGAATAATTATTTTTCATCCATGTATTATACCAAATAACAAAAAACTTCCAACGCTGGAACCTTAAACTTTAGCAAGTTAAAAATAAACTGTTAGTGGTATGCAAAGTCCGAGTTCAACACTGGCCATAAATCTTGCATAATGATTCAAAAACAAAATCAGCAATTTGGGAGGTTAGAACCTCATTCTACTGAAGCCAATAGTAAGAGTGGCAAAGGTGCTGAGATGCCTGGAGGGCAGCTCTGCAACTCTGTAACTCACCGTCACAGTTACAAGAGAGGGAGGTGTCAGGAAGAGGAAACAAGTGACAGAATCCTCTCTGACAGCATCTCCAAACTGTTCAAGAGGCCAATCTTTTAATTACAGAAGTAACCTAGAACAGTGATCCACAAGCAGAAGGGTCAAAACCCCAAGTAAACCTGTAACACAAACTGGATTGCCATCCCAATGGAAACCTGGCTGCACAGGAGCTCCCAGGGGAAAATCAGGCGCTGAGACTGTAAATGTGACCACCAAACACTGTATTCCAGAGCCACAGGGCAAATGCAGTAGCTCACCCTAGATGCTTCCTGCAGCAAAATTTCCAGGATTTGCCTCATTTCACTTCAAAATTCCCATATCTTTCTTTGTGAGACTACTGCAAAGCACAGTATCAAGAGAGTTGCTTCAAAAACTCTCTCTCATAGTTAACGGCTGATCATTATCTGCTGTGGCACCACCACAATGGCAGAACCGCTTCTGACAGGAGACTGCTGAGAACTTTCTTCCCCGCTTCTTACCTCATAGGCTCGCGAGCCAGTGATATTCGCTAGGCACTGTGCTCCCCCCACGGCTTTCTCCAAAGCGCTGCACTGGGAAGCTGTGCTAGAGTCCATCCAGATGGGGCTATTGCTGATAGAAAAACAAGTCTACAACAAACAATATCCTTCATTAGTAAGTCTGATCTCTAATAAGTCCCTGCTAGAGCAATAGCAATAAAGCAATGTGTGTGGTTGGAGAAGCAACAGGCTTTTCCGTCTGCTACCTGACAAACTGCAGCACGATGTGTACTTCATGTAGCCTTGTAGCACAGTGTCTCAGTACAGCCCTATGACAGCCAAAGCCCTGCGCTCGTTTGTACAAGTTGGTGTAGGGTCTGCAGCACAAGTGTTGTGAGGAGCAGTTGAGGGAACTGGTGCTGTTTAGCCTGGAGAAGGGGAGACTGAGAGGAGACCTTATTACTCTCTACAACTACCTGCAAGGAGGTTGTAGCGAGGCGGGTGTTGGTCTCTTCTCCCGTGTAAGAAGTGATAGGACAAGAGGAAATGACCTCAAGTTGCACCAGGGGAGGTTTAGATTGGATATTAGGAAATATTTCTTTACTGAAAGAGTGGTGAAGCATTGGAATAGGCTGCCCAAGAAAGTGGTGGAGTTGCCACCCCTGGAGGAGTTCAAAAAATGGGTAGACATGGCACCTTGGGACACGGTTTAGTAGGCAAAGTGGTGTTGAGCTGACAGTTGGACTTGACGCTCTTAAGTATTTTTTTCAACCTTAATGATTCTACGATTCTAAGTTTAGCCCCACTTTTTAGAACTCCTCTTCAAACAATCAAATTATCTTTCCACAGCTCTCCTAAAAGATTTCTTTCATGACTGGCACAGCCACTCGGAAATGCAACTAATGCTTAGTACATCACCAGAGTATTAAAATACATTTCCATGAGCAGATGAGATACTTGCCAAACTAATCACTTAACACAGAAGTAACATAAATGTCTCCCTTTCAACATGCAGCTGTCCTTTCTGATCTTTAAGTAAGGAAGGTAAGGGTCTTCAAGAATAAAGCTGATACATCCCTACTTTTCTTTTTAAATAAAAGCATATCAAGTCTATGTTCAACACCTACCAACCATGCACATATAATATGCTGAGGTTCAACAATGTACTTGTTAGGAGTTTGTGTCAACACAGCATTACACGACATTTCAGAAGTAAATGTAAACTCACCTTTTTAAAAAATATATTTTCTAATGAAATCACAAGCACTGCAAGGAAACTCAAGTAAGATACTCTTCACCACAATTGTTAGTTAATATAATTATTTAAAAAACCCTCTAAAATATTTACAGACTGTTTACAAAAATATGACATTTCCTGAAAGAACAAACAGGTTGTTATTCTGACACAGAAAGATCCTGGGATGCCCAGTGGCACCTGTAAGCTTTTGAAACAATATATATTGTCAATCAGGAGAATAGTAAATGTCAAAAGCCCTGGGGCTGAAGAAATAACCAGCACATGTCACACTATACACTGCAGGGACGTAGAATTCATCCAAACAAGAGGAAAGGTTTGCAAGGAGAAAAGCAATGTGTAAGGATCAGAAAAGCAGTACTGCAGCTCTCCCTTCAAAGCTCTTTATGCACGTTACCTTTAGTGACTGATGTAAAGGCTGTTCGGATGATGCGTTCTTTAAAATTTGGATGCTTCCTTTTCTCCAGTACACGCTCCCATGTTGCTGTAGAAAGCACAATACCACAAGTTAGAGATGCCCTCCTAAGCCACAGAGTTCATATCTTGATCTGAATTTCAAATTCTAAGGAACAGAGTACTCTATAAGAACTGCACCTTTTCAAATCAAGTGCCTCCCTAGAAGACTCTTTAAGACTGAGCAAAGCATATATTATACCAGTAAACGTGGGAGTCAAGAGACAACAATGATTCAGAACTATAGCAACTTCTAGTGGGAGCCATTATTATTATTATTATTATATTGTTAATCCATGGCATTAGACACTTCTGAGGGCTCTTCTTAGCTGTAGCTAGGGCTTCGTGGTCAAGATTGTTAGTTCTGTGCTATTTGAGCAGAGCCCCCAGATTCTTCCGTTACATAACTGCCCAGTCAACATTAATACACAGTAATAATAATGTGCAATATCAAGAAGGTTATTTAAGCTCTGTATCTTAGGCAGCTGCCTCAAGCCATGCACCTCTACTTACACACCTGTAGGACACCTCAGGCAAACTGCAAAGCTCCATCCAGTGACCTACTAAACAGCTCTGATGAGACCAAGCGCACAAAGAACCCCCTGCCTACAGAGGACTTGACCCCAGTGCAATCCAGATTGTATTTCACATCTCCACCAGTTCTTTGGGACAAATATTGGCACATCAGTGCACCTCCACAGACAGACTCAGTATGGACCAGGAGAGGGTAACTAAATGAAATCTGGTTTGCCTGAAAGAATCTGAATATAGCATCAAGTTGACATCCCCAGTTTGCTGGAGGACAGATAAAATGAAGGGAATCCAGGCAATCTGGAAATGCACTTCATTATTTCACTCAAGTAAGCTGTGGTTACTTGGCAGTCCCTAAATTCTGCTCCACTGATTCACAACAGACCCTCAATACTGGCTAAGATTTTCAGCTACCTGGCTCAGGCTTTCAACTGAATTCAATGAGACATGGAGATCAAAGTAAGAGCTTTGATTAATTAATTCCAGATATTTCCAGATTAACAGCCTAAATATTAGCTGTCACCTTGGTGCTATCCTCACCCTGAGCATCATCTGTAAAAGTTACAGAAGACTTTCTTGTTTCACCAGAGTACCAGGCAAACTGACTGGATATCAGGATGGGTCTTAAAAGTCTCAGAAAAAAAGGCATTATGCACTACAGGTTAAATCACAGCAGTATCTTTATGTCTGCAAAGACAATTGTAATTTGATTTTTGTGGTTCTTTGGCAGATGTCTATCCTAGCCAGTAAAACCTGTGTTCAAGAGGATGTTAACTCTGCCTTTGGCAAACTGGACTCCTCACTGTTTTTTCTACCCCATTTCCACTAGCACTTGGGTACACTGAAATTCAAAATTACTCCACTCATTTCAGAATCTGTATGAGAAAATAATTTAAACAATAGGAAACCAACTACTTACATACTATACTGATCTAAACAACTGCACTGTAAAACTTCGTTCACACTAAGTCCTAGTGATTGCTCTGCATCTTTCAAGTGTTAAGTTCCCCTGAAGAACATGTCTTTTAATGGGCATTTATATAGAAGCTTTGGTCTTATTTGATGTCATCATGGTCTTCTGCAATGCAATTATTTAAATGACATTTATCACTATACCTTATGCTCTACTGAAAATAATATAGTAAGACTGATTTTTTTTTATACACTGACCTGGCCAGCACCAGACAAAGCTTTGACTTGAGAGAAGTTAAAGCCTGAAGACTTCATCTTTTCCAAAATTATATCCAGAGCCTACAGGAACAAACAGAATTAAGAATGGCTGTAATGAGCTATCAAATTATGCATACTCATAACCTCTAGAATGAAAGAGTAAATTCATGTCATCACTGATAGGAGTTCATTGGCAGATAATGAAAAATTAGCTAATGACTATGGACTTCTCAAAAACCTGCATAAATTCATTTACTAAGTAAGAGTCCATAAATGAAAACTTCAATCACACAGGGTAAAAAAAAAAGATAGCTTTAAACAAGCTGAATCACAAAGAACCATTATTTCAAACCTAAATAAGAAGCAAGAGTTAAAGAATTCCAGTTCATTAAAAAGCCACTTTTAACAATGCTAGGCACAAAGCAGGATTATTTTTTCCTGTTCTTACCTTTGTAAATCTATGAAAACTTAATGAGGTACACTCTGCACCCTGTCCTACAAGAGGTGATGGACCCCCAACACCACTGACCCCACTGCAGGTTGAAAACTCATGGTCCTTTCAATACAAAGCTAAATCAAGTGAATTTTAGCACTCTAAGTACCCAGGTTCATTTTATTCTTGCTACCTTTTATTGAAGTTTAAAACAAAAAATTAATCTAACTTTACATAGTTTAATTCAGATCAGCATTTCCCAGACTATCTTGGCAAATTGACTACTGCAAGATTTCAGTGTCTCCCAAAACCCATCAATACCTATATTATCTTATTATTAACGTAATAATTACAATTGTTCCTTTTCATTATGGTTCAAAAGACCAACTGCAACCAAATTTACCAAACCTTTGTCAGCTATCATGGATAACCAGCAAGGAGTTCTGTGACCTTTCAAATATCTTCACAAAGGAATCAAATCACATTAGTAAAACAGATTTACACAACAGCATGTGAGAGCAAGCATTGCAGAAACAACACAGAAGCAAGGAAGGCCTTCTTTTAAAATAGAAAAGAATTTTGTATTTTAAAACAGATACCAGTCAAAGTGACTCAGAATCACTGAAGAAACTGCTTTTGAACCACTTACCATTTGAGATACCAGTTGGTTAGCAAAGGTTATTCTAAATGAACAGTGCAAGTAACCTGGATGCTACAAAAACACAGATTTAAGCTAGGTAAAGCACAGCTGCCCTTTTGGTGTAAGAAATAAGAAGATGAGAGCAAAAAAAGAAGAGTCTTTTTTGAAAGTTAGGAAAGGATTAATCACACACACAATGCTGTAATGGTAAAGAGTAAAGAAACAAACAACCAAAACCCTCAAAATGTTAGCAATTTCCACTACATTTTCTCATAACACAAATATTTGCACACCAAAGACACAGAACAACACTCAGAAGAAACAGAATACAAACAAAAGGACCGTGTTGGTTTGAATGATGAGTTTCACTATTGCTTGGATTACATTTCCATTTCAATAACAGCACGGAAGAAGTCAAACTGCCTGAAGTATGTTCATACCTTGACCCACATAAGCACAGGAGAAGTGACTGTCAGTCTGTCACCGTGAATATAAGCTCCACCTTGTGTCCTAGAAGAAAAACAGTATTTTCTCTTAGTAAATTCAGCAATTTTTTCAGCACCAAGCAAAGTTCTTCAAGCTTATTAATAACCAAAGAGAGTTTGCTATTTCTTTTATGTTAAAAGCAAGGATAAAATCAGCATTTGAAACCTGAAAATGTAAAAGCCAGCTCCTAGGAGGCAACATAAGAGATGTCTGACCCAGTTGTAAAATAAATAGTTTGCGAGGAAAGGCTCTGATCCTGCAGTAAGGTCTGTGATAGACTCAATGCTGTTTCTGCTCAACGGTTCCATGTAATTAGTAGTTACTTCTAAGTTTCCTAACTGTCACCATTAGTCGCTTGAATCTAGAAAATGGAATTCCAATTTTGTTGTTAAACCATCAAGTAAAAGTACTTCATTGAAACTTGCAACTACAGAGGACATACGTAAATTCTAGTCTATTAACTAAACCTTACTGTGAGATTTGGAACCAATGAATTTGTCTCCAAATGTTTTTTAGGAGTTCCCTTCATTCAATTCACTTGCTGTTATCATGGCATTCCACCCTGACACAAAGGTGATGCCTACTTCTGTACCCCAAAAAGAAACAGTCATGTCCACAAGACTGAAGTCATAAAAGAAAAATAGATTTAGTTTATTTACACATAATACTGTGGGGTAGATTATTTATTTCTTTCCTGTTGGGAATTATTGCCATATTTACACACCAATGAGGGCAAAAGCACATACTCCTCTTACCAACTATGAAACGTGAACTTGGCATGAACTTTTTCCATGCCTCCACACATATCAGTGAGGCCAAACAGGGAAACCACCCCTCTGTGCCAATCCCCAAAGTTCTACATTATGTTCCCCAAGTAAAATATAAAAAGCCTTACTTAAATTCTGGCAGGTCTTTATCAAAATGAACATTATCCTCATAAATGACTCTCAGCTGTTCATCAATAGCAATGACTTTCAGCTAGAAGACATAAACCAGGGTGTAAAAAAAAAAAAAACACAATAATTTAATAGCACTGGTAAGTCATTTATACTAAATCAATTCTCACAGATTAAATGGGAAAGATGACTGAAAGCATGGGTGTAATTTTACATGAAACAAGGGATGTGAATTTCCAGCACGCCACCAGTTCAGCAACATGCATATTTGCCTGCATTTTTCTCCCCATTTTTTCTAACATGTCACAAGATCAAGACGCAGGCATATGGTAAAGAACTGCAAACAACCAGGTTCATAGCTCTAGTGGGACATGTCCCTGCCCATCACAGTGGGGATTGGAACTGGATGATCTTTAAGGTCCCTTCCAACTCAAACTACTCTATGATTCTACGACACACTCTCAGATTAAAGATGACATGTGCTTTTTCTCCTGCTACTCCCATTTTTTTCAGCCCATCTTACCAAGGAACCTAACATACCCTTAGGATCCATTAAAAATCTTCCCTGCTCCCTAAATGGTGAGTAAATCAAACTACCACTCTGGCAAAGCTCAGAGGGTTTTACAAAACTGTATTCTGAGCTTCTGTAATATATGGAAAGCAACGTCCCAACTGGGTAACTCCATAAAGCTGAGCTTTCTTGTAAGCACAAACTAGAAGAGCACAACAAACTTTTCTCCTCTCTATTCACTCAAGTCAGAATCACAGAACAGAATCATGGAATGCTCTGAGTTGGAAGGGAGCTTTACAAGTTGTCTAGTCCAACCACCAGGAGGGAGCAGGGATATCTTTTACTAGATCAGACATCTTTAACTAGTACAGAATTAAAACATAAACTGCTTAGAAAAAGAGCAAGAAGGCAGCTCACATTCAGCGCATAATTCAACATGGAAAAGTGCAAATTGTTGCTAAAGGAACAGACAAAAAAAAAAAGCCTACAAAGATTAAGTCATCCAAATGAGCTGTATTGAAATAACAAGGCCATCCTCATTCTAGCCATAGAAATGTAGGGCTGTTATTTATGCACTAGCATAACTCATTACCAGCCTGATGCCCTGTGCTGACTTTAAAATGGCTCTGACCCACTGCAGCTTAATTGGCTTTCTGCCTGCAGCCTGGCCCCTTAAAACACATTCAATCAACCTAACTTGGATGTGCCTTTTATAGAATGGTTTGGGTTGTAAGGGACCTTAAAAATCACTCTGTTCCATCCTCCCTGCTGTGGGCAGGGGCACCTTCCACTGGATCAGGTTGCCCAAAGTCTCAACCAACCTCACCTTGAACATTCCTAGGGATGGGTCATCCACAACTTCTCTGGGCAACCTGTTCCAGTGCCTCACCACCCTCATTCCCCCTTAATCCTATCCCTGCACTCCCTGAAAAACAGCCCCTCCCTAGTCTTCCTGTAGGCCTGCTTTAAGTATGGAAAGGCCCCCAGGCCCCACTTTCCAAGCTCCCAAACTTTAGCACAGCTGTAATGAAGTGATCTATGCTCGTAGATCTTTTTTAAAAATACTCAGACTTACATGCAACTTGTACAGGTTTTCTGTTTGCAGTGCAATAAAGCCTGATTGTCACAACAAATCAAAATTTCAAGAAGCAACCTCGTCATCCAAGTTCATAATCCTACTAATCTTGATTCATGCAAGGACACTGAAAAATCTAGATTTGGTTGCAAATTCCAGCTCACAGCCTGCTTGATGCCACAGGCAGAGAAGTCTCCATGCAGTTTGCATGTAGAGAATGGCTCTTTTTGGGGATTCAGTGCATCCCTAGTAGGATGGGGGAAAAGGACATGTTAGGAGACACAGCCTACAGCTCCAGAGGAGACAGGACAAACAGAAAGGGGCAAAGGGCATACTTATGCAGGCAAAGGGAAGGAGGCACGCCAACAGCCAGGCACAAGCAGTGCCCATGGCCCCAGAGGCCTTAAAAACACTGTTAATTATTTGGCATAAGCAGCAGCAGAGTTGCTGCCATGCATAACCACTCAGCACCCAGCGCAGCAAAGCATCCTGCAGACTGGCCCTAGAATCATAAAACTGTTAAAATTGGAAAACGTAACTAAGATTATCCAGTCCAACCATGAGCCAAATACCACTGTGCCTACTAAACCATGTCCCAAAGTCTAACAATGACCAGTTTTCTGAATTCCTCCAGGGATGGTGACTCCACCACTTTCCTGAGCAGTCTGTGCCAATGCTTCACTACTTTTTCAGGAAAGAAATTTCTCTTACTATACAATCTAAACCTCAACTCAGACAACTTGAGGCCATTTCCTCTTATCCTACCCTCTTGTTACTTGGGAGAAGAGACCAACACCTGCTTTGCCATTTCCAAGGAGTTCTAGAGAGCAATAAAGTCTCCCCTCCTTTCCTCCAGACTGAACAATCCCAGTTCACTCAACCACTCCCCATAAGATTTGTGCTCCAGACCCTTCCCCAGCTTGTTCCCCCTCTCTGAACCTGCTCTAGAAGATCAGTGTCTTTCTTGTGAGATGGGCAAAACTTAACATGGAGATTCAAGCAGAGAACAGGAGCACAATCATTTCCCTGGTCCTGTTGGCTGACACAAGCCAGGGTGCTGTTGGCCACCCAGGCATGGTGCTGGCTCACTCTCAGCCAGCTACAGACCAGTGTGGAAACTGGTGGGCAAAGCCACAAGTGTGGAAACCCCGTAAAGTGGGGCAGTTGCTGAGAGGAGGAGAAGCAACAGGGAGGGAAGCATCACTACCTCTCATGCCGGGGGATGTGGGAGAGGCACCCCGGTCCTTGCTGCTCTGGGTCGGGAGATACGAGAGATGCAGGGAATGCAGGAGAGGCATCCCGGTCCTCCCCTCCCTGTGCCGGGAGGATGCGGGAGAAGCATCCCGGACCTTGCTCCCCTCGGTCGGGGGGATGCGGGAGAAGCATCCCGGTCCTCGTCCTCCTGGGTCGGGGGATACAGGGGAAGAGCCCTGGTGCTTGCCACCTCCCCGTGCCGGGGGATGCGGGAGAGGCACCTCGGTCCTCCCCGTGCCAGGGATGCGAGAGATGCGGGAGAAACATCCCGGTCCTCCCGTCCCCGTGCCGGGGGATGCGGGAGAGGCTCCCCCGGTCCTCGCCCCGCGCAGTCCCCGCACCCCGGGGACACGAAGCCGCTGTCGCTCGGCAGCGCAGTTGCCACGGCAGCCCCGGCGGCAGCTGGAGGGGAGAAGAGAGCCGGGGCGGGGAGAGGGGCGGCAGCCGTACCTGCTGCGTGCTGAAATCCCAGCCCAGGTAGCAGGGAGCGGCCATGGCGCCGCGCAGGGGCTGGCTCTGCAGGCCCGGCCTACCCGGGCGGGAACGGCGGATTCGGAGGGCGGGCGGGGCCGAAACATGCTGGGAGTCATTTGTCACCCGCAGCCGGGGGGTTGCTGCCCTGCGAGACCGCTCAGGACCCAGCGCGGAGGAGCAGCCACCCGCCTGCAGTCGGAATCCTGGAATGGTTTCGGTTGGAAGGGACCTTAAAGCCCATCCAGTTCCAACCCCCCTTGCCACGGGCAGGGACACCTCCCTCCGAATCAGGCTGCTCAAAGCCCCATCCCGCCTCGCCTTAGACATTTCCAGGGATGGGGCAGCCCCAACTTCCCTGGGCGACCTGTTCCAGTGCCTCAGCACCCTCATCGGGGAGAATTTCTTCCTAATGTCTAGTCTAAATCTGCCCCTCTTCAATTTATAGCTATTGCCCATAGTCCTTTCACTACATGCCGTTGCAAAAATTCCCTCCTCAGCTTTCTTGTATGCCCCTTTAAGTTGTAGAAGGCTGCTATAAGGTTTCCTAGGAGCCTTCTCTTCTCCAGCTTGAACAAGCCCAACCAGCTCTCTCAGCCTGTCCTCATAGCAGGGGTGCTTCAGCCCTCTGATCATCTTCGTAGCCTTCTTCTGAATCATAGAATCACTAAAACTTCACAAACTGTCAGCCTCTGGACTGGACAGGCCAACGCTCTCCTGGGTGGAAAATTGGTTGGACAGCCAGGCCCAGAGAGTGGTGGTAAATGGAGTTATCTCCAGTTGGGGATCGGTCAAAAGTGGTGTCCCCCAGGGCTCAGTGCTGGGTCCAGCCCTGTTCAATGTCTTCATCAATGACCTGGATGAAGGCATCAAGGCCACCCTTAGCAAGTTTGCAGATGTCACTAAACTAGGTGGAAGTGTCGATCTGCTGGAGGGTAGGGAGGCCCTGCAAAGGGATCTGAACAGGCTGGACTGCTTGGTTGAGTCCAATGGCATGAGGTTCAACACAGCCAAGTGCTGGGTCCTGCACCTGGGGCACAACAACCCTAAGCAGAGCTACAGACTAGAAGTCTGTCTGGAGAGCTGCCAGGAGGAGAGGGACCTGGGGGTGTTGGTTGACAGCTGACTGAACATGAGCCAGCAGTGTGCCCAGGTGGCCAAGAAGGCCAATGGCATC
>WAAB01016911.1:11135-21214 GCA_013389865.1 Piaya cayana | reverse complement strand
GAGAACAGGCCTTACGAGGAACGGCTGAGAGAGCTGGGGTTGTTTAGCCTGGAGAAGAGGAGGCTGAGGGGAGACCTTATTGCTCTCTACAACTACCTGAAAGGAGGTTTTAGTGAGGTGTGTGTTAGTCTCTTCTCCCAAGTAACAAAGGACAGGACAAGAGGAAATGACCTCAAGTTGTGCCAGGTGAGGTTTAGATTGGATTTTAGGAAAACTTTCTTTACTAAAAGAGTGGCAAAGCACAGACTGCCAAAGGAAGTGGTGGAATCACCATCACTGGAGGTGTTCAAAAAGCATGTAGATGTGGGACTTTGGGACATGGCTTAATAGGCACAGTGGTGTTGGGCTGAAGGTTGGATTTGATGACCTTAGAGGTCTTTTCCATAAAGGACTTTTCTGTAAAGGTCTTTTTCTTAACAATTCCATGATTCTATGCTGTGACTAAACACAAGTGACTGTGTGCTAATTCCTGGGGACCCTCAAGCCGAGGGCGCCAGCACTGCAGGAGCTCTGAAGCAACAGAAAAGGGGCAGCCTAAACTGCAGCCCAAAGGAATTCACAGAATTGTAATATTCCATTAGTATGTACCAACCCCATTGTGGTATCACACACTTCAGCTTGCACAGACACAGTATTCCATAAAATATGGTTGGACTTGATGATCGTGGAGGTCTTTTCCAACCTTAATGAGTCTTTGATGTCATGATTCTAAAAACATGCAAAATTGTTACTTTGGCTGAAGTTTTTGTTTTCTTCAGCTTGGTTTTTTTTCAGTTGAGAGGGTTTGGTAAGGCTTTCAGATTTTGCATTACCTGTGATGGCATGTAAAAAAAGAGCAAAGTGGAACTGGTTAATCAAAAGAAGGCTCATCTAAAAATGCTTTCAGCCTGCAATCAAGGCAGTATCTCAGAAGAGCCTTAATGAAGTCAAATAGGTTTTGCATGCCAAGGATCTTAAACTCTTTTAAGGGTACAAATACTTAATTTGAAATACCCTTTAGACTATAAAATATTACTAGATGTTGTCATATACTGAACATTTTCAATACATTTATATGTTCCCAGCAATTTCTGAAAGCCCTAACTCCCCTAGGTTTATACTTTCAAGATTTGAAGTTATTTTTACAAAGAAAAACCTTTAAAACATTAATCTTGACAACTCTCAACCTGTAATGTAAATTAAAATATACTTTTAAATCAAACTTACTTTATCATATCAACTTTGAATATTCTTTATTGGGAGTACCTGCATCAGAGATACGATAACAGAACCTTTAAATTAGCCAGTTTAAGCTGAAGTTGTCTAAAAAGTATTTGCAACGCGGGAACCCCTTCGAATGTGGTATTGTTGACCTGCCTTCTAGAGCCTAATCCTGCAAATTTACCTGAATAGTTTGCAGTCATGAAACATCCCAATGAAATAAGTGCTAGTCCATTTACAAGGAAAGATGTGTAAAATTGTCACCCACTTTGTAGTTTGTCATTTTCAAATCAGATGGTCACCAGGCAGTGATGGAATTTTCCTGCCCATGTGGAGCTCAGGCTGGATGGATCTGTCCTGAGCAAAGGTCTCACTGACCCAAGAGGCATTGAAGGAAATAAAGGTTTTAAAACCTTACCAAGAACTGTGTCTGTAGCGTAACTCTTACCAGAAATGAAGAATCAAATAACACGTAGAGGCTGCTTTTCCCTTACTGTGGAATGTGGTTGGTGAGCCGGAGAGGGGAGGCTTGCCCTGTAAACAAGTACCAGAAATGGAGGCCAAGGTTCAAAATGCTGCAGTTTTCGAAGTATAACAACTCACAGAAATAAAAAGAAACCAAAGGCAATTCTAAAGGAAGCCATAAGAATGATAAATTACTTTGGAAAAAGAGACTTTTGTGGCTTTGTTTTATTATTTTTTTAAAGGAGGTATTGGTTAGTAGAAAGGAAACAACAGTTTATAAATAAGTAAAGCAATCTTGTAAGTATGTAAGAATCCACTATATTCTTCAGCAGTGAGATTGGAGAATAGTCTATAGTTGCACTGCTGCAAGAAATAATTTCCTTTAAATAGCACAGAGAAGTTACAGTAACTGAAATAAACCACCCCCTGTTATCAGATCTCCTCAGATCAGGAGCAAAACAGTGGCATAGAACAATCCATTCAAGGACAGAATAGGAATGTTAACATTACTAATTTTACTTTTCATGTTTTTCTAGAGAAGACAGGGAAGTTTTGAGCATCATTGCCTTATTCAGTCACTCTGTCGCCCATTTTTCACCAAGGCAGTGGTCTCTCAAATTTAGTTGTTTGTGTATGGAAAGCGTGCATCGCTGCTGTTCTTTCTTCACTAAAGTTCATGCTGGCAGACACAACCACAGCCTGTAAAATTGTTTCTTGAAAGCAAGCAAGGTTTAGCTGAGCAGTTATCAGTGAAGTTGCATTCATATAGTAGTGATGTTTTAGCACTGACAAATCCAGAATTTCCAGAGGGGATGGACAAAATGCCGTTTATAATTGAAATGTCACCACTGCAGATTAACAGCTTGAGGCAGAGCACAGATTAATCACTCAAGACACATACAGCAGGGTAAAGGGAAAAGCGAATTTATTCCCCTTTTCCTATTGACTAGTTTCTGACCTGATGGAGAAGCAATGCTTCCATGTTCTGCTAGGCCCTCAGCTGTTTGCTAAGTTATAACTAGTGTGCCAATTAATGCTTTGTATTCATCCCCTGCTGTCAAGTTACTTCAGCTGCACATTCATTTCAATTCATTGCAAAACATAAATTATATTATCAGTTTTCCATATTCCTACATACTGAGATGTTTCACTTTTTATTCTCACATTGAGTATCAACATCTGCCTCTGATCTCAGCTACACTATGACATAAAATCAGATTTAACTGCGTGCTTCAGTTTTACACAGGTGAAATCCTTCAAAACCAGTGAGAGTCTAAGTACTGTGCTGCATTACCATCACATCATCTTAGATGTGCCAACAAGCTAGAGAACAGATAGACCTTTGATATCAGTTGGGATTGCTATATTGACAGTAGTCCAGCTATCCTGATTTATACTGACTATATAATTCAATGGGGATATGGAGGTACTTACACCTTCAAAGGAAGTAACAGAAGTCCACGGGCAACTGCAAAGCTACCAATTGCTTTGCTTCCAGCAGCCAAATGTTTTGGGTGTTTTTACATTCATACATCAGCACAGGTTGGCATAGCAGAAACAATGGGGCAGGTAAGAGTTACTGCACATGCAGACATCAGTTATGCACATGCAACACAACCATGGCAGCCCATGTCAGACGTAGCACTCTTAGGTCTGCTGGCACTACTGTTCTTTTCCCAACAAGAAGTCTAGTGGGTCTTTAATTAGCCACAGAAACATTAAATATAGTAAGCTGGGTCAGATAAATACCAACCTATTTGCCAACTAACCTGACAGTCTGGTGCAAAGCTGCTAATTAGGTGGGAGATGTTTACAATGTTAAGCTCCAAGTAACACAACAATAACACATTGAAAAAAATAAAAATCTCAGCTTCAGCACCAGACCTGCCTACTGGAAGGATATCTGAGCAACGACAATGCTCTAAAGGTCATTCCCTTTCTACTTAGCATTGCAAGTACTCTGTTATCACAAAATCTCCAGCAATGTTTAACCAGGTACTGATAATACTGAATAACCACAGTACCATAAATTAAAAGATGAAGTTGATGTTCTTTTTATAGAGATGCATTATAACACCAGAAATATTTTCCTTCCTTAAATATGCACTTATTTGCAGAAGTTACTTTTGTACACAATTTTCTGGTACCCATTGTTTTTGTCTGTACCCCTAAATACTGTGGAGAGTCTTATCATTCACTCTGTAAGAACAAGTACTTGATGTTTAAAAGCAATGGATCAAGGTGGCTATTATCCCCTGTAATTTTACTGACTGTACTGTGAATGGATGACAGCACATATAAAGATCCAGACTATCCATGCCCTATGCCCAAGTTCCACAGGATGAAGCCCAAACCACAGTTGTTACATGGGAGATTGAAGACATGGTTTTTATTTAGGTATAGTAATTGTTCCACAAGCCAATAGGTTTGTGGAATATTCTTAATATGTGCATATTCAAAATCCCTTAACCAATTTACGGAGACCTCATGAAGAATCAGTGTAAGATTCCTTGTAAAAACCATAGACGTGCAAATGAACAATGGGTACCAGAAAAGAATTTAAATGATGGTTCAACTACACAATCTCAGTTATACTGGCTGTTTCATAGGTACTGGTCATTTTTCAGTTTTTATTTAATCATGTACATAAAACCCTTCCATTTAATTTATATCAAGTTCAACAGAACACATGTTGACTTCAGTGGGTACTGAATCAGGCACTGTGGAATTGTATCTGGTTTTACATACTCTAGTTGTACAGATGTAATTTCATTGACTCAATTAGGCTACCAGTGATTATGAAGTGCAGTACAAATTCCTCCTGAGATCTCTGCATGGAAGTGAAGTAAAGGATGTTTCTGAATAGCAAATTATTTTTAGGATACTTTCCTCCCCTGCACAGATTTCAAGTCCATATTTATTCTCACAATAGTAATAACACTTAACCATTCTCTTTGGAGGACTATCTTAACTAGAACCATTTGCAAGACTTATTAAAGTTAACTTATACACCCAGCAGATTTCCTTGAAGATGAATACTGAAGTGGTTTGTGTCCTCATGCTCAAAAGCAAATATCTCAGAAGCAAGATGTGGTCATGCAGATAAAACTTTTCATTAACAACAGATTAACTAATTCTTTCATGCTGTATTTGATTTTTATCAAACTCCATTTACAGATAAGTACATTTTATTGATTAAAAACAATCAAAGATAAACTCAAACAATGCCTGATATGGAAACTAATAAGGGTCAAACCTGGCACTGTTCAGTACCATCCTGCAAGGATCAAAAAATTATTTTGCATTCAAGAATGAATTAAAATCATGTAAATATACAGGTAGAAAAATCAAGGCAGAAAATGTACATAGCTTATCCAATTCATTTTAGGACCTGCTTGAAATTCTCCCAGAGTTCCAATATGCATGTTATGTCTGTTGGGAGAATGACTGAAAATAGGTTGCTGTCACCTCACAGATCTGTAGTCATCATAATTCTATGGATAGCAAACAGTCAGAGAAGTACCTGGTATAGAAAAGATATTTACATAGCAGTTACAGAAATGTGAATGCTCTTTATCAGTAACTGAAATTTAAAACATCTATAGGACCAAGGAATCACCAGTGAATTTCCAGAATTCTCTGAAGAGTACTATCCATGAATGCCATTCAGTTTCCTCTCATCATCTTCTCATCAAAAGTTTTATGAGGTCAAAATGGAGTAAACCTAACCATATTGTTTGTCACACTAATTTAAGAAACCCTAGAACTAAGAAGAAAGCAAGGGAAATGGTGAGAAAATATGTCAGCAGTCATTTGTTTAAAATCTTGGTCTGGTAAACAGCTTCACTTTCTTCTTAGACTTGTCTCTTCACACTGTCACTTCCAAAAGGGAATCTCAGAAGTTAAACAATCAAAGATAAGGCAGAAAGGCAGAAATGAACAAAATGAACAAAATGAACAACTCCTGACCCTAAGTGTTGGATGCTGATTGTTTACACAGAGGGAGTAATAATGCAGTCAATTAACAGACTGAGGAGCCCTCTAACAGAGCAAATTTCAGCAATCTAGTTTATTTTCCACAGCAAGTTACAACCCAGGGAAGATTGCTTAATCCTCAGCACCAAGTCAAGACAAGAACAGTGTTTTTTAAACAGTGCTTATGCCAGTCACAAAAAACACATACAAAATATCTGCTGCCTTTAACTCCTCACAACCAGCACAATTCAGTTTGATGTAGATGAACCCCGTGATTTCAGTGGGACAGCATTTACCATCCAAAACAAAAAAAAAGAATGTGGTTCTGCAAAGGGAAGTGGATAGCACCCTGTCCTCAACCCATGCAAAGCCAGATATGCAAGTATTAAATGTGAAGCACAGGATGATTAGTATTAAGTCCTCAGTGCTAACTTGGTGTCCTTGATTTAAGCCTTCACAGCCACACAGGCAGAGCACAGGTTCAGAAATGCCAGGGCTCGCTACTGAACTGAGCAATTTGGAGCTTACACAAGTGTTTTGCAAAATCCCTCCCAATCACTAGGGCTGGATCAGTGGTACTGGATTCAGTCAACTGGGAACCTCAGAGATCTAAAGAATATAAACGTGGCAAGCCTTTTGACAGCCTGTACTAGCCAGGCAACCTTCTCAAACCAGCTAAAAAAAAATAACATTCCTTATTAACATTTGATATACAGATATATTGATATATATTATACCTACACACACACTGCCTAGTTATATTTACATAAAGACCCCACAGGAAAGGGGAAAATAGAATACTATTGAAGAAACATGAAGGAATGTATATGACCCAAGCTCACCAAACCTTCAGAGGGACTTGAGGGACAGCTAGGCCACCCTCCCTTTGACATACTTTAACACTTTATGTCTGAAAGCACATGAAAAGTCAGATCAGAGAAAAATCTTGAGATCATACTGAAAACTTATATCTTAGGCTCCTTCATCTCATTAGCACGGACATGCACAAAGCACTCAAAAACAATCTTGCATTACCAGAAAGTCCTGTGCTCGAACTACTTAACCAGTCCCTAACTATGGCACACCCTAAGGCTGCACTTTCAAATAACAGAAATATATGTGTATTTATTAAAACTCTCATTAAAAAGTAAACAATTACTATTGATTCTACTAATACTGTCTGGAACCCAAATAATAGCAGCTACTATGTTTCTGCTTTTCTTTTTGCTATTATGTTTTATAACAATAAATTAATCACTTTCTAACAATTCAAGGTTGCGTTTAAAATTTTAAAAAAATAAACACTACAGAAAGCTAACGAAAGGGTAACTTTGATTTTCCTTCCAGTGTCAGTTAAAATCTACAGATATTTGTATTCTCTCTTTGTAACCTGCATGAACAGTGTTGGTCATGTCTATAATTCTGCACATGAACAACATAAATAAACATCGATACCTCTGGTCCCAGGTGTGCAGTAAAATCCAGTGTTACAGAAAGTGCATTCAGTCAGTTAACCATTATGAGCATTTTTAATTATCTTTAAATCAACAATTATTCTTATAAGGTCCTCCAAACAATTTTTTTAATAAAAAACTAATTTACTACTCACAAATTAATTAGTATGAGATAAAATTAGTTGCATCTTTTTAAATGAGATTTCACAACCAAGGTCAAGGGCAGTAAACATCTACTTCAAGTGCTAAAAGCCATTTCTTTTGATTATGAAGTGTTCTCAATTTTTTTTTTTTGCCTCAAGGAAATGAAGAATTGCTTCCATTGTGTGATGGAAGAACAGACTTAAGGGAAATATGGCACTTCAGACTTCAGAGGATAATCAAACAAAGATCACTCACAGACGACATTTCTTTGCAGGAGTTTGTTCAATTAAAGAAAGACGTTTTTTTACAGAAACCTAATCATGGCCATAAATTTGCAGACCCTATAGTACTGTTAGGAAATACATGTGCCAGGGCTAGGAAATGGCTTGACTGCTTACAATACTCAGCAACCTACAGGCCAAATGGGGGCCTCTAACATTTAAGACTTTAGCAAATGCAGTCATTCCACTCCAATAGTGCCACCTGCTGCGTATTTGAAAATCATACAGTGGTGTGCAGATCCAAGTGACTCAATCTGAAGACTGAACAATTAACTGATTTAAATAGAAGTCATAATTTTGTGTGTATGTATGACAGTAAAAAAAATTAAGGTTTAGGGTTTTTTTAGTATTAATAGCTAAACAAGCTAGGGCTACAAATGTGGTTCCACTATGGTGTAAGAAGAGAAGCCATGGGTAATCCATTTTCAGGTTTATCTCAGTGGCATAAGGATTAGTTACAGCAGCTCACTATATATCAAACCCACAAATAACCCCACATACTGTGTACATCAGTCCCACATCTCATTTTATTAAACATATCTTGGTTGCAAATTACACACACACACACGCACACACATATATATATATCTATATACATATACTATACCCTGCTAGCAAAGCATACACACACAAACACATACATATACACAAACATATATAAACACACCCCTTGAGACTGAATCAAGATGCCCTGTTCAGAAGTCTTCCTTGAAAAGGAAATAAAATGCAATGTATATGACATAGGTGCAGCAAAACAAAGCTGGTCCTGTTCCTGGTTCTAGAGATCTGCTGTGCCACCTGGACTCACTCGCTTCATTTCAATGGGCATCTTCTTTCTTGTCCCATTTTCTGGTTTTGCTGCTTACCCACACAGCTCTTGGGGAAGATAATAACTTGTACAACACATTTGTGTGACTGTGATAGCTTCCCCATGATCCAGAGGGAGTGGTAGGGGACAAATAATCAATAATGATTTCTGATCAGATACAAACATATACTTGAAATGCTCTTCTAATGAGAAGTGTAGGTCTTTTAAGGCAAAGTCTGCATTTAATGTTCAAGGATGCTATTCTGGTAACACTGTAGCATATTGTCAGGTTGTGCAAGTCACTTTCACAAGAGGTCAGGGGAGCCAAACAGTGTGACCAGAATTTTAAAAAGCTTGGGTAACTTTTATGACCATTAATAACGTTTGTATTGAATGCCAGCTCAAACTGTAATGAATATACTATAATCTCCTGCCCCAATGTATAAACCAACTGCCTGAAGGCCCAAAGGAGGACTACGTGTGCCAACAACTCAGAACACTGAACAAACAAGGCACTTGAGGTACTCCTTTCTACAAAGCACGAGGTGTTTGTCACTGTGAAAGGCTGAATATCAAAGGAGATCTACCAAAGCAGATACACCAGAGCAACTGTAACATGACACTTGCTTTTTCCAGGGTCAAGAGTGATGCTAACTTGAAGGATATCTACAGTGTCTGACAAAGTCTTGTGTTTAGTGTTCTTTCCCTGGCTAAGGCAGAAAAAGACTGCAGCTGAGGAAGGTGGAATTACTTGCAAGATACAAGCATATTACAGGCTGAGACAGCTGGGCTTGTTCAGCCTGGAGAAGGAAAGGCTCCAGGGAGAACTTACAGCAGCCTTCCAGTACTCAGAGTAGTGTACAGAAAAGCTGGTGAGGGGCTCTTTATCAGGAAGTGAAGTCAGAGGACAAGAGTTAAAAACGGTTTTGAACTGAAAGAGGGAAGATGGTTTAGGTATTAGAAAGAAATTCTTTGCTATGAGGGTGGTGAGGCACTAGAACAGGCTGCCCAGAGAAGTCATGGATGCCCCATCCCTGGAGGTGTTCAAGGCCGGGTTGGATGAGGCTTTGAGCAACCTGATTGAGTGGAAGGTGTCCCTGCCCATGGCAGGGGGATTGGTACTGGCTGGAACTTCCAACCCAAACCATTCTAGAATTCTATGATACTGAGAAGGGAAAAGCAATTATTAAGAAGTGAATTACAGCAGATTTACAGACATGAGCCTGCTAAGCCTTACCAGAACTCTATGCGTTGCATAACTAGAGTCTTGTCACCTGTGTATGCACAACTTCCAAAGAAATTCCCAAGATCTGCAGGATTTGAGCCTGAAATAGTAAATCATTTATGGTGTAAATCATCACATAATTTCTGCCAGGAGTTGGAAAAATATGGCACACCAGCATTCTTTCCATACACTGTCCTTTTGTGCAGATGTACAATTATATTAAAACTACCCTTTAGCTGCATCATTTTTTCACATACTACTCTCTTGGGCCCTTGCAACAGTATCTCATAGACCTATTTCAGGGACAGAAACCTGCAGTTCACAGTCTAGGCACAGTTTTGCACTTTATTCAAAAGCCATGCATTTTATCTTTGCCTCATCATTAGAAAATACTATAATATGCATGGCAAATTTTAAAATGGGTCTTACCATTCATTTCAAGAGTTTGTTCAGTTCTCACTAAGGAAATAATTACTTCTAAAGTTTATTTCAATTTATAGAAAGGCAGAAAAAAAGAATGATTCAGA